>MU275185.1:109006-148602 GCA_022160315.1 Panus rudis PR-1116 ss-1
TTCTTGAGTTGTTCTAAATTCTGGAACTTTTCTAGGGTTCGTTGCTTACGGTTTCGTTCTAAATTCCCAGTCACAGCGCTTTCCCCTTCGCACAGCCCCAGATTTTGTTCTAAATCCTTACGGGAAGTCACTCAGTGATCCTAAGCGCTCACGAGAGTGCTTAATGCCGTAATTCCGGATCTGCCTTGACAGCGATCGTGAGAAACAAGTTCGATCCTTGTGAGCCGCCAGATAACCTGGTCGCAAGTGAACCATCGTGTCTTACAACTGCCTCATTAGGCTGGTTGGCTCTGGGGAGCACATCATGAGACCGGTTCGCTTATAAGCGCCGGTCCTAGTTTTCAGACACACCTTCAAGTTACTGCTAGTCTCCTCCACAAACCTTACAGAGAAGACGGGCGTTATAAGACACCGCTCACACTCAGGTGGTTTCCATTTTTCCAATACAGACGTACAAGCACCTCAGTCTCTATATTGCCCTTCAGCACAGTCATCCGTATCTTGAACAGATCTTGAAAAGCCGTATATCTATCATGGGGTTTGGACCACGTCACTTCGTCGCACCCGCTGCAGCCTTCACCATGGCCGTCGTTGTCATCTTCTATGTCAGGTCTTCTATCTCAGAGGCACGGACGGAAGCCCATATCAGACGTGCTGGGGCTCATAGGACAATATATCAGGAAACCCCCGCAGAAAGTGCAAGGCAGATGAAGAAAGACTCGGATCAGTAGGATTTACGGTCGTAGTGTTGCTCACGGCGGTATGCTGTCAGTACCTATCTTTTGGCTGTTTGTGTTGGAGACTTCATATAATATACTATAGACGTGTCTATCTCTTCATTAGCGAGACATATTCTCTCCACTATACAGTGGTGACAACCTCAGCCACCCGCCAGTAACTGCCACAAAGCTAGAGAATATATAACGCCCGCTCGATCCATCATGCAATAACTGCATGAAGAAAGTCGACGGTTACAACTTCAGGCCCAGTGGAAACCCCGCCTGCGGATACTTGCGGATACGTGCGAACTTTGGCAGACTTTGGCGCCCCTGCTGAGCACATACCATAGCAGACCATAGCATGCGTTCTGGACTTTTTTGTGTGCTCAATTGTGAATTGATGTCGTATTGTGCTTTCTGGTGCTACATAGAATACAGCATATAATAGCAGGTATACACACGGCTCGACCCCCATATAGCGCCCTACCCATGCCCCCGCAACCCCTGGATACTCGAGACATGGCGGCGCCGCCGGCTAAGTCGAGAACTACACTGAGGGTATCGTCAGTCACGGCAAATCCACTAAGTCAGGAAATGAACGTACCGCAGATGTGTATAATTACTATCGGGTTCAACTGTCCTGTAGGGAAATGAGTTCAATCAGGTTTGAAGTGCGTATAGTCGACATAATATGAACTTACCTCTGCGGAGGTCACTATATGCGTGTTAATCTCTTCAAATGCGTCAAGAACGTACCGAGATCATAACTTAAAGGTGAATAGGAATGCGGCAAATGATGATTGAAGAGTTTGTACGAATATAACTCACTGGAAATTGGTCAAACGCAAATCCCCCTTGCTAAACTGTGGCTCTTAGTGTACCAAAGATCCAACGGCCAGTGCGGACAACCTCTGTGGCGAATTGGAGGGAATGACAGATAGCCTGGAGACGGCGTGCAGCAAAACGAGAGGGGCCTGTACAGGGCGCGCATGGGGAAGCTATTAGCTGAGAGAGGAAGGGGAGGGGACGGCAAGGGAAGGTAGGCGTCGAGGGAGAAGGCATCGAGACGAGGGAGGCAGCGGGGGCTTGGTCTATGTAGCTGCGCACAGACCACCGAGATCACGAGACTATGCGAGCAGAGGGGGCACAAGAGATGTAATGCGTGCAGCGGCACTGTGCAGAGCGTCGTGCGACGTGCGATATGCGATGTGCAATGTGCAATGTGCAATGTGCGAGTGTGTCGAGTGTGTCGTCTCGCAGGATCGCACTGTGCGTGACCGCGTCGATCGCGTCCGGATTCGTCCCGGGCCGCTTCAGTTACGGATGACCTAATGGCTTCCGCAATCCAGCGCATGTGGTGACAGCTTTTCTGGACACACTCTCAAAATTCGCATTTGCTGACAAGTATCCGCAAGCGGGGTTTCCACTGGGCTTCAGGCCCAGGGCGCGGCCGTGATAGTCGAGAATTTGAAAGTTAACGTGCGCGTGGAAACAGAATACAGGTGATAGCCAGACAGTCAGGGTATAGGAAATATATATAAGGCGAAACTACTGGGGTTGGATCAAGTGGTTCACGAGGGCAAGCCGACAACAAGTATAATGGAGAGCATTGTTAACGTTGCGGGGTACGTCAAGTAGAATATTAGTGATTAAACTGGGGTTCGATCCAAATTGGACAAGAGCAAACGGAGACAAAATGCAATGATTGCTAGTACAACGATTATGTCAAGTGCAGTAGGTATGAGTATCACAGCAAGGACAAGAATCATAATGAATTATGCAGGAATGATCCGAATTGAGGTTTAAACACCGTAACGTTCTTTGAGCATAACGAGCTGGTCACTGTCCATATTTTCCCAATGGCTGACGAGGTATTGAACTTCGTTCCGTCCTTGTCTAGCGGAAGCAATGAGTTGAACATATTTACCCAATGGAGAGGTTGGTACCGTGACACGTACCTGCATCGCGCCTCCCATTCTACCTTTGCGGTACCGTCGCGCTTCCAGCTAGATAAAGAGTCACTTGCCGCAATCGCAGCAGCAATATCATCTGCAGGAGTACCTCCCTTGACCTCTCCTCGCTTGTTGTCATGGCCGCCACCAGGGACGGATCCTTGTTCATCGTGATTATCGCCTGGAATATCCGTCAATCGAGCTAGCTCCAGGATCATCTCCTGTAGAACGTCTTCTGCGAGTCGATTCGGTGCAAAAGGGCAACTCAGTATGGTTCGGGGGACATCATCCGGGATATAGGGCATCATGGCGCGGCAGAGGGGACATTCGAGACTATCGTGCCATGAGCCACAGGGGCGGTGTAGTTGAGAGAAGAACCATCTGAGAATACACATAGCGCAGAAAGTATGTCCGCAAGAAACGGGTGAGAGTATTTGAGGGCATGCCCTGTATTTATATCGAGGGTTAGCGTCTAGCATCACCACACCATAACGAATAACGCACATTGTCTCTAAACAACTAATGCAATAGGCTGTTCAGCGACTAGTCGAGGACATAAGATGAAGCAACGCACAGCGGACATTGGAAATGTTCATCTAGCCTTTTCACCAAGTATTCTGCTCGTGCAAGCTTCTCGCGTACCCATTGCGCCCTTTCGTCCACGAGTGTTGTCTTCAGTGTTGTCACTTCTTCGCACTTTGCAGCAGTGTCCACTTCAAACTGCTTGACTTTGGCTCTCATTGCTGTGAGATCTTCTCTCAGACGTTTGCATTCGTTCTCTATCTCATTTTGCTTTTCATCATCGCCATCTTCATCTCGAGGACGTTTCGATCCTCGCTTAAAGTGCGCAGAGGATTGGGGGCGAACATGGTTTCTGTCGTGCCTTGGCGACCTACGTGGAGTATTTAACTTGGAAGACCCTTCTTCCATGACGGACGAGTCCCTAGAGATAGATGGACCAGGCGCTGTAGAGCGGCGGTCAATTGTCGAACGCCTATGCGATGCGCGGCGATTAGTTCGGCTGCTGAGATCGACATAGGCCATCTCGATACTATTCTTCTTGAGGCCTGAGCATAGCAGGTTGGTATTTTGATTGATTCGAAGACCATATTTGCACATACCTGAAGAACGACCCTGTTTCTCAGCCAGCGCGTTCCGCTGTGCAGTTTGTGTCCTAGTAGACTTGGCCATGCCACTGGATTTCGCTCTGGTAATCATAATACTAAAATTTTCAGTATATATGAGATCTACAAGTTCTTATCACTTCTGGATGAGAGGTTGTGTTTGAAGTGAGAGTGGGAGGCGTCCGGGGCGATGATTCGACCTTGAGACGCGTCGAGCGCGCGGCGTATTTAGCCAATCAGGTGATCAAAACGCGTGGCTGATCGTCGCGAGCACACGAGCCTGAATGCGGATTCCGCTTTCGGCCAGTATCCAGGAACTGCCTCTTCCCAGGTCTATCTCAAGTTGCACCCGATTTGCACAGAATGGAATCCACGCATAGGAACTCCCAAAGGCAGCCATTGAATTCCTAGCTTACGAAAAGACAAATAGTCAACAGAGCAGGTTGACTCGAAGGCGACAAGCGGCACAGTGACAGGTAATGGATAAGGTATCCTCTGGCTTTGGAAATGACAGCTGTTTACGTTCAATTTTATCCTCGAGACCTTAAGACCCAGTGCAAGACAATTGAATCTCATTTCTGGCTGGTACCACTGGCAGGATGGTGCCTGCCCAAATATGGATTAGCCCCTGAGGGGTCAGCCTCACTGGGGCTGACATGTTTGCACGCTACTTTTCGCTGCGCACCACCATAGGCTTCGCGTTTATCCTTTCTTCACCCTCCAGTCATTTCAAGGTCATCCTCGCAATCATCTACCATGTATCGTCAGCCTCATGCCATGCATCATCAAGCTGATGCAAACGTCGGTTCCGGGATGATATACATTCTTCCGAGGTCACAAACCGTACAAATTCCTCGCATACATACACCTTCCTTGCTTCATACAACGCCCTCCTTCCAAGGACTCACCCAGAGTACTTCGATCGTCTCGTTCCCATCCATCGTATCAACTGCGACATTGCCTCCCTGCCAGCCATCATTAAACTCTCTCGACGCTTTTCAACTGTCGCTGGACTCCATTGTTGAAAACATCCAGGATGCTTCTCTCGGAGATACCTGGGTTTGTCCGGAATCTACATCTGACCTAGCGCAATGCGGCGTGCTTGACAGCATTCTCTCAAGCTACTGTTCCTCTCCTTCCACCTCTCTCACGACTTTCTCGTCGTTGTCAAGTCAGGAAACACATCTCTCCTCCATGCTTAACATCGGTCACTGGCCTGTACCTCCTTGCTCGACTCCCTGGGAATCAACCGACAACGTTCTGTCAATGATCACTCAACTCCAACAAATTGTCTCAGAACTCGAGGCTTTTCCTTCGGCAGATCAAGATGACCAGACCCTCACTGTTCCCGAAGGGCCTGTATTGAAAAAGTCTTGTTCTACGGCTACGTTCTTGTCCGCTACTCAGTCGACTTCCAGCAGCTGGATATCATCCCTTGACGGCTCCTTCCCTCATTCTCTGGCTTATCTTCGAGACGACCGTACTTGCTCTGATGTCTGCCAAGACGCTCCTCTTCCGCTCACGATGACGCATATCTTTGAACCTGTGATTCCGAGGATTGTTTTGACTGTGCCATCCATGGACAACATCAACAGTGCCAGCGAAGACGATGTGACCATTGAGGTCATCGAAGTTGGGGGCGATGACTCTGATGTTGACGCCTTTTCTATCAGCGAATACTATGCACGCCCTAGTCGCCCTCGCCGTCCTCCCCCGCCCCCGCCACTCCAGCTCGATCTACTATTCCCTCACTGGACCACTCCTCACGCTTCTCGCACTCCAAGAACTGCCTCTCGAATCGCCCCCGGTGATCGCCACGGCCCCGAACCCGTTCTCTGGCTTTGCAATATAGCCTCAGCTCCTCTTGAACACCGTCTTCGGAATGGACGCTCTGTCAGGATACCGCTCTCCCACTATGCTAGTACTCCTGGGGTCAAGTCATCCGGATGGCCTGCCACGACAGTTGACAGATCCGCTGTCAAAGCTCTATTCACGGAGCGTCCTCTGCGTTCTCTGAACGGAGGGGGTTCGGGCAGATCTGGGAAACATGCTGGCATTCCGAAGTCGAAACTGAAGTCGAAGCTTCCTGCATGGCATAAGATCTTCGCGTTTCTCAGGCGTTGATGAGATGTCATCGGACTCGAGTACAAAATACACATGACAGAATGCATGCTTCAAATATATATCATTTTGGACTGGATCTAAAGTATCTTAGTATCTTTTCGAGGAGCCCATACGGTGCGAATACAACAACGGAACGTGTAGCGATAACGGTATAATTAAGGAAGAGAAGCCAGAGAAAAGGGATGAGAAGCAACGAGAACCCTAAGTAAAATCACCGCAAGTAAGCTCATATGTGATACACACAGTGAGTTCATCAGGGAAGTGAAGACGGAATTAGAGGAAAGACAAATGGAGGTTTTGAGACTTCAAGTATTACACACAAGTACAGGTCGGACAGAGAATGCACGATAGCCTTACGCAAAGCAACGGACGAAGGAGGGAATGGACTATGTATGAACGACATGCAAGTGCAAGAATGACCGTGAGGGTGCGGATGACGGGTGAATTGATGAACGAACAGAGCACGAGAAGTGATCCGTGGGATGCAAGAAGGGACGAATAGCACGTATGATGTCCAGCTATGAAGTGATTTTGGGCGTGTTCTCCACTTCCAGAGGTCCATTCACCTCTGCATGGTCCGTTCCGTTGAGGGTTATCCCAGCTATCTTCTCCGCCAACGAAACCCCATCACACATTCCTTCAGTTTTATATTCCTTCTTCTCGCCATTCGACGCAGGGCTTCCTCGAGAAGACGGCTGTTTCTTCGCGGTACCGTTCGGGTTGAAGAGTTCAGCGTTTCCTCTAGGAGGTGGTCGATCATAGCCACGATCATCGCCACCTTGCGTTCCCGAAGGATTCGGAGAGCCATGTTGCATATTGGGATAGTGAACTAGAGCACTCCCACTGTTTCCAGACGTCAACACCGACCTTACAGTCGAAGGGTTCGTCCAAGCGCCAGCTGCGGCCGGGGCGGGCCTCTTCTCAGGAGCAGATGACAGTGGCGGGAAATCCATCGATTGCAGCACTGGCTGGGATTGAGATTGTTGCTGTTGTTGTCGTGACGGGTGATGATTGTGGTTGTTGTGGGGGAACTGTCCCGGCCCACTCATCCTTGCAGGCGACATCGTACGTGAAAGAGGGTTGCTGTGGTTTGTTGGCTTGAGTCCCACGGCCCAGTCGGGTCTCGCTGGAAGTGGATGCTTCGAGGAAGTTGAGGTGAATGTTCGTTGCGATGAAGAGGATGTAGTGGAAGAAGACTGATGAAAAGTCATCGAAAACGAGAGGAAAGCGTGTCAGAAGAACACGAAACATGACAGAAGAGAGACGAGAACAGAAGGAAACCCATGAAGATTGACGAAATATGGAGAGAGAAGCGGAAATGAGTCAACTAGAGTCTAGAGGACACATTTCATTGGGAGCCGCCAGGTAGCGGAACCGATAAAACACGAAAACAAGATTCTAAATGACTCACTGTAGTCGAGGAATCATCGCCAGACGTCCTGTTACCAACACTTCCATTGGTACTTCCATTAGACGTCCCGGATGTTCGCCTTGTAGTCAACCTCGGCCCCATTGCGTCGTTGCCTTGCCCATAATTGACACTGGGCACTGTTGGTCCTGGTCCATAACTCCAAGACTGACGAGCACGAGGCGCACCTCCGCGTCTACCAACGCCGCCGTTTCCTACATGGTTGTTGCTGTTTCTTGACGAGGTACGACTCTGATTCGCACTGTCCACATTTTGACCATGTCCATTCACGTGTGCCATCATGTTGGGATCCATCGGAGGCGGTACCTCTCCATAGTACTGTTGCCCTGGCATATGTGGCGGAGGAGGCATCGAAGCGACCTGTTGACCAGGCGGCATAGGCGGAGGGTAATACATAGGCATCGGGTACGGTGCGTAGTGCGATTGAGGAGGTGCATAGCCATACGCACCACTTGGCGGGGACGGCTGACCTCCTTGAGAGGGTGTCGAATGTTGCATTGCAGGCGCCGACCCGGGGGGATTCGAGTTAGCATTGGGAGGTGAGTTTTGTGGCGGGGGTTGAGAAGGCTGTCCAGGAGGAGCCGACTGAGGCCACCCATACGGGTTAGCATATCCCATCGGTGGCGGCGGGTGAGGATACAAGACGTCCCCAGAGGGGCTGGTAGGATCGGAGTGATGAGGCTGAGGAGGATAGGCACCATATGGTTGGTAGAAGGGATATGGTGGTGTATATGGACCACCAGGACCAGGTGGGGGAGGGTAAGCAGGATAATAGTACTGAAAGTAACCCTGCGGGGCACCCTGGGGGCCGAAGGCAGGGTCGTATTGAGTACTAGTAGGTGGTTCATAAATGTTCGCATAAGTAAACGGCGAGGTAGCACGAGAATTTCTCGAGCTCCCAGAGCCATTAGCGTACGCATTGGACCGAGAAGACGAGGCCGCAGATCCTCCTCGTCTACCGCCTCTCTTTTCGACCGGGCCTGACCATTCACTTTCAGTAGGCGCTGAACTGGCCGAGTCATCAACATCGCCCATGCTGCTCCGTCCACCGCTGGTAGAGCCAGAGCCAGAAACAAGGCTAAAAGTGGAAGAATTGGCACTCATATCCTTCTCCTTGCCTTTCTCTTTTTCCTCTAGATCCTTGAAGATGCGCATTCTAGCTTCGTTGTAGGCAGCTTCACGTTCTTCTATCGTGAGATGTCGCTTGCTACCACCTGTGGCATTGCTACGTCCGCCAACACTTCCGGTCTCTGAAGGATCCATATCGGAGAGGTCAGCATCCTCTCCGGCTACAGAGCCAGGCTGAGAGTGTTGCCGAGAACGAGTGCGATCTTGTGCATTTCTGCGCATTATCTTGAAGGCGGGTTGGACCGACTCCTCGGCGGGAACAAGTTCGGCAATCCGTCGAGCAGGACTACAAATTACGCTCAAAATGGCATTACGCAATTCTCACGAATGATGACTTACATTCGACTATCTGTCCGGTAATGAACCAGTATAGCTTTGCTAACTGAGTCGGGTTCAGGGTAAACGTTGTAGTACGACGAGCATCGATGAACCAGCATGCGTTGATAGGTAGTCGTCGGTTTGACCTGGATACTTTCCCTGCAAAACGAGCAACGTCAGTTACACGTATTAAAAACGTAGGAGGCATCATCCTCGGCCTCTCTCGCCGTCAGGCCACCGACGGTCGTGTGATCCATCAACGAGGGAGACAGCATGGAAGAACACAGAAGACAAAGACATACCTTCGCTCAGTGATTAAACTCTCTATTTGCTCTCCTAACTTAAGCACCCATAACCGGTCCTTGCTCTTTAGGGCTTCAATGATTGTTTCCGTGTAAGACGAGCTGTCGCCGTTGCTCGACGAAGTGTCAGAGGAGCCATTGCGAGGCGATGGCGACAGGGCGGTGTCCAACGATGGCGAATGAGAGACCGATGTGGGCTGGACGGAATGGATTTCGGGCGCGCTTGCACTTGCGACTGTAGTCGCCGTAGGGGGGCTTGCCGCTGAAGCCTCGTCCATCGTGGAGTAGGGGGTTTCTGAGGGACCCCCTGAGGGAGATGAAAGCAACGTGGGCTGATCTGGATAGGACACAACTGATTGTAAGCATGCAGGATCGTACAGCCGCAATGTGGAGAAAGACAAGGTGGACAAGCGAGTCGGTAACCAGACCTGTGTGGCCGCACACCACGCGACTTATCGATTGACAATGATTATTTTTCTGCGGTTGCACTTACCCAGAGACATGTGAGTACGCTATGCGACTGCTCGAGCGGAAGAGTAGGGCGAAAGAATGAGTTTTGAGCAGGAGGTCCCGGACGGGTGCATCAGGTCTGAGGGTAAGTGCGAGTCTTTCGCGCGAGCGCCAGTAGATTCTCCTCGTCCGGGCGTCTATCGCCCTTTGACAGGAACCGCTCACGGCCACGAAGTCACGAAGGATGCCAAAGAATCTTTGAATTCTTGAAAAAACACCCGGAAAATAGCCAATCTGGCTATAGATAGTATGCTATAGTACAATACACGGGCGGACGCTACGGAACCGCCATTCAGTGCTCGCTGCTCTTCCCGCCGTTCACCACCTGGTAGATGTTGTAGCTCAGGCTGCGGACAGAGGTAAGCTGCGTACATCAGCAATGAAAGGATCCGATGACATACCAGAAGATGAAGATCAGGACGCCATAGATAGCGAGACCCAACGCAGCCTTGTTCAGAGTCTTGTTCGCATGGGGATCATTTCGACTCAACTGCGGGAGTGATCAGTGAGCGTAGCCAATGCACGAAGATATGGTACGCACCTTCCAATAGAACAGTCCGGGCAGAATGAATGAGATCGTAGTCGAGCCTGTTGATCCGACGAAGGACAGAACTATATAGGACAGTCAATATGTTGCCCAACAAAGAACCAAGAGAAGTTCAATACCCATTTGCAGATCATCAACGAAATAGGCGATCGTAAATCCGCTCGCGACGATGGCCACCGTCAGCAGTGTATGCTTGAGAGGGCTCATATCAGGGCTGCCACCATGCTCATCTACGTACTCAGTGTCATCCTCGTCATCTGGGTTGACAACTTTCACATGCGCCACATGACCGTTGTGGAACACTTTATCGAGACAGTTCCGGCAAGGGTGCACCTGCAATGGGTAAGAAAACATGACCAGAATGGCTATCGCAAGTTGTCCGACAGCGATGAAAAGAGATGTCGAGGGGTACATGGCGATAATGTTGGCTCCAACCTGGTAGGTACGAGGTTAGGATATTAACATGGCCTGATTAAGATACGAACAGTCTACGCACTTTGGTACCAAATGTCAGGTAGCCAAAGACGGCAATGATCTCGTATATTATAGCAGCTGAACCAATGGATGTACCGATGACGATGTTCATTCGTTTCTGGGTATTACTGGAGATTTCGTTGAATATAGGGAACAACTATACACATGATGGGTGAGCGTTCCAACAAGCTGATGACGCTGTGTCAATTGGACCTACATTCTGAGCGCATGTATATGCAAAGACCTGGACGGGGAAGGTTGACACAAAGTTGGAAGTAAAGTGAATCAGGTGAATCTCTCCGGGGGCTTGGGTACCCTCAAGAGGGAAGAAATAGCACACGACCACAATTACGACCAAATAAGCTGCGCGGAGTAATTCGTATCAGTGTTATAGGTTACCCTGAGGGCTGTGAATGATGGAACTCACCGACCGAGAAAAGAGCAATATAGCTAGTATGCCTCAGGCTGTCTAGTTTGCGGAGAAACGACAGTGGGAATAGCACTATCATAAGGATGGATATCCAATTACGACCAGAGAGGGCCCATGCAGGAGGATTTGTATCAGGAGACGTAAGATCATGGTAGAGCGCAGACACTACATTCGGCATCAGGGACTTGACAATGATCAGGTAACTGGATGGCAAATCATCAGAGGACGAGATAAACACGCAGAGATTCGACATACCTGATTGATACACCGAAACATTTGATCGCAATAGCGGCGTCGAAGAATACTGCTGCACGGGGAAAAGTCAATTCCGCCACAGCAAAGAACGAGGCTCTGCGGTGCGGTGCTTTGGTCGCACACAGTGACAGTAAGTACAGTCCGAAGGCTGCTACACCTCCAGAAAATAGGCACGTAATCATGCCAGGTATGATACCGGCAGATGCAAGTGCCTACAAACCAACCTTTAGATTGAGTCATATACAATAGATACTTGGACATACAAGAGGAAATGTCAACATGCCTACAAAGGACCAATCTCAATTGTGACGTTTCGACGCGAATGAACTGACAACATACCACTTCCAATAATAGTATTCGCAAGATTCCCCACCGAACTCTGTAAAGTCGCGTGCCCATCCCTCAAAGGCTTCTTAGGCGTCGACCGACTTCCCAACAAAGCCTCGCTCTCTCCATGGGCATGTCCGTCTATAGGTTCAGCATCAACATCACCACCGGCGGTACTGGGACTAGCAACGCCATACGTCGGCACTCTTGTCATTTCGTAGCTATCGAGTCCGAGGTCAGGGTCGTTATATGAATAGGTGAATTCGAGCTCGGAGGAAGCAGAGTCTAGAGGGCTGTGGCTCGAATAGAAGTTGTCGCCCTGAGGCAAGGGAGTGTTGCCAGCTATGGTGGTACGAGTGTAAGTCTATAATCGTGAGGTAAGAGGAGGGCAGGACGAGGCGAGGCAGCCCGATAAGCAACGCCGTGATTCGAGTTTAGTGTGGGGAAGTTCCAGAATGCAGACGAGGATCCGCGCACGTGGCACACGACATCCGAGGCGGACAGCAGCTAGCTCGTTTTGGTTGTTTGGCCGTGTTAGATTCTAAAGCTCTTGCCTAACAAACGTAAACAACGCCTTCTCTTGACCATGACCACGCGATTGAGACACAGACCCCAGGCTGAGGACGAGGATGCGGCGGCCTTGAAGTTGGGGCCAGGTACGTTACTTGGAATAATATATGAGCCTTCGGAGTACTTACCTTGTACCATCACTCGACAGAGTTCAACAATGCCGGTTGTTTGCTCATTTCCGAGGTCAAGTACCTGTTAGAGAACAGGGACAAGGAAGCACCAGATACTGCGTGCGTTGACATCACTATTACCTTTCGTCGACCATCTAACCCTCTTGAAGCGTGTACAACAAGACTCTCGAATATGTGAAAACCTTTGCAAAGTTCAACACGACCGACTCCGCCAGTGCTGTTCGAGAGTACGTATTGTCCCCCCACGTTGTCCCATTCCGTCGCTCACGTGCTACTTATAGAACACTTCGGCGTGAACCTGCGTTGACGCAATTTGAGACCGCTCAAATAGCAAACCTCTGCCCTGCTGATGCAGAGGAGGCGAAGAGTATCATCCCGAGGTGAGTTATATACAATAGTCGTTTTTCATCCTCATGATGAGGAACCACCGACTGACAAGATATTATACTAGTCTGGTGAAGATAGACGATGATAGGCTTCAAGCTCTCCTCGATGAAATCCAGACAATGCGCAGATTCCAGACATGACAGACACGTCAGCCGCCCTACAATTTCACTGCCCCTTCTCTGAGATGCGGGAGCGGGAGTTATTGCGTCGCGCCACTCATTCTCCGGGCCTCCAGACACTATACTGACGTCGCAAAATGCTTAATTGTAGCCGCTATGTGCCCGCATCTACTGAACCCCAACGTGGACATCGTATATCACTCTTTTGGTGGTATTGGCCGCACCTAGAGCGGCCACGAACAACGTAATTGCCGTCGCCATGGCGGGAAGGGGATACGCCACCGTCGTTGAACGTTCATGTATCTTTATTTGTATCGCCTGTGGAGCATCTACACCCTTGCTCCCTGGAAAATACACCCGGTTTACCCCTCCATTTCAACAAGTTTCTTCTTGTCAATTCCTTCTGCCTCGTCAATCTCAACATCGCTGTCGTCATTGACATCTGCGACACGTTCGTGACCGTCCTCTGGGAACGTTGTCGCGTCGAAACGTTTTCTCTCCCTGAATGGGTTTGGTCTTCTGACACCTTGCTCTATCACTGCTTCGGGTGGGATCTTCCCCGAGGGGTTCAACCAGAGAAGGTCGTTTCCTTGATAAGTGTCAACCGTCCGTATCCAAGCATCGAAGCTGCAAAAATATGATCCGTGAGTTTCAGGGTTTTATTACAGTGGTTTGACAGATGTGAGAGGCGTACATTCCATCACGGTCTTCGACTTTTCGCATACCAGAATAGATGAAGTCCTGTTTAAATTTGTCGATAGCTTCGCGGTGTGCTTCGAAGTCAATAGGCAGACGATATTCGTGATCTGTCGGTTTATACTTCTGTCGCGTTTCTTCAGTCTTCTTGTTATATGACTCGAAAAGTGGGTATTCGAGCAGAAGACCGAGTGCGGGCATGCGTGGGATGAAGACCGCTCGGTGGCCGTACAGCTTCACGAAGAAAATTGTGGTGCCGGTGAGGAAAGTTTTTCATGGTGCCACAGCAAGTCCAAAGATAGCTTACCTCTTTGATCACGTCGGGAGGTGTACCAGTCCGCACTGTGAGTATTAGTGCTGCGATCATTTTACGCTAGATGCAGATTACGAATAGACCTTTGAGATTGTGAGACATTTATCCCCAAGAAACGACCTACAATCTGGATGCAGTCAGTCATCATAAGTAGCGGAGGTAGTTAAGTGATTACTTGGTGGAACATGAAGCTCTGCCCATGGAGCAATACGCTTATCCATTCGGTATCACCATACACCACCGGGTCTGCAATCTTATTCGATTTCAGGACATCTGGCAGCGAACACATTTGCCGCGAAACCACATACCGTGATCTCCTTCATATACCGCTTACAACTCGGATCCTTCGGAGTTCTGGCCACAGTGAAGTTATGGAAGTTATGTGAGCCGACATAGTTCGAAGCAGCATCTCTCAGTCTCTGAATGACATCGGGAGGTGCGCGCCATTGACGTTTTCGTTGCATATCCTCTTGAGCTGTTGACTCAGGGGATGCCTCAGCCCAGAAGGGATGTGTTTGAGGAGTGTAGTCTGCGGCTGCTTGAGAATTAAATGTTTTGTGCAGGCCGCTGCCGGGTTTTGGAGGTATGAGGAGGTATGAGGGGAAGAAGTAGGTGTATTTTCTGCTGTCGCATATTCTAGGGGACGGTCAGATGATTATTTTGCGAATCAACACAACGACTTCCTTACCCTCTCGCATTGAACGAGTTTTGAACCCGAACCTGAGATACCCTAGAATAAGCATTGAAACTCGACATGAATACGCGATGGTACATACATAACTCCATAGTCGAATCTCTGGAGGAAGCTCCTCGTTTACACGAGCGACCAAATCAGTGACTCCGGGGATGGTACTGATCAGTTTCATGGAAATGAGGTTGCCAGCCGCATGTACACCAGCATCTGTACGAGCAGCCCGACCAAGATTGACCTGAACACCAATGTGTCAGAAACGTGCATTCCTCTCAAAGTGTCACATACCTTGACAGGATCATCCGAGTTATCTTGCGACACTGCGCCAACTTTGACCAAGGCGTTGAACAGTGTGCCTTCGATAGTTTTCACATCTCCCGGTTGTCTTCACATACCATCAGCGATGTTAGTTGCGAAAGGAGGCAAGTTGACACTCACACTTGCATACCACTGTACCCAGCCCCGGAATAGCCAATCAACAATGCACATTGTCTCTTCGGCAATCGAGGAGCCTTCGGTTCTGAACTTCCTTCCCTCTCCCCTTCTTCACCATCTTGAGGTTTGGTAGACCGTCGACGATCTCTTCGACCAGCCCTTTTGTCTGCTTTCTTCTGCTTGTGGGTCTTCCTCTCTCCCTTCTGCCCTTTTTCCTTGGGAGTAGAGCTACCTTCGGCCTGTGGGTTCTCTTGAGGGGGTTCAGAAGGTTCCTCGGAGAGTTTTGCTTGCTTGGGAGGAATTGCGGGTTCGGGTGTGTCCGAACCGGCGATCTCTTCGTGTGGTCGTTTCATAGCTGCCTCTGCCGCTGAGGTCTCCATGGTACGAATGTGGTGTCCGGAACTGTTCAGGCGAAGAAATAGGCAGTTTGTAGGCGGGGTTCGCAGGTTACTTCGAAGAGCAACATGAATGTACCTCCTGAAGAGGTGATAGTTCATTCGCTGAGTTCCGCTCTATTGCGATGCTGCAGAAAGCCGGTGCACGAATGTAGTTTAAGTGTTTGCTCTTGGTTTGCTCTCTCTGTGTCTGCGATTACACCTCCCGCATGCAGTGCGAAAGAAGTGTCCTGAGCCGAGTCTAAGCGTGTTTGAGTGAATCGGGCCCGATTTCGTCGTGGCCAGTGATCTTCGTTTGACACATCCATACTGACTTGCTGCTTAAAATTTACCCACAGAAAGAGCGTACTGTATACATAGATGTGCTATTTGGAGACTACTTCTCGAGCGGATTACATCGTACCACTATGCGTAACATGAATGCCTTCCGACTCTGCAGACGAAGGGTTCCCAACTGGAGTGATACCGGTATGTCGAATACCAGTCACAGTATGAGTTGTTGAGGCATCTCCGGAATTGGGCGCATTTGCCAGCGAACCTTGTTTCATCTGGCTACGTGATGTAACGTAAAGAAATATGGTGAAGGAGAGCTCGAGGCAAAAGTCGTGGCCGGCGACTTGGTGGCAAGGAAGTAAGCGATCGCGAGTCATTCACGCGGCGGTAAATTTGGACGTGGTCCCATTTTGTATACCCCGCCTTTCTTACTTACCCCCATCTTCCTCCCTTTCCTCATCCTTTCCTCCTGTCCTCCTCCACTCTCCTTCGGACCTTTTGACGGACTTGCACGTTATTGGACTGAGCTGAACCCTAATACATACCCTCATAGACGATTCGACGACCTGATAGCCACTCACCATGAAAATCAGCAAGAAGATCCAGCAGGCCGAGAAGGAGAACCGAGTATGGTGGTCCTTTGAGTACTTCCCCCCACGAACTGCTCAGGTATGCGGTGTACATACATGTCGTGTGCACCATCAATAATGTGGCATGTAGGGTTTGCAAAATCTGCTCGATCGTATCGAGCGAATGCGTGCGCTGGGTCCTGAGTTCATTGACATTACATGGTAAGAGGCTTTCTTTTTCCCTGTCACCGATAGCCTCTAACACCCTTATAGGAATGCCGGTGGTCGCACATCCGAGCTCACCTCCGAGATGGTGAAGACGTGTCAAAGCCTAATTGGCATCGAAACATGCATGCACCTGACGTGCACCAACATGCCAGCATCAAAAGTCGACATCGCTTTGAAGGTTAGTTCCTTGCATCTGCTCATCCATCTGCCTATCTGACCATTGAATTGGATGTCCAGGAAGCAAAAGAGCATGGCTGCAGGAACGTCCTCGCCCTCCGCGGTGATCCTCCCCAGGGCAAGGACGAATGGGAGGCAGTCGAAGGCGGCTTTGTGCACGGAATCGATCTCGTTCGACACATCAGAAAGAACTATGGCGACTACTTTGACATTGCGGTCGCTGGCTTCCCTCAACAGCAGCTTCTTCCCCCTGACCAACTCGCATTCGAGATGAAATGTCTCAAGGAGAAGATTGATGCTGGCGCGAATTTCATCTTCACACAGATGTTCTACGATGTCGAGATCTTCCTGGGTTGGGTAAAGACGGTTCGGGCTGCTGGTATCACGGTACCGATTGTCCCCGGTATCGCACCCATTCAGACTTGGAATGGTTTCCAAAAGGCCACCGCCCTTGCGCAGACGAAGGTCCCCCAATTCTTCCTGGATGCGCTGGAGCCGCACAAGAACAACGATGAGAAAGTGCGAGAGATCGGCACCAAACTCGTCGCTGAAATGTGTCGCCGCATCCTAAATGCAGACATTGGCATCAAAGGGTTGCACTTCTACACCATGAACCTCGAGAAGGGTACCAGAATGCTCTTGGAGGAGCTCAACCTTGTTCCGCGCCGCGAAGTTGTGAAGCCTCTTCCCTGGAGACAGGTTCGAACCATTTCTCACATTGTTTTGGATTGTGCTGACAGGCTCCTTTACAGTCACTTACGCCGAATCGTCGTTCGGAAACCATTCGGCCGATCTTCTGGGCAAACCGTACAAAGTCATACTTGTCGCGTACTGAGAATTGGGATGAGTACCCCAACGGTCGTTTCGGTGACTCTCGGTCTCCAGCATACGGTGAGCTCGATGGCTATGGTATCTGGATCAAGCAAACGGTATGTCATATTTAGAGGTCTCAACCCATAGGAATTGCTCACGTCTCGTATAGAAGGAGAATGCTCTGAAACTGTGGAATCATCCGACAAACCTGAACGAATTGGCAGAACTATTTGCTAAATTCTGTACGGGCGAGCTCACGTCTCTTCCCTGGTCGGACGAAGCAGCCTCTGGAGAAACCTCTGTCATTTCAGAGCAACTGACCAAGCTCAACCATATGGGTTTCTTGACGATCAACTCACAACCTGCTGTTGATGGCGCCCGGAGCGATGACAAGATCTTCGGTTGGGGTCCGGCTAATGGATACGTCTACCAGAAGGCATACCTTGAGTTCTTCGTGTCTCCCGAGTTGCTCGATGTCCTACTTCCACACTTGGACCGTGATCCTAACATCACGTACTATGTGATCAACAAGCGAGGTGACCTGCGTACGAACACACAGTCCGACGGTCCTAACGCTGTCACTTGGGGTGTCTTCCCTGGTAAAGAGATCATCCAGCCAACCATCGTCGAAGCCATTAGTTTCATGGCTTGGAAGGTATGTTTTGTAGTAACTTGACGTTGTGCTGCCGAATGACTCATCTTTCACTAGGATGAGGCTTATGAACTCGGATACCAATGGGCGAAGTACTACGAACCCGAGTCACCCACCCGCAAGTTCCTCTCCGATCTCATGGACAAATCTCTTCTCGTCAATGTCGTTCACAACGACTACAAGCGACCCAATGCCATCTTCGAACCCTTCTTCAAGGCCGGCGAAGAATTTGCTGCCCTTCACGGAAAGTCTGCGCCTTTGACCAACGGCAATGCCGCACCAAACTGGCACGCCGTCGAGAACGGTAATGCTCACTGATGGGTTTCCTCACCCATCGCTCGCATTTTTTTCTCCTTTGATTCTTTTCTCTTCTTTTCCTATCTAAGACCCCCGCGTCTCAACACCTACGGTCGGGTTGCTCTATTTGTTTCAAAGCATCACCCACCGGGTTCAACCCCCGGCTGAACTAACCCCATCTCATCTCCCTGGAATGCTGCTTGTATTTCTTACCTGATTTTTTCTCATTTACTCCCTCCTTCTGCTTGCATCTCATTTGTTTTGACATATATTGCTCTCATCATCACTCACTTGCATCAACTGCATACCTCTCATCCTCACGCATATCCATCTCCACATCATTGCATCCAACTGCAACTTTTCTCTTCATCCTCTCTCTCCATGTATTGTATTTACTACCTTTGTCTCGGACATGTTACTACTTACCTTGCTTAATTGCCAAAAGTCGCGCAGTGATCGCGTACGTTTTCTGACCGTTAACGTTTGTGTTGCGCCCCTGGGTAGTCGTAGTATGGGCACTAGGGTACTATGTCACGACGCGATGTATGGTAGTTGTGCTTGACACCATGGCCAATTGGGCATGCGGTCTATGCAAACACACTGTGTTGGAGGCTGTTCCAGCAGACATGTACAGTTATGAGATTCTTTCAAACACCAGTCTAACCGACGCCTCGGACTGATTACAAGTCTCACCAGAGCAAGAGTCTCTTGCATACAGTTCACATAGAGTTCAAACTTCACACATCTTGACACCATGAGATTCTATGACCGCACTCAGTACGCAGACTCTACTCAGGCACCTCTCACCTTCTGGCCACATTCAACGATATTGCCGTAACACATTGACCCCGAAAGTCCACCTGCCTCGTCGAGGTGGACTCTAGATCAAACTATTGCGTTATGTTGAAGCTTGTACTCCCATTCTCCCATCGAAAAGGACCGCGAAAGAAGATGATCATGGAGTTTGCGAGCACTTCGAGGTTCTTCGGCAGCGGACATATGGTGATCACAGGGGTGGTATACGTAGCTTCAAACATGCCAGTCCGCTATATGCATGACCACATACCGTTCACACCCTTGCTAGCACTGGGACCGTCTTGTGTCCACGAACTGCCTTCTGATCCTTCTCTCATTCAGTAAATGCCCCGCGAAGCACGAACGCTGGCCATTGCAGGCAATCCATGTGGTTCGTTCACTGGCCCCTTCAGAGGTTGCGATAAGTTTCGACTTCTTCCACGAGCAGGGACGAGCTCCGGACTCTGTTGCAAGCGGTTCATTGTGGATTCAGATAGAACGGTGTGTTCGGATGGTGCGTATACAGGGACTGGATGTGTCAGTGATAGGCAGTTGATGTTTGAACAGGACCACAATACTGACGTTACTTGACTGTTACTTGAGGGCAAGTACTTGATATCATCTGACAACTCCCCTCAGGCTGCCCGTATGTCAATATTGAGCTGTTTCGACAACGTTACGACATTATGAGCCTCGAGGTGAGTCCTCCGACAACTTCCCGGTTCCTTCATATTGACATCACTATAGGCGAAATCAACCAGCCTCAAGTCAGTACAGTACAATGCGGCGTCGGCGATCGTGACTGCTGGCGTTCGACTGCCAACACTGACTCCCAGCGAATCTTACACCCTTCACAGTACCGTGGAGATGAATAACCTGCTCAGTACTCGGCGCGTGTATTTCTTGCTGAATAACCTTTTGAATTCAATGCGTATCCCCCGTTTCGTGAAGAGAAGACCTCTGGGTTGGCCTCATCCTCATCCAGTGTTACTCCCGAGGACCGACCTTGACAAAATTCATATGCTACAGCGCCGGGCACCACTGCCTGACGCTGTGCTCATGCGATTACAGTAAACGTGCCCGTAGCATCAGCATGAGACCTCCGGGGACCTCCGCCACTCTCATACGACATGAAGTGCAAGGTGCCCAGGATTATGTTTGTCTACTCATGTGCCCATGGCGCGAATCCGTTGACAGATGTGTTCAGGCCGAGAAAACCGATTGTTGTTGGGTGCCCGCCCCGTGTCAGGTCCCGTTGAATGTGCGATATCCCGTTCCTGAATAACCCTGAACGCTATCGTTGTGTCTCATCTGCTCAAGCCGCTGCGTTCCCTAAGATTGAATATCCTCGGCTACAGCCAGCTCCCACTGGTTCATCAGTCCGATCGGGGACAGTCTGGACAGGTACGTCGTGAGTTATGGACCCTCTTTCGTGGTTTCGATTCACTCTTTTGAGACAAAGAGTCAAGTCGGCTCCATCTCCCGACCGAACAGTTGCAACCCGATGCAATGCAAGGAGAAGAGCAGAAAAGCAAATAGTCGTCGAAGCGTGCTCGGCGGCCAGTCATCACGTCTGGTGCGTTTCTTGCTTCTTCCTGCCGTTAATACTTATCAACTTCGTAGCGTGGCCGAAGCAGACTCATCAAGAGAACAATATGTAACAACTTTATCATGGCGCGTCTGTGCTTACTGCCAGGACCTGCATCCTTCCGTTTTGATGGTGGCTCACCTTGACATCGGGCGACCATTTGTGCTCAATGCTTCCGAGTCTTCCGCCTACCATACCTTAGGCTTGGAGACCTGATGCTCAAATTGGAACTCATACTTTGTAGTGGCAAATCAGGCCGCGACAGCAAACCTTGTCTGCTGAGATTATGGATACAGACGCGTCGGGATGTCACAACTTATCAGTTTCGGGGTAAATACTTTACAGTAATCGCAGAATATACTGTCTGACGAGGTCTGACGATCTATAGGAACCAGCAGCGCATTCAAGAACGATTTGAATGTTTGCCCCACGCGCAGGCCGAAGTCCATCAAGATCTTGACGGCTACGCGGAAACATGGGAATTCAATTGATTCTTGTATCACAGCCTTTGCGGGACTGGCCTTCATCGGACTTCAACGCTTCATGCATCATGAGTAATTCAGAATGTTATGTGCGCAGTGAGCGTTCAACTTGTTCACCCCAAAATCTTTGGCCACGCTCAAGAATACTCTGGATACATGCCAGGCTGCCACATACCACACAGTATTGCTGACCCATTTCCGCAGTCACCGTCTGCACCCGATTGCCTGAACGAGTCGCATAATTATTTTCAGCATGTTAAGTCAACAGTGGTAACGACATCTTTTATGATTACTCGCTAACAAGATTACCTTTCTCCTGTCCCAGATTTGGGTTGCCCAGGCCGCATTGATAACGACAGGACTAGCAGTCTGTTTTCCACGCAATCAGTGCATCCTTGGAGCATTCTTGCTATATGATAACGTGACAAGACGATGATGCTGACAAAAGTTGTCTGTGAGTAATCCATACCGCAGTGCTCCCCAGTGCTCGCGCAGAGAAGGCCTGGAAGACCCATGTTCCTCCGCCCGCTGCAGATCCCCGAGACCTCAGTGAGATTGTGGTAACTTCTATACCCGTCTTTACCCAGTCAATATAATTGTTCAAGGGTTCTTGGAGCATCGGCGGATACGCTATAGCCCTCTGCCCTCGTACTTCACTCATCTTCAGTAGGTCACTAGCCACTTCAAGGCCTCCAACTGATACCCGAGAGCCATACCGATATTCGGTTATTTCTTGCAGTGATTCAATTCATTCAATGGCTTCCAATGGCCTGCGTACAGCCAAGCATGAGAATGGTTTCTGCACTGGCGGCCGTATTGCTGGTGAAACTGATACATGCTTCGCATATTTAGGAGGAAGTTGGTGTCACAGTGAAGATCTTCAGCGCAGCATATCAACATGACATAGATACCGTCAAGCTGTCACTTACAATCCAACCTCGCGGGTACATCGGACGAATCCTAATGTCTTTAGAGTCATCCGCATTATGTACGCGTGCTTCACGGGCAACGTGCGGCACTTGCCACTAGTTGAACAGCGTGCGTGACCTTCAGACCCACTGTAATACTCAACAACAACTTAATCAGCATCTTATAGAACATGATCAGGATCCACGGGCATTATCAATCACCCTTCCTCCTCCAAGAAAGCGATATAGTATTTGTCCTGTGATACTTGAAGGCTTGATCTCGCGCAAGTGTTGTGCGGATACCATGCCGTGACGCACTAGATAGTCGTGTGCGTAGAGTATATCAAATGGGAACCCCGGCGCATCCGTGACTGCGTATACCTATGCCCAGGTACCCTATGGAGAGGTCTTCGAAGAATCAAAGGCGACAATGGTGTGGGATGGTCACATACACTATGCACAGAGTGGCTTGGCATCCCCGCTCTTGCGTTGCAATCAATGAACGGCATATCCTAACGCTATGTGACGCTTTGTCAGGGCCTTCGTGGCTGGGATCATGTTGCCACATACCATATAACTTTGCAATAACTCTTTTGAGCTCATTCCTAGGCTTTCCTTTATATATCAGAGAATACAGGACTGGCACGTGCATGAGGGAACTGTGAAAATAAGTTACAGTAAGCATGCACACCTCAGTCGCTCAACCAATGACTACCAGCGAGAGCACAGCGATTGGGCCTGTATCAGTCACGCAGGATACATAATCACAGGAAGCAAGGAACAGCAGCCGGATGGTGTTGAAACAAAGGGAGGAGACTGAACAACACCTTTCCTAAGGAGTAGCCTGAGTAGCGTTCCTGTTTCGTTGGATTCGCGGGTGCGATCCAGAGAACTTAGAAGTTATTTTCAGGCCAGCGGTCAGTCAGACAGGGTCCTGTGGTGATCAGGTAGCGTCGTCAAGGTAACAGAAGCCTCTGTTGTAACTTACTTTTCTGAATAACACCCAGAGATGTATCAGCAAAGTTCAAACGGCGACGTCCGAGAAAGTTGCTTCGAAACCTACCAGGTTGCAAATCGAATATGAATACCCAGGACTTTGGAGGAAGGCCTAGAGCGAGTATGCCTAGGTATGATGTGTTTCTTCTCAGAAGCGTCTCAGGTTTCTTTACAGGCAGTCATCCTCCCACTGTACGAGCGTTCGATGCTCTATGTTTGGGAGTATATTCGAAGAGTCCATATTTACAGAGAGGCGGGAGAAGATCGTCGAAGGCCGCCTCGGGAACTCTGGCCGAGGGACAACTGAATTGCGGATGACGGGGACGATCGTAGCGGGAGAAGTCGAATGGTGCCGTATACCAAGGTTTGACTCTGTAAAGCTCAATCGCCGCGAGAACTTTTGAGAGTGTCACAAGTGTGATGAACGCGACTTGAAATATTCCACGGCGACCCTGTCCTCGGGTATGCTCTGTTTCAACCCCATGACGATGTGCGCACGGAAGCCACAGTCTGTCCATTGGTCAGGCGGGGGCAGAACGGCGCGAACAGATGTGTTCTGGGAACGCGACATAGAAGAGACTGGCGGCGAGCCTACCTGATGTCCTATTGCACCCAATGATGTTGTACACATTTCGGCGAAGTGCCCATGACCTAAGATAGGCAATGTGGTTAGTAGGATCAAATCTCTGCGTCTTATGTAGAACATACCTGATACCGTCAACGTTCCTTCTGTCACAAATGAAAATCGGAATGGGCAAAGAGGACCGGAGTTTGGTGTAACTGACATGTCGCTCTCGTAACTGCGATGGCCTGCCTAGACATTCAGTATCAACGATGAATAGCATCACCGATCGGAATCACGACCAAACCGCGATTGCGGAAGTGTAGATGATCAACAGCTTCCGACATTTGGCATGAAATATCACTGCATGGCGCAATCCTCCTCAGAACGACGCAGAGGATTACGTCTACGGACTCCAGTGGGATCGTGGCGTCATGTGGTAGGTATCATTTGAGCAAGGTCGACAAGGAATCGGTCGCACCTTCCGAAGAAGGTGATATTGCGCGACTGAAGATGAGAAAAGTAGCCCCACTCACCTGGTCTCCAAGAAGCTTCATCGTAAATACTCTTCGTTTGGTTTCAATGCAGTAGAACTCGTTTCTCGGAAACCTCCAGCACGAAGATACGGGGGAATCTATGGAAGAGAAAACGAATTGGAAGGTAATTTGGGAGCACCGTGCGCTTTAGCTCCTTGAATCGAGTCTCAAAATCTCACGTCTCCTTCTGCAAATTCAACGCTGGTGGACTCGTGACTATTGAAAGCGCTGATACGTGAGTGCCTACCTGCACAGTTGAAAGATAACATAACGGCGTTGTATGCTCCCTTGATGCCGCTTCTGCAACCGTGAATTCGATGGATTGAGCCGTTCGGCAGCGTACAATGGGCTCCAAACCTTGTTTGACTGTATGTCGTGGTCGTCACTGTCAGTAGATTCACGCAAAATGGGTGCAACGCTGAACTCCACCACTTCCTACCGTATACTATCTTTGAAGTTGGGTGCTAGATAGAGAACAATACAACACGAATTGCCAAAGGTCAGTATCTGGTGCCAGGATCAGTTAGAGGATTGAGATCAGGGTATATCAACGTGATTTGAACCCACGTTTCTACGGGAAGCTTCCCCGAAATATACGGGACTCGTGGACAAGGCGTGCAGGAGTAACGTCAGGGGACAAGTCGGACAGAAAGATGAGACCCATGAGATGGCAACCTCGTAGAGCCAAGTATCGAAGGCAGTGACCATCCCTCCCATCACTTCAGGTATACCTTCTCAACGCTTCGATCGAACCTATATATTACAATCGCTAGATGACATGAGCATCCCAGATCGACGTCTCTGCAATCGAGACAATCACCCCTGTGCGGTCCCGAGAAGCTTTCGCTCTCCATCTACGTGGGTAACGATCGTCAGTCTATAGCCACGAGACATAAGCCATGAATCATTGGACCCACGTCTGTCTTCCAAGCGAGCGTCGACCCTTATCGCCTGCCTCTGCTCATTATCTGGGGATTGAGTAACTCCCGCTTGCGGTGCTGGTATTACTACTCCCCAAACTGTCATGACGGCCGGTTGGCAGAAAAGGGCAGCATCACGGAGAGGAGGAGGCCGCGCACGTCGATATGATCAACCCTGTTGATCTGAACATTTTGGACAGGGTATAATACTCATCGTTGCCCAGGCACACGGTCAGCTCGATCGAGCGACTGCGAGCGCGTCTCCCCTGTCTCCTTAGGCTGTGCGCCCCCCTGAGTAGACAGGAATAACTTGAAAGTCGTTGTCGGAATGTCAGTATGATAAGTTTGACTAGAACTACAAATAGCCAGGTGATGTATGATCTCGTACCTTGTTTGACTTTTGCATATTCCTGCCTTCCCCCTCTGCGTTGAATGTCAAGTAGGCAGCGCTAGCAGACAACAGCACACCTGAGATGCGATCTTGGTCATCGGCCGCCGTCGAATTGGAAGATGAGCAGCGCGCGACGCGACATCGAGGGTCCCGAGCCCGAGAGCCTCGGAACAATTGACCGGGTTCACCTTGAACGCATAGGCTAATAGACACGGTCGCAACGTATCAACGTATACGCAGCAACGGCATTACTCGACTCACCCTGAATCGTTCTCTTCAAATGTAAACGTCACTGACTATTCCAGACCGTGATTTTCTGCACCGCCATACGAGTTCCTGTGGATGTCAAAGTCGTCAAATAACTGGTTCAGTAACACCTCGGATTTTGCAAGGATGTCAAGGAAAAGGGTACCTTTACCGACTGTTTGGATACCTACAGTATGCTTCAGATCTCGCTCGGTCCACGATTGCCAAAAGACTGACATCGTTACGCACGCCCTCCCGATCTGGAACGCTTGCGGAGAAAGCCTTGGAGCATGCTTTTGTTCTACAAGACGAATCCGGATTCCTTCCCGTCCTTGTTTTTCCCAGGGGAATTTTCCATGGGATGAATGTCCCCCCCTGTTTCGCTCTGCTCAGGACATCAGCGTTACACCCCTATCGTCGCAAGAGGAGCACAGAAAGGACGGAGACAAAAAGTCCAACCCACAAAGAACACCGAGTGCGGGGATAGAGCCAAAACAAGACAAGAAATCAGGAAGGAATTGGTGGAAGGTGGGTAGATTCGAAAACCAGAAAGCAAAATGGAACGGTTGATATCAGCTTGTATTCCAAGGAAACTTCCACCCGGTCAAGGCAAACGAACCTCCAGAATATATTGTCACAGGTGGCGCGGCATCATCACCATCCGAACAATGCAGACACCCACAAAAGCCCACAAAGGTGTGATATCCGCGTAGCATGCGGTTGCGGGTAAGCACGAGAGGTGAAGAAGGCTGTTGGTATAGTTATGGGGATTTCAGGTACCTCGTCTGACAGTTTGGGAGACCACAGTTGGGAAACTTTGGATTTGCAGATCGGGCGCTGTAGGAAAGCGAATAGGAGGCACAACGCCCTCCCCATGACCGCACAGGGCCTGAGACCTGATCAAATACATGATCATGGTAAGGAGGTTCGCGTTTGCAAAAACAAAGGAAAGAGAGTTCAAAGACGACTCGTGAGTTTCCGGGCGCGGTCCCAATCGGCGAGGGTTACGTCTACAAAGGAGCGGTATATGCAGAACGAATGGCGCTGTCAAAGTCCCTGATACTTATCCTAGAACGACCAAACGAAAAAATCGCAGGTAAGCTGTGAATTTATACGAGAGGGGCATAGCAAAGCGCGTCAGTTCCGTAAACGGTGAAAGCCCAGATGTCGCAAACATAACGATAACGTGAACGTGATTCTTGCCGGCATGATCACAGGAAAATACGATCTCGGGCCAAGAAAGAGAAGACGTCGTCTTCAATGACCAGCTGAATCCTGAAGCGAGTAGTAAGCGAAAACCTCAAGGCCGACTCGAAAAAAAAATCATTCAAACGCTGCAGCGAGGCAAACTGTTATCGTCCGGTGATAAAAGGGAAGGAAACAAAGAGGGGGGCCCTTAGAAGGAAAGGTGAAAAGGGAGTAAAAAAGCAATGATGCCGGAGCCAAAAGACCGAATGTGCGTGTTTACAAACGGTTCCTGAAGGTCTGAAGGCTGGAACCGGGCAGACCCTGGGATATCAATAATAAGGGGTTACTGTAAGGGGTCTCGAGCTCGGCGATGGGTGAGAGGGGGGTGAAAGGCCCAGGGTGAAGAGACTCTCTCAGACTCCAGAGAGGGGGAGGGAAAGTGCTCGGGTACCCGATTGTACGTACAGGACGTATCATCATAAACGAATGGGGACGGTGATAAGCACGATTACTTTATGGGGCGGGAAGAATGAGTAGATTGGGTAGATTGCGGCGCATGCGCATATATCCAATCGTAGTTCGCGAGGCCGTAATCCCACTGTTAGGCGAACCGCAAGTTTTGCTGCATGTACGAGAGATACAAATAGAAGAGGGGGGCTGGGCCAACACTGCTCAGGACCCATGACCAACCATAGAACGACGAATGGCAAGCCAGAGGATCGTGATTGAATTGTTATACAGTCAACCCCTTGGCGCGTCATGTTGTTAACGAAACGCCTAGGACAACACTGGTATAACTAAACGAACAATCTCCCAACGAAGGATGAACAAGTTATGCTCTAACGCTCAATTTGACTGACGGACTGACGGACTGTTGACATGATCATGAGTCTTCCAGGGTGCCAGCGGGAGCTGAGGTAAAGATGCGCCACCCTACCGCCTATGTAGCATCTCCACACGCAAGGTTCACCAGCGGGGTACTGTAGGCTTGATCAATCTCTTTCGGCACAGAGACAAGCTCAAAATGAACCATTACGCAGACAGTCAAGCTGACTGTATCAGACAAAGGGAGAGAGAACACACATCACCCTCCCTCGCTCTTTCGCTCCAACTTCGCTCCAACGACGCCAAAATGGACCGACGACCCTAAGCGACTGCCAACCACCCTTGACATTGACATCGTCCTTGACGTCGGCAGAACGCAGACGCAGGCGTAAAGAGCTCTAGAGAGAAGAAAAAAAAAAACGAAAAAGAAGTCACAACGAGCGGTGCCGATGCCGTCCCTACCTCACCCTACTCCCATTTTTGGCATCATTACCATTGGGCGATTGTCCAATCGTACAATTGGTGCATCGTGTATCGTGTATCGTATCGTGTATAGTCATTGGATATATATGCGTCTATATGCGTCCGGTCGTAGTCGGCTCCTTCGACATCCCGCGAAGTGGTACAGTAGCTCACCTCATGGTCTATGCTCATGCCGAGCCGACGGGTGCATTTCTGTGGTGGTGGTGGCAACTTGAAGGTGATCTCGTCCGAGTCGTGGGTTCCGTGATGATGTGATTGTTTCGTGAAATGTGGCGGGCGGGCGGACGGGCGGGTAGGTTAAGGTATGAATTGACGAGATCCGGCATATGCGACCGCCACTTGGACTAGTTAAGAATGCGCATCAGCAATAGTCTATAGGTTGTCCAATGTCCATGTCAACGTTCATACGTTCTTCTCTTGTACGTGAACGTTCTTCTCTTCAGCTTCAGCAATAGGGTGAATCACAAGATTCCGAAGCTGCTTCTTCTCTCCGATACACGGAGGTTAGTGAGAATTGCTTCAGAAGACATCCGGGACACGGTATGAAGGGATGTAGACATCTCAGAAAGGACGATAGAAGGAACGACAGAAAGAAGTCAGGAGGTTGAGGTAAGAGAGCGTTCTCGGGACCGCCACTCGCATACCATACAAGCCGGCCGGGGTCTCTCTGAATCTCGGGACTGGAGAGGAGATCGATATACATTCTTAACTCGTGGAGCGTGTATCGCACAACGCGTAACGCTCAATTCCTCCAGCGCGTGGCGCGTAAGTTTGGACGCAGTGTGTGTGTGAACAATCAAGCCACCGGCACTCTGGAGTCCCATTCGCAAGAATCCCAAGAACCCAAAGAACCCAAAGCACCCAGAACCCAAAAATCGGCATATTTCGTTCCTCGGCGAGAAGACTGGTGGGCTTTGCCTCGGGTCTCGGAGTATAACTGGAGAATGTGGTGGGTTACCGCGGGATTTCGTGTGCCGTACGGAGGTTTGAACGTTGAGGCATCGGGGGACAGATAGTTTGGCATTCTTAGCGGAGGCACTACGTTCCTTCATATCACATGGACCCATTTGGACCTCCAGAACGATTCTGCCGAGCCTGGGGACCATCTCGGAAGCTAACTCATCCAAGAAACGTGCCTCGGTGAGCTGTCTCTCCTGGTATGATCTCGGGAGGAAAGCCGGACTCACAAAGCATAGCATGCTATGATACCCTCGACCCGACCGAGACAGGACACAGGGTAGTACCTGGTAGTACAGCGGTCGTCGTAACACCGGAGAGCCTCCATCATGATCGCAGAAGCGTACTCCACCATTAGAGTCTAAACCGGCACAGCGTCGTATTCGTATGAAGCTTGAAGCTTGAAGTTCGAGATGCTCTAGAGTCTGAGAGACCGACACTGCTTGCCCGAAGGTGAGACGGAACGTGGGTTGCGGATGATGAGCATTGCACAGCGACGGTGGCGATTTGGATCAACGAAGCGTACGACGCGAAGGCCGAGGATAGGTCCTAGCATTGATATGATGGCGAATCCGCCGAGGTGCAAAGTTCCAGTGGCCCATCAAGCAAAGGTACCTGCGTCAAAAGGTAACGATAAGGATTGCTGCGTTCGTTACAGTCGGCTACGACGGCGGGTACTAGTGACCTTACGCGAGTGAGGTGAGCCCGTGATGTGTTGATGGGTGAATGAGGGGGTAAGGATGGTGGCTGTGGATAGTTGGGATCATGGGCAATGTAGATTTGTCAGTCGAGCATTCGATGGTCAGTCATGCCGTTATACAGTGTACTCACTCATTATGTACCCCCCACGAGCGAGCGAGCGAGCGATGACGGGTGATTATCTCCGGGGTTGAGTTCGTAAGTTCAGAAGAGCAGACTACCCCGCGTCGACGGTTCGCTTAGCTGAGGCTTTGCTGTCCAGGACTTCAACTGGCAGATGTATTCCGACGACGACCACGACGACAACAACAACACCAGCGCGTCCAACAACGAGAGCGAGGAGAGCTCTCGAGTGACGAGTCTGCGTCATCAACAACGCCCACTATGACAAATCGCGTTGAGTACAGTAACACCAAGTATATGGCTCCATTGAGAGACGTACCGACCAAGAAAGGCAAAGACGCAAACCACCTTGACACTCCCTGAACTATCGTATCAGTTGACATTGATATTAACATGCGTGCCTCAGGCCACAAAAACGCAAGAAGAGGAGTAACAGGAGGTGATTTCTAGAATACCCTGTACAAGTCAGGGGCTTGACAGCTACGCGTCCCGATAGCAGACAGACGCACCTGAAAAAAGTGGTAGGATCTTTCTTGCCTTTGAGAGCTTGGTGGTCCTCGAGAGAGTGGACACTGGACACCCTTCTATGTACGTTCGTTAGCATATGCGAAGCGAGGACGGCGGCGAAGGGGTGTGTCTCACCGTTGCCGGTCGCTCGTCCCCTCTTTGCTCCAAACTCCAGGACCCTAGATCACAGTCGCAATGCATTGGTAGAGACGCAAGAACGTTAGGAAAAGAAAAGGAAGAAGGTCAGCCTGATAAAGTCTGAACGAGCCCTCTCAGGTTCCCACTGCACAGTTGCTTAGCCCGATCAGCTCATCTATGACGTTTCTCATGACAGCGTAGCAGCAGAATACAGCAAGGACGGGGCAGAAAATGCCACCAAATAATTCGAACCTACATGGGCGTAACGCGAAGATACGACCTGCCAAAGTCCGCAATTGATGCACCACAAGAGAGGAAACATGTCGAAGCGAACGATCATGCGAACGGTTTCACGTCTGGCTTTTTCGTCAACGGTAGTGGGTGGTGAGAAGAAAAGCACGTTCGGACCCGAAGAGGGGTGTCAGATAGGGTGCAGGCCCAAGGACGCGGGAGGTTGCAAACAGACAGTTGCGGGGGCGAAGCTCTTGATGGGATACGTCGAACGAAATCCAACGGGACGTGGTTCGCGAGAACGAGTTTTACTCACACGGACAATCAATAGGAGGCCAGGCCGCAAAAGGGAATGTGCACGGGGGGTTTCAGCCAGATTCCGTTGGAAAAATGAGCTAATGACGCGTTCATTTACGGCGAAAGACACGAAAACGTGGTGTTCAATATGTGGCGCAGGGCTGTTGATGCCTGTTCGCCGTCGTCGATGAAATTGAAATCGCGACGGGAGAACGCCGAGGACGCGTCGGCCGGGGCGGGGAGCGCGTCCGGCCGGGCTGGGGACAGTCGATCGCGTTGGAGGGAAGCACGGCAGCCGTCCGTCGAATCGTCGGGCCCGCCCGCGCGTCGACGTCGGGGCGCGACGGAGATGAGGGATGCCCTGTTTGAGAGCTGCCAGAGGCCAGGTGGCTACGAAACTGTCGATCGTTCTGCTCTATTTGATGCAAAGACGGGGGGCTTCTTCGCGTGCCCTGTCCATCGCCGCACGTGATGGCACGTCGCGGATTGTCGACATGTCTCTCTTCGTGGTATTCCAGCGACACATGCTTTCCGCGCCCAGAGCGGAACGCGTTGGCGCGGATGCCTGCGGGTGCGGCGGGGGCAAACGTCGGGCGCAGGAAGATTCGCGCCTGGAAGATCTACGGCACAATTGCAAAGTTTCTTCCCCGCAGCACGTCGACGGCGAGGGTGGACGACGTCAGAAGGCGATTGAGAGGAGAAGCGGCGGCCGAAACGGGCCAGTGATGGATTGCGATACGAGATACGCACTCTCGCAAACACGAACGCATCGCGCGCAGCAAGAACGAATCGCCCGAGTTTCGAGACGATGATGTCGAGAACATGTCGGCCGTCGTCGCTGCAGCTGAGCCACTGGACCATATTCCCGTGGCAGCTGCCCGCGTCCGAGCGCGACGGTGTGGACGGACGGCGGACGGGATGGGCGGCAGGGAGGCCGTCCCAGAAAGGAGAGATTGAATCAGAGGGCCCGCCCGCCCGGGATGGACCTGCCTGATTGGGCGGGTGTATTTTGAGGAGGCAGATCTGGTGTTTGGGGGAGATGGGATCTTTGTCGAAGAAGCTTAAGCGGGGCTGGTTTGAGATCCGCCTGGCCGATGGGGAAGAGAGTCGGGAGAGCGGGCGCCTGTCAGTCTCTCTTCTGCGTCGCCGGCCTCCCTCATTGGCTTCGCTGCCAAGCTCGGGGGCGGCCAGATGTTTGATTTATTCCCCTCATAAGTCCCCAGCCCTTCGCCGTCCCTTCCTCTCCCGCCATGCTCGATCATAGCTCTCTCTCTGTCGAGCTGCCCTACCCCGTGCCGCCCTTCCTTTCTGCCTCCCCGCACATCGTCTCCCCCGACCACCCCCGGCCGCGCGCCGGATACTACGGCCCCCTCGCCCTCGACCACCTCGACGCCTTCCTCGCCGGCCACCACCCCGCAAAGTCGCCCCCGTCCCCGCCGCACTCGCCGGACTCGTCCCACCCCCCCGGCCGCGCCCCGTCCTCGTCGCCGACCCTGTCCCCGTCGCCCCTCTCCTCCTCGCCCGACTCGGCGACCCAGCCCACCGAGCACTACCACTATGCCGAGCTCGACCGTCCGTACGCCGAATTCGACCGCCCCGCATTCGACCGCGTCCCCGCCATGGCCCGCGACCTCGCCTACTCCAACGGCGCCGCCGCCCGCCCCCCGCCGCCGCTGCACAACATTCTGACCGGCCCCTTCTCCGTCTCGCCGATCGCCGCCTCGGCGGACATGCCGCAGCCCGCCCTCCCCGCCGACCGCTACCCCTGCCCGGGCCATCCGGGGCTCGAGCGGCGGCTCAGCGAACCCGTGATGCGCTCCCTCTACCAACCATCCGACCCGAGTGCTTCGAACCCAATAGGGAACCCTTTTGGTTACACCGCCAGCTCCCCCAGCAGCGCAAGCACCATTGTCCCCACCACCCCCCAGTCCCCCAGGCCAGGCTCCTCCCACTACCGCTACCCGGGCCATGCCAGGGTCGGCAGCGACGCCTCCAGCGCAACAACCAGCTCCTTTGCAAACGACATGTGGCTAAAGTATCCCCAGCAGCAGCAGCAGCAGCAGCAACAACAGCAACAACAGCAGGACGACGCCGTGTCCCCCGCCCTCGACTCCTACTACCAGCAGCGCGACATCTACGAGCAGCCCCCACCCAGCGGAATCCATCTCGGCGAGGAACGCCGCGGCAGCGTCAGCGAGGACCCCGCAGACAGGAACTACGCCTCCCGCGGCGACGGCCCAGCCTCCTCCGAAAAGGACAAGAAGACGTATTCATTCGTCAGTCTGCCTGGAAACGCGGTCAAGAAGCGGCCCAGGAGGAGGTACGACGAGATTGAGCGGCTCTACGAGTGCAAGTATGTCCCGCTTTCCATCTATGCCGATATAGAAACAGCCCTGACACGCATTTCCAGCTTCCCCAATTGCAACAAGGCATATGGCACGCTCAACCACCTCAACGCCCATGTCACCATGCAGAAGCACGGCCCCAAGCGCAGTCCCCAAGGCAAGCCTTATCTCCCTTACAGTTTCCATCGTGCTCACGTCTGTACACAGAATTCAAAGAGCTCCGCAAGCGATGGCGCCAGGCAAAGAAGGAAGCCGAGGAGCTCGAACGAACGAGGGACCGGACCAACATCCTCGCCGCAACTTCGTCTTCCTACCCCCACCATATCTCGCATCAGCATCAACACCCGCACCAGTCGCATCATGGTCAACGCGGTCCCATGGCCTTTCATCCTTCGGCGATGCAGCAACAACAGGGCATGGTCAACGCCAGTCCTATACAATTGTACCCGGCGGCGGCGCGGGCGTACACCCAACAGCCAACAGCTCAATCATCTCCGCCGCAATTCCTCGGTGGCCAGCCACAACCTCCGTCATTTTCGCAGCCCCAAAGGCACTCGATGGACATGTCCCTCCCTCCATTTACGCATCATCCGCAAGCCATCGAATTCGGTTCAATGCGCCGCGGTTCCGTAGGTGACTTCTCTTCCCAGGCTGCCATGGAATCAGGCCACACCGTTTCCCCTACAGCTCCTGAAAGTGAAGGCGGCGTTGGGCCCATGAGACCTGGGAACTTGCGTAGACGGGTAAGCCTCGCCACGGTCGGACATCCATACTCGAGTTCGCCTTTCACCACTTCCCCGAGTATACCCCATCCTACCAGTGTGAGTGCTCCCACAGTTCAATCTGGTATGCCTGGTACGCCACACCACACTCGGCCGTCTTCGGGGGTATACGTTGGATATGGAAACGTCGGGTTGGAAGGTCGGTTTGGGTCGAATCAGCTCGGATACCCGTCTTCCAGGCAAGAGTACTCTTCCCGGACTCAGGAAGAGCTTGGATATTCTCCGACGCCTCCCTCTCAACGCACGCAACATCACGACGTGGAAGAATACTACGTCCCTGGTCCGTCAACGCGGTCTCAAGGGCTCCACCATGCAAGTAACATGGACGTGATGCGTGCCAATGCCGCGGTTTCTTCCTATGGCTCGTACGCTAGCGAAGGGGACGAAGGTTTGTTCGCAGGTGGGACGAGCTTACCCCCGATCGACGCCATCCACCCCAGTCAGCAACAACACACGAGGGACCCGTTGACACTACCTCAACCTACCTACCACACCACCGCTACTGCCTCTTCGTACGCATACCCTCGCGGACCCGCTCCCGCGACTGCCGCGTTCGATCCCAATTCTCCTTCTGAATCTTCCCACCCTCATCCTCACGCACAGGGGGCACCGACGTCAGACGAAGGCGAACCGATATTCGCCGCGCCCGTCAGTTTGGGTCATAATCGGTTGCCTGAAAACAGCACGCTCTTGACGCCTTTGCCTTACGATGTCACTGGGGAGGCTCAGAGGCCGGGAACGGGACGGAGCGATGCCGGTGCCAGCGTGCATAGTTATGGGAGTGGTGGTGGTAGAGGAGATGAACGGGAAGAATGGCGGTGAGTAGCGTGTCATTGTCCGCGTTCTTTCTTCTCCCGCTTCGACGACGACAAATCCCGCAACAATATCTCTTTGGGCTCTCGCTTCGAACGATGAACCAGACTCCACCAAGAAAGAAAGTCCCCCTTCTGCGAAGCCTTGTATATATCTCAATCACCTCCTATTGCGACTATCCTACAATCCCCACGTCCATTCTTGTACTTGTACCATCATCTCTTACCCTATCCCCCGGATCTCTGTCATCATCGTCTTGGGTTTTGCATCGCAGTTCGTTCCCCCGTCTCCCCGAAACCCTCCTCTGTCCCTCAGTCGCTCTGCTCTGCGCATACATGCAATTTCTCTTTCGTCTTGTCTCTCTTCCCTTCATACTCTACTACTACAGCTCGCCGCCTCTCAATGGGCGATTATCCAATCTGTTGTTTCGTTTATCCCTCCACACCACACCCTCATCGTCGAGGGCATCCCTCGTCATCCCCTCCTGTCCTGTACCATATTATTTTACTGTAGTAGTGATCCCCGTTCTCCCTTCCCCCATTTTCCCCCACCATTGTATATAGTTCGCCCCCATTATAGTTGGTCCATTACCGCATACCGGATGGACATGTTTATTGCTTACTACTTCCTCCCCTTTCGCTACTACTACAAATTGGTTATTTAGGATCAGGATGCCGATCCGTCTTCGAGTGCTACGTTACTGTATGCAGTACCCTAGTCTCTCTCTCTCTTTCTGTCAGCATACTACTATCGTACAGGTCCTAAACCGCATCTTGTTTATTCGAATCCATTTTCTCCCCTTTGTGCATAGTTCCTTTTCTGCCCGTTCTGACGGTGTACATGTACTACTACTATAACCCGGACACTCCTTTGTTCCTCATTTTCCTCTCACCTCTCTCCGATTGTGCCTCGATGATCCCCTGACTGTGGCTCCAGCTAGCAAAGTACCTTAGAGGTGTATATACTCGCTTACGACCAGTCCAAACGCAATGACCAACAGGGTATTTGTCGCATCTGGTCCCCATGTCCATCATGCATCACGCATGTCATTATCGCTCGCAAGCGGAACAGACGGTAGACCCTTCCGAAGGTCAATCTCCCCGAGCAAATCTCGGACGTTCTGTAACCGTTTGACGGGTGATGGGGCATGGCATCATGCATGGACGCACGGACCGCACCTTACGGAGGGCGGGAAGGGCTCTTGGGAGGGAGAGTCTGAGGGAAGAACCTTCTGTCAGGCCGTTCTGATACCATCGATGGACGCGGACGCGGGCGTACAATACCTGTGAGTAAATTGTTGCGTTTGTTGCATTCAGCCCCCGTCCGAGGTTTCGTGCACGCTTTTGCTTTTCTCAGGAAGATCTTTCGCTGGTAGGGAACTTTCTATTTCCTTGACTTTCCCTTCCCCCACACATCGGGTTTGAACGTTTTGCGTTTGAACAACCTTCGCTTTTTTTTCTCGCGATGTGAATGTAATCGCCAATCGTCGTGCGTGTTCTATTTATCCCTTCGTTCGGTTATAGCTCCCGGAACCCCGAATGCGGCTCGAAGGTGCATACACAGGTGACAAAACGTCCGTCAATGTCTATTATAATTTATATGGGCGAGAAGGTGGGAGAAGGCAACGAAGGTGAACGAAGACTTTTCGCCCTCGCGTTTCACAGGCCGAGTTTCCGGACTTGCATGGGTACGAGAATCGGGGGGATCGAGAGACGTCTTTCATGAATCACGAGAAGGGTTCTCCAGCTGCAATGCCAGACTCGGAGAGAAGGTGTTCGATTTTTCCAAGGCGTATGGTATATATAGCCTATAGGATGAAGGCGAAGATAGGGTAAGAATCGCCCAGGTTCTTGGGATCCCCCGCCTGCTTCTTCATGATTTCCTTGCTTCTTCCATCATGGGGCAACCGGTGCTTCTTGCTTCTTTTCTCAAGTCGTGTATGGGACGCGTCAATTTCCGGTAAGCTTTTTCCGCCTGATAAGACGATTATCGGAACGACACGTCCAAAGTGCAATGTTTGGAGGAAGAAAGAACGCGAGAATGCGTTCCGAGGGATGGCCAGTGCATAGAGTTGCATGACAGGACCTGGAACGTGAAGCCCCCCGCTTAGCGTGGTCAGACGTTTCGTGTCATTCATCGCTATCACGAGCTGGAGGTTCTCGACATCTCGAAGTCTGGAATTGATCCAACGATTGAGGCGAAGGCGAGATGATGGTGTGCGAAGGAGCCCCGTGACCGATTGCGCGCATGTCACTTGATTCTAAGTCGAGTGTCAGCCAAGATATCAATCATGCTCACCTTCAGGTCACCGGCCGACGTTCAACAGCCAGCCTCTGCCGCCTACGACGGCTTCGACTTTGCTGTGGCATGTCTTGGAAGCCTTGCTCTTCCTACTCCACATCCTAATCCATTCGTCGGAGTTCCACAGCCCACGTTTTCTCCAACTTTGACTGACACGAGAACATTGACGCACCTGACATCTTCCAATGAGACATCTCCGAAACAGGTATTCGTCGATTCCCTTGCTCTCTCCGAAGAGTCATCAACGTCGGCATCATCTCAATTCCAAGGACCCTCGCCGGACTCACCTTTCAATCCCTCGTTTCCCTCGGAATTCCAGCTCGCGTATAGCGCGTCCATCTCAGACGTCGTACTCGTCCGAAGGATGTCCGCCTCAACTGTTTCAAAGATCCCCGCAACATCATCTCCGTCATACACCTATTCGCCGGCCTTGGAAGATCGTTTGAGAGGATCGGTCGGGGTTCGTCACTGATATCGATTGCAAAAACTTGGATAAGTAGAATTGACAATCATGACAAACATTCGATCATAGCAATCTGTCTTTGCACCCTTTGTGGACCTGTGACCTTCCACCATACTGCCGACGCGTATGCGTTTGACAGGAAGGCGAGATGAACAATTTCGACTCAATTCAAAGGACGAACCTGAATATGAACATTTGCGGAAACCGCATACGGTCATTTATCCAGTTACCCAATCTTGATGCTGATATGTCGCTTGATGCGCGATTGTACAGTGACCCCTTGAAGAGCTGAAACCAACTGTTCTGGACATTGAAACGCCGAACGGAACGAGAGGAAGCGGAACCGGATACCGGTCATATGCATGACATGATGTGCGAGCAGTGAAGTACAGTGATGTCGCGGTCTGAAAACCAGAATATCGTTGTGTAAAAACAAGAAGCTGGTATTCACCATGAATATGGAAGACAACATCTCACCTTGACGGAGTCGAATTTACAATCTCCAAAACCTTCAACCTTGAACGACGTATGCACCACCGGCGTCCAGGTGCATACGGTTCATCAACTCAACATGCTTTCTCGCTACGAGTGCTATTCAGAGTTGCATGCTTAGCGTTGTTGGCGTTGCGTCATTGGTCCAGCCTGAGGTTGAAAACGAGATTTCGAAGGCATGAGGCAATGTATAAGTATATGACGTTCGATTTGTACAAAAAATAAATGTGCACGATACCAAGGCCCTTTGCGCGAAATTCCCCCTTTGCACGACACACTCAAAGGCGCTTCATATAAGGCGCCTGAAGTACGCAGGCGCTGGCAGTTTGGTAACTTAATCACCGAGCGTCTGGACTTCGTCAACTCTGATGAGTGCCAACTCGTTGTCTTCTCACCTATCTACCACGTCAACACCCTCTGCTGAGTCCTTGCTTCAAGCTCTTGCCAATACCTTCACCCTACCTGTTTTCCACTATTTTCCTAAGGCGACCCCAACAGTTCTGGTAATTGACTGCCTCTCGTCCGTCTTCCAACAGAATCTCAGATGTTGAACGCGTTGAAGTGGTACTGCTCTCAGTGCCCCGGACGTGCCGCAAGAGGCTGACCAGGCTTAGGCCGCTGACCTGAAGCTGATATGGAACCATCGGTTTGTGTCCTTCAGAAGGATGGGATGTGAGAGGCGGCAGTCAGGGTTGAAAGTCAGGTATGTATGAGTCTCCTCTTAAGCTGTCCCCGTCTTGGTATGCCTCAAGGCGGTAGTGGCCACAAGGATGAAGCTTGAAGGGGAGGGGGATAGAATAGGTAGCTAGTGTCCCCCATGTTATAGTCTATACCATGTTTTATATCATGAATATATGCTTGATTCCACCAAAAAATATCAAATGAAGCGTATGAATGTTTCGTGCAACAGGTGAGTGTCGCGTTGTATGAGTTTCGCTCGTGACATTCGTTTCGGGCTCTATGTTTCACTTAGAATTGCACTCATGTCGTACAAAAAGTGCATGTATCGGGTGAAATTATTTTTTGTACAAATCAAACAGCATACTATCCTATTCTCTTCAAGCCTTGACGTTCCCCCCTCTTTTCTATCTATCCTGAGGCACCATCAACAACCATGGCTATTGACCGCCTCTTCATCGCCCT
>MU275185.1:148967-229847 GCA_022160315.1 Panus rudis PR-1116 ss-1
CCAGTGTTTCTGGCACTGGGCTCTATGTTTCGCTCATAACTCCATTGGTGTCGCATGAAAGTGCATGTTTCGGCCAAATTTATTTTTTGTACAAATCAAACAGCATATAAGTACGGCATGCACGCTGCAAAGAGTCAAAGAGTTGGTCATAACAGGTCTTAACAGGTCATAACGTCTCGGCAAGACCACGCGATGTACGAGATTGCGTGCGCGGTGATTCCAATCTAAAAGCGAGACGGTATGGCCCTGGTATGGCCAGCAAACGTGTTCTCGCGTGGCCTCTCCCGAGAATGCGTGGCGAGCTTGGGATACGACCCAGTGAAGCGAGATCCCAATTACCCCACGATCTCCGATCATAAACGACACGAACTGCGATCAGACCGTACTTTTCGAGTATCACTTATCTGCTATGGTGAAGTAAATATTTGAGATGGTTTGCAGCGTACCTTTGTACTCTCACTCGGGGGCCGCAGCTGTCGTACGCATGCCGACTTTGACGGATGTGCAACAGCTCAGATAATAATTTGGAGATAATAGTCCTTTTTTGACGAAATTCAGGTTCACGGGCCAGTCGACGGACGTTGAGGAGAGAGAGAGAGAGAGAAGTTCTTTGGATTTAAACTGCGAGCAGGCCTGTAACTACAACGCCAAGACACAGTACTAGTAAAATAACTAGCGAAAAATAAGGTTTAATAAGGGTTTAGTGTGTGGTCTCTATCTAGTGATGAATAGACATTGCGAGCAGAAGGTCGTGTGGTCAGTGTGGGTGTGTGATTGGGTAGGAATTGCGTGTCCAAAATTGTGCGAGATAAGATCATGGAAAGAAAATCATAAGTAAAATAAAAACATAAACATAGGACCTATGAAGAAAGGGAAAAGAGAGTATATCATATAGGTGGTTCGCTCGGTGTTTCACGGACGTTGAGGACTGCCGCATTGTTGGCTCGGGAGAGGGAAGAAGAGAAGTGTTTCGATTGTTGACGTTTCAGGCGTGAGGAGAGGAGGGAAGTTGCAATTTGAATTGTGGATGAGAATTTCAGGACGATCCAAGTAGCCTTCAGGAAGCGACTGGGAGAAAACAAACAATAATGGTAATACATATTGAGGTCAACGTTTTGAACTGACCTCAGTAATCTACACGGTGTCATCTGTCGGCGAAAACGACCAAATGATTCTGTGCGAAGACGTTAGGTCTAGATGGATTCGCTTAATGTCAGAGACAATTTCAATTCGAGAAGGATTTGCAGATCGAGGAAGTGTTTCACCGTGAGGCAACGCCGACATGATGATACGAAACACCTTCAGAGCTCGTGTGGTTAAGCTTGACATATGGACCATGCAATTTGGCCGATTTCAAACCAATACCAGTATGGCGACGGCCTGTCGGAGACATCCAGATTCCAGGTTACGAGTGAACCCGCAGCAGTGCATTTCACGTGCTGCAAGTGCCCGAGTCGGCCAGCCCATCGGTATCCATGGAACCGCACGAGCAGACGTGAGAGCAGGACGAAGGTGAGACGAGTTTCGACGATGTTGGAGTTTTTGGAATATACGTCACCCTCCAAATGAGAGAGATATAGACACAGTATAGAAGCTCACCTCCTGTATGAGTATGATTCACCTTTAGACCGCGAGTGGGGTAGAAATGAGCATGATGCGAAACTGCCAACATCTATAGAGCTTCACACTCCGAATGATTTGACCATCTTTAGAACCGCCCATAACGCATAACGACAGTCCAGAGCTTATGATGAGGCGACCACACTGAGGAGAAGATGAAGCGACCTGGACTGGTTGGAATCGCGACATGGGACCCCGAATTCGTGACTGTAATTGAAAAAGAAGTACGATGCTTCGACTCCCAGCCGCGATGTGCAAATTTCCGCTGCGCAAGTGGGGTGTGATTATCTCGAGGTCTTCTTCCACGTTGAGCCGTTCGTTCCCCACGTCCTTCAACGCGCTTCTCTGACAACGTGACTGGTAGAGATCACGTTTCAAAGAAGAGGAAGGATGTTGCGGGGACTTTGAGAGGATATCCCTTTGTTCGTCGTATCCGTGTCTTCGATCATGTTCCAAGATTACGAAAATCAAAATGCCAGTGCAGGGAAGTCGTTGATGCGAGTATAGGTGACAGCCCAGGGTGAACTGGGCCTATGTATGTACATTTGGCCAGATTGCGGATCCGTTTTATGGGGCTCGCTCAATTTCATCAGCTGAGCAAAATGAACCCATACTCGGCAGGAAAGAGTGAGACCATAGGATGGCAATACTCTCTGGAAGTGTAGAAAGCTTCGAGGGAAAGAGGAAGGAAATTCGAAGGATAGATGGACGAGTCGGTACAGAACAGGAGAGCTTGAGCGCTGAGCGATCCATCAATCACGAGATAGCTGACGTAATTTTACGAAACGCCTGTGCAAAATGAACCGATCCCACAAATGGATGAAGCGAACTTTGAGCGAATTCACTAGAACCATGTCTAGTCCTAGATAGTGTGGTCAGTGTTCTCAGCAGCTGCCAGCAAGTCCCTGTTAAGCTTGTACAAGATATAGCACAACCGTCTAACGATCCTCTGATGTCCTTGTTCTATTCAGGTTCCCAGCATATCTCAGGCGTACTCCAAACTGGTTTCACATTCAAGCTCGACGAGGGCGTGGTTGAGCGTGATGTTCCGTACGAGTCTACGCAATACTCTATGTCATTCACGGTGACTCAAACACTGACTTTCTCGCGTTGTGACGGACAAATGACCATATCGCGGCCGTGAAGGTGAAGTGAATGACCGATATCTTTTGGATTCCATTGGGTTCATAACTACAGCTGACGTGGTCAGTTGACTCCACCCTCTAGAAATTGCTACTGCCATGAGGCTCGAGTACACTCCCTTACACCCCCTTCAGGTTACCTTCTTGGGACGAACGCTATTGTCTGGGCTCTGGGGCTCCGCGCTCTGGTCTTCCCCAGGGTCAGCCTGATTCGTACGTACTTCGCTGTTTACCTAGATTCACACTCGATTTTCCCGCTGCTGTTCCAGCAACATGAGCGCATGGAGTGCGCAAATGTGTGAAGGTAGGACAAAACCATCGAATACACTTTCACGGCGCACTTTTCTAGCGGTCATCTATAGCTTCCATCGCCAGGAAGATTCCAGCACCACACTGTGTATGCAGCATGATTCGTGGATTGGCGCGATCCTCGCCGGTTCGGCTCATTCGTGCACTCATCCTCATGTGACGTGAGCACCGAACATTGGCCACTACCGTGTCCTTGTCATTATTGAACGTCTCTCCAGACCAGACATATTCATGGTCGTAAGGCTTTTACCATAACACTAGTTTCCAGCTATCGTCGCGTCAATGACAATCCTTTTGCTTTTGGCGTTGCACGGAAAGGCGCAATTACTGTACGCTACCGCTATTTTCTCCCCCAATGACATGCCTAGGTAATATCCGTCGCCACAGTGTCTGAGCCGCTGACCATGGCCTGCAGAGCCCGCGCAGGAGTGACATATCCATTCCCTTGGCCGTGCCCCTCGCAATCTGACTTTAAACCTAATTCAAAGCGGATCAACATGCGGGTCCTTGCTGCCTGAGCCCTCCGGCACGAAGTCGGAAGATCAAAAGTTGCCCAGACCAATCTCGTTGAGCATTCACTGTCAACTGCAACGCTCAGATGAATAATCTCATTCGCAGAGATTTGCGGTTCGAAATTTCTGATAGTACTATGGTGCAAAGCGAGGTGTTTCAGGTGTGTCATGATCACTTCTTATCGAGTGCATAAGCGGTCAATCCCTTCGGTCATTCTCTGATCAAGACATACAGCCGGAACATACCTATTCCCAATGAGCATATCCAGCCCTGTCCAGCCTCGACGTTCGCTCGCATCTCGCGAGAAATCTGTTGGAGTTCTATTTACGATATGTGAGTGCTCCGAATCGCCCTCGAATCTGTCCAGGTAGCTATAGCAGGACCCCGGATAATACCCTATGAGGTCTGATCCCAGTTCGGACACTTCAGGTACGTTTGGGGCAGAGAGGTTTGATCCTCTTTTCGGACATGTAAGGTGGTCAGACGGCCGACACCTTTGATCCCTTGTCCGGACATGGGCCGTGGGATCCTGGGCATGTTTGATCCTGTCCGGACACCGAGCAGGCCCAGGGAGCCTTTCCGGGCGTGCTAACATGACCTGCAATACGGAGTGAGGCTTGTATCATGATGATATGCGCATGGTATCTCCAAATAAGCACCGTGACCATGTCTAAACTGCCAAGGAACTCACAGACAGGTAGGAGATATTATCCAGAAAATATCAAAAAATGTCGAAAATATTAATGTTTGATCCATGTCCGGACACTTTACATGGATATAGCTGAGGTCTGATCCCCGTCCGGACACCCCGATGTCCGGACTCGTCCGGACACATGAGGGGGTTTGGGAATCAGACCTCATAGGGTATTATCCGGGGTCCTGCTATAGCGCTTGGTTTCCCATTGTTATACTCATGAGAGCTGTGATATTCCTCGCAGTAATCGTGATCGTCGTGCGCTCGGTCAAGTGTATACGGTTTGTTACGCCTTAGGCGGCAGGTCTATCCTGAGACCCGAACATACGCTGACAGCGTTAGGCTGGACACTCCTCGTCGCTTCACCCGGCCCATAGGAACAAAATTCAACCTCAGGCTCTCCGCCAGCCCCGCGCCCTCGCCGTCTCCGGCGCAAAGAACATTCGAGGAAAGAACATCAATTCGTACCTCATGTTTCCTTCGTGTTCTGGGTGGGGGAACCATGCCCGTCAGCGTATCTGTCACTGTGGACAAGGTTCGTTCCCGAGTATGGGCTTGTTTTTCCAAATTCCAAAGTGATCATATCTGTTGCTCGTTTCGATTTCTGAACCAGCGAAGTTGCCTGGAGCAGAAGTCCCCGCGATGAGGCACAATCGAACTATTCTGGTGGTTGTTACGTACCTCTACCATTAATGGACTAATTGCTGCTTTCCTCCTCTCAACAGCCATTGGTGACAGTTCCGTCGTACCGTATCAAAGTCCACAGGGTCCAAATTATGGCTGAAGCGACGTCGATACCGCCCAAACTCAGTTAAAGGCAACGTACTTTGACAATCCCGTAAGTTGTCTCGTAATTCTCCTTAATGAGATCGTGGGACATGTAAGACTATCAACGTTCGTGTATAGCTGACAGCCCTGTCGTCGTTTGGTCATTGGGTATTACCATGCGGAAAGACCAAATTGCCTGCGGGGATAAGGACCCACAAAAGTTTATGAAGAACCAAGAACCATACAACAAAGTTACCGCTTCGACGGTCGTAGTCAAATAAAATATGACACGAGGGACAACGAGAGTTTGCGAACATCAATGAGATCACAACTTCATATGCATATGAACGCAGATACAAATTTATTTAGCGACGATGCCTATTTGCATTTCAGCCAATTTCAGTGGTAGAAAGACGGGGGCTATAACGTCTGGGACCATGTTTACATGAAACGAAGGCAGTCAAGAGAATTTTCATCCGAATCTGTGTGCATGTCTACCACCACAACCGCGACAAGCTGCACAATTTCATGAAGAATAGCATCTCGCTCAACGAGTCGGAAATTGCTACACTCTCCCGGAGCAGGTATTGGCTTAGTCTCCTCCGCAGACCTTACACTCACAAGTTCGTGTAAGGTGTTGGCTGATGAGGCTACAGTCATATTTCTTTCCACATGGTTGACACTTCTAAAGATATTCACGACCAACTCGCAGAAACATGCCTCTTCATGACAGATTGAGGGTACGCCGAGATGGCACAAGCAGACCCCTTCCCTGATAATCCAAAAGGCATGACCGACAAATAGCCGTATCGGAAGTGAATAGATCTTGAAACCTTCCATCTGTCTACATCGATTGGTGGTCTGAGATTGAACGTCGAAAGGAAATCCCGTAGATAGATACATGATCATTGGTGTTCAGTTCTTGAATTACAAGCTCACGAGAAAGGTCACCTGTTTACACTCCTTCATTGCCTTTCGGCACCGAAGCCCCTGACCAGCCATGTCCCCCTTCCCTCCTTTTTGTTGCTCAGCCACAAGGACGTACGACGCGCTACTCCGATGTCAATACAAAAGGGTTGATCAGAAGAAACTGCAGCTAATGGAATTGAATATGCTCCGTACCTGACAGGGGCATTGGAGCCTGCGCTTGATCCGTCCCTATCTGTCCGGTGTGATACAACAGGGGACGAGAACCCGAGGCCGAAGGCAGTATTTACGATAGGGGAGCCTGACACCCGGATGCAAACAATGCATCGTTCGCAATAACTGTTTGTGACTTGTTTGTGAGGTGGGCGGACGTTTCATGAGCTCCGCTATATGTGGGTCACGCTGGTGATCCGAGGTGTTGCTTATACCACTCATGAGCGGTCAGATTGTGTTTGCATCTTACATCCAACATGTGCAAAACATTTGAAAGCAAAACGGGGCCCGTACTGCAGCTGTGAAGTTTTCAGTTAAACGAACGCTGTATCGGCCGCACGGGTCAGGCCTAGGCGGCCACCATCATAGAGATTTATCGACGATAAACGCGATACACGTCGCAAAGACGACAGCAGAAAGTATGGTCATTATGATGAGGTGAGGTCTGTTTACACGCTATTGTCAATGCAAAGACTCTGAACAAGGTTATCATAGGCGTACTTTGTCGCAGAAAGGAAGGCTTTCATATCTCGTATCTCCTTGAAGGAACGCTGGTACTCCCAAATACCGGCAACTATACAAATCAATGCAGCCGCTACATGCAGACTGGCTAGAGCAACTCCAGGAGCCAAGACAGGAGCCGGTCCTGACGTTTGAGGCAATCGTACATTCAATACCACCGACGCAGCCAAGAGAATTAATACCGTAGCGAAACGTCTGCTCATTATTAGTGATGCATTGACGAATCATCCAGAAGACTTACAGGTGAGTAAGGAGGTTCCGCTCTAACATGGCGTAGTCACGAGCGTCGCTCCCACGAATCTTTAGCAGCTGAGGCATGTTGGTGAACGATGATACGATGGTAACTACGATTATTACAATTCCCGAGTGGTTTCGATGCAGGAGCTCGGGTATGCGGCCCTACACATCATCTGTTTTGCGCTAATTGAAACACACATAAAGGGTGAATTAGAAACCCATAGCACAAGAAAAGTGAGAAAGCAAGTATATAGCACTCACAAAGTGGTGGTTGTAGAGAGATTCGTTGGCCTTAGCGATATGACTCCTAGACCAAGGTCCGACGATAACGTTACGCGGTCACCTGACTGCTGAACGTGTCCGCGCTTATTTTGTTTATGCGTTGTTTGGTCATGGTTCGAGTTGTGAACGTTTGAACGCTTGAACCTGGATCCGCCGCTTTGCTTCACCTTCGCGACCTCCTTACCTCTCGTCCTCCGCAAAGTTTTCACGACCTTACGATACGAAGACGACGGAACGACTTCATTCCCCTTCACGAAGACTTTCAGCAAAAACGCGTCATATTCACAATCGTCCTACCAATGGGTTTCCTCAAACGTTTCTTCTCTCTGGGCAGCAAGAAGTCGAAGAAGGGCAAGAAGAGTCGCGGCCAAGAGACCAAGACGGATGACTCTGGCCGTCTTGTTCCCAACAGAGAGAACGATGGCGGCGCATCACGCCTTCTACGCTCTTCCTCCGCTCATTTCACCGTCGTGTCCGAGATTGACTACACATCTCTTCCCCCTCTGCGTGAGTGAGACTATAACTGGCTATTTATTTGTACTTATAGCTGTCGTCAATAGCGCATCCTATCAACAGCGTCGTGAATTCCCCTGCCGTTACACCCGCCCGTTCCACGACCGGTTTGCAGCGCCAGGGAACGTATACCGTCACGGTACATGGCCGCACACTCCATTCATGCACCGAGTTCCCGAACGCGAATCCATCGCTCAATGAGGAACGGAAGGATCCTGCGCCCCATCGCGATGTTGGGTACTATGACGAGTCACCCACTCGGGCACGCTTTGACCCAAAATCAGTTCCATTGACTCCCCATGATCAGAGCCGTATCCTACGTCTCCGCAAGGATCCTTCCGTGGCTAGTTTGCTCAATATGTACGATGAAAACGGGCGCATTCGGTCGAATGCCTTCTCCAACACTCCCCCAACGCCCGCTCCTGTTGAAGGGGGCGAGGATGGAGAAGGTCGACTTCCGCGGCAGCGTACAGGCTCTACTTTGCGACAGCTACTTGGTGCGCCGGACTCGGACCACACAAGGAACAACAGTGCCCTCATGGGAGATATCTCTTGGGCTGATCGCTTCATTGGGTAGGTCGCAACCTTTCTGCTGGTTTCGTCTGATACTGATTTCTAGATTTGCAGCGATCATGAAAGCGTGGCTTCCTCTGATGCATCTTCTTCCTCTCTTGCCCTCGAAACACCTAAGGACTCATACCCTGACACTCTTTCCAACCCACACGTCATCTTGGACACCGCATTCTCTCTCGATAACACCCTCTCAGAAGCAGATGCTTCTGCTAATTATCCGACCATCTCTTCCATGGAAGTAGAACTGAGCAACAGCACTGATGTGAATGTCGATGACACGGTCGCTCATCTCCCTCAGCGCAAAGGTTCTGTCCATTCTCCCGCCGGGGATCCAGAAACTCCACAACGACCAGCAACTGAGATTTTTGGTTTCCTCACTGAACGGAGGAAGTCAATCCGTGAACGTGAGCAATTCAATGCCCGCCTTCACGAAGAGCGACCACTCCCGGCCATCCCCACAGGTGCGGCAACGTTCTCGTCGTCTTCCTCCTCGAACCCCTCGACAAACCCAACGACACCATACGCTTCCTCCTCGCTCGCCCCTTCGCAACCCAACTCAAGTCCCGACACCTCAACCAGCGACACCTCTTCCGGACAAATCCATACAGCAACTTTGACGAAACTCACGCCCGTGATGAACCCTTTGTCAAACCGATCAACCGATACCCTCAATACACTGAACCTCTTCCGCTCTTATACCCCAACCGCCAGCAGGACTGTTGAAAACCTTGCTGATACCAATACCCACGCCCTTCCTGTACAGACCACTGGCTCATCTCACGGCAGTAGTGGCAGTCAACCTAGCAGGATACCCAAAGGCCCCAGACCGGCTCCTATGGCATCTTCGTCACGTGCACCACATTCTTCGGAACCTCCGTTCTCTCGTTCGATGTCAAAGGTTCCTGCAGCACCCGTGAAGCAGTCCCGCATTCCGAAGGTCAGCGCAGCTCGCCGCGATGACCCCTTCACGGCTGTTCCTCGCCAACGTCGGGTGCATGGCAGGACTGCATCCCAGGCATCGAACAGGGCTGCATCTCCCGATGGCTCTGATTCCGAAGCTGTTAATCAGCTCCGCAAGCCGACTGCACAAAGTCGTGGAACACGAAAGACTGAGATTATCGATAAAGAAAATAGCCCCGTCTCTACTACGCCTTCACATATCCCCAAGACACCCGCATGCTCTCACTCTCGCGCCATCTTCGATGCGCGACATCCTAACCATTTCAACGGAGACCCACCTTCCCCTGCATCTTCATCAGAGTTGTCGCCGCTCACTCAGGATATGATGGCGAACCTTCGCAAACAGCGGCAAAAGAGGGTCGGCATGCAGATGTCTGCTCGAGATGCGTACGCTGCGATAGGGCGGTAGCTATGACTGCCTCGCTACGACTGTGCAGACTTTTCTTTCCTTGGGCGTTTTGGTCACTTCTTGCAACTTTTGGACATGATATTAGGACTTCGCTTTCGCATGTCGATATTTGTTTTGCAGCTCTCGTCATTATCGCTCTGTCTTCCATACAGGGTCCGCTTTCTAGATCACAAGCTCTCATAACCATTGTTAATATTACCCTCTGATCACGTAGCACGTATCGTTATACCCCCTAAAATATGAACATATGCGTATGGATAACAAAATTCAGCGATTGCATTCTCGTGTCTCGCGAGTTGACATGATTTATGAGAGACGTGAGAGACATGCATAATGTATTGCATTCCTATCAAGCGTAACTTACAATATTGAATATCGAGGTATTGACTACTAGATGTCTAATGGAATTAGATGGATATAGGGTATATAAATGGGTTCGCGTTCCGTTGTATTCTGGGCCACCCAAGTCAAGCTATGTAGTTAGCTTGTCCGCCGTAGACCAAGTTTTGAGCCATCACCGAGTTTCCGTTGTGGTTAATAGCTCCGCTAGCACTCAACGTCGCAACGAAATGTCTTCCGCGACAATGAGTTAACGAGAGTAGGCGAAGCTCATGGAGCGGAACGCCCGGATAAGGTTTGTCGTCTTCCACAAATGCCAGCTCAGGAATACTGGGGTATTTCTTGGTCACTGCGAGGAACTGAAAAGACAAGGTGAGTTCATAGACTAAGCCTAGCAACTGTAGTCAACACTAGACGTACCTGATGGAGTTCACTAAGGGCCTTTGTCAGTAGGGACCCAAGTTCGTTCCTTGTGATGGGGTTTCTGCCGGACGTCGTCGGGATCGCGACAGGGAATATCTGGCCCGGATAACCATGCCACTGAAGAACCCACCCCAAGTCAGCCACGCGAGCCAGCCAAACCGAAATACAGGAAACAACACACCCAAAAATGAACAATGATCTCTTCAAACTTGTAGAACCGCGCAAGGGGATAATCCAGTCCATTTTGTAGATCTTCCGGGTTCTGCAGACCAGGTAACACAGGCATCCCGCATCCATTCATTGAACCCATATCGAAGCGGACATCCATTATAGGACCGATCTTGGATGCGAGTTCGTTCAGCACCACCTCCTTCTTAAATTCTTCCACGTCGAAATGTTCCATGAGCAGGAACACGTACGTGAAGCCCGGTCGAAGGAGGATTTCCGTAAGTCTTGGCTCTGCAAGTGTGTTGATGGCCCAACAACCACAGTAGGGTGCGTGTATGTATGAAGGTAGTTGGACCTTGAATGTTTCTGGAGGTAACGCGATCGCGGGGTTGAATATTGCGGTGTATCCTAATTCGCGTGGCGGGCCCATGCGTGGGCGACCCGGGTTGAGGTGACGGTATGGACCCGGTCGTTGGAGTATGACTTTAGAGTTATGCCTTGGAGCCATAGCCGTTTGTGATAGGGTTTAGGTCGTTGAACAGTGGTATGATGGGTGGATGAGGATCTCGAGTGGTCTGGCCTGTAATGTGTATGAGCAGCGATGCTAGACCTCTGTATCAGTTTCAATGTGAGTGCAAAAGCAGTTTCACCGGGATGGGGGTCGTAGAGAGGAGGATAGGTAGGGACCCATTCCAACACTACGAGGGTATTTATGCACGTACGTGACAAGAAGTGGACAAAGGGGACATTGACCCTTGCTGAGTGGCACATTGGCTGGTTTTGATCAAGAAGGCCAACGAGTTGGCACTTGGGTTGACCTACGTTGCAGAACGGTCTTGGCATATCTGGCAGAAGAGTCAACTGTTTTGTGGCTCATTGACAAAGTGGCAAGAGCCGACGGGGCACTCCGAATTCGAACATCAGCCTTTGTCAATAACCCGCGCAATATCAAGGAGACCTGCGGGATGAGCATCAACTGGCATGGACAGTATCCTTCCAGCAAGCCCACAACCTAGAACGGTACTCAAGGTGGGCATGCCGGAATTCAGGAAGCCTTGGAAGAAAAAACGAATAAATTAAAATTAATGATTCGAAGTACGGTATCAGTCAGCCCATGAAGGAACAAAGAATACGTTACACGTAAACACTGTCATACTCCTCCTCCTCCTCCTCCTTCACAACGAAGATAGGTTCATAATAACCCTCTTCCTGCGACTGCCTGTTCCTCCAGTAATACCGAGCCAAGAGGATCGTTCCAATGAGGATAGAGGCAAGAGCGATCACGAGTGACCCAAATAGGAGAGCGATGACGACAGGACGTGACTTTGCGACCCTATGAGCGCAATGACGCATCGTCTGGGAGGCATTGGCGATGATACGATGAACAGGTAAGCCAAACCTAAAGCGGAACCGTACAGGCATGATCGAAGTCGACTCCCGTGTAGCAGTGGTGAACAGCATCCTTCCTCGTCGTTGAAGCGGGACTTCGCTCTTGAACGTGTCGAATTTGATGCTGTTTAACCCTGGGTCATCGAGGTCCAACGAACCGGCACTGGCGGTAGAGGTCGAAGCGGATTGTTGGATTGAGGCGACTTGTTTGGGTCTGGTGGATCGGAACTCTGTGAGAGCTTCGTCGAGGGAGGGGGTGGTGGTGAGCATCTGAACGAAGGGAACACCGAGGGTACCGTCATCGGTGATGTCTCCAAAGTCGAAACTGAACATTCCGGCATTGGCATTGAGAACTCTGCTGCGATGAGGGCTGGATGGAATGAACTGACCTCGTGTAGACGTTCTTGAGGAAGGGGACACCCAAGATACCATCGAAGCCGATATCAGACCCGGCCGCTTCAGGTGGGATATTCAAGTTTCTATTAGAAATGTAAGCAAGGGACCAATAAACATGATCATAGCGAGAACGTACCGGAATGTACTTTGACATACAGCCTGGCCATTGACGTTCTTGACGACGCTGATATCAAGCGGGTGCACCAAGTACGATTGACCACTACAATCGAATCAATACCAAAGAACACTTCGCACGCCAAAGAAGAAAAAGACATACCCAAAGAAAAACTCCAACTTCGTGGTGCAATCACAAGGGACAGTCCAAATCCCGCTAGTCTCATTCTTCACCGCACCAGGAATACTACCATAGATGAAATCCACAGCAGCAGGCGGGAACTGGGAGAACGTGAACCCAGTATCGAGGACCATAACAGTCTTCCCTGGGGCAGCTTCACTAACACAAGACTGATTGAACTGGAACTCCTGTCCATTCACAACCATCTTGTCCATTTGAACAGACCACCGAGGTTGTGTGGTCAGGTTATGCAATTGAGCGGGAGTCCTATCCAACTTAGGCTGAGACGCGACATCTTGGAACTCTGGATCGTATTCTCCGATGGTGAAGACTCCGTCATCGTCGCCTTCAGGATCATCTTTCCTGCCGAGAGTGACTGCGAACATGTTAGGAGCCTGCTTGTTCTGAGCGAAGATGTTTCCGAGGAAGGTTCGGCCGGAGGTATCGTTTCTGCCGAATGTGAGAAGCGACTCCAAGAAGACGTTGGAGGATTGGTCAAAGGCGAGGCCAAGGATACCGAAGATGCCGTTATTGAAAATAGCACCAAAGTCAGTGGTGTTCTCTGCCTTCATTATAGCTGATACACGTGTAGTTTAAGGGATGATATTCTTCACAAGAGCGCAAACTGCTGAAAATACCTTGGTTTTCGACGTGGTATGGACCCAAAGACACAGGTGCACGGGCAATGTGACCGGAAGCTTGACCAATACCGAACTTGAGGTCCACACTGATGTTGGTCGTCTCCGTGAAAGGAATGTCGAAAGGAGTCTTGAACCATAGATCAGATGAACCGGTGTCAAGTTGGATGGGGAACTCTGGGTAAGGGGAGCTTGTCAGCTGCGTTCGTCAGTGAATACAAGCGTTTTGACCTTGTCCAGCAACGGTGATGTTGGTAGCATACTGGGATATTGTGAGTAGATTTCGCAGGATCTAGGGATTGTGAACATACCACAACATCCTTTGCATTCTCGATATTCTCCGGCAAAGCCATCTTCATCTGTTGCATCCGCACACCATACGTGGGGGACTGACGGGGGACATGCGTTGTTCGTGAGACCTTGACCGGGATCCTGAGGGCATAAGAGATACCGCACAGCGATATCAAAAGGAAAGAAAGAATGGAATGCATCGTGAAAGAGCGTTAGAAAGCGTCGGAAAAGAAAGAAAAAAGGGCCCCAGGCCGTGAGTGGGTCAAACGAAGAAGGAGAAAAGTCCACTGCAGTGCCATCTCGACGATGTTGCGCATTTATTGCTTTCTCTGCCAAGGGTCAGCGCTGTGATGAGGCTGTTTCCAAGATGTGAAACCGTTCTGTAACCATATTAGTTGTGACCGTGACTGCGGCCAGAAATACGGGGGGATGTCGGCGGGATTTGCCCATAAGAGGCAGGTGTAGTAGAAGGAGTGCGTTGATGTGACCCGAAAGTCACGCCTCTGGAGTTTCGCCTCGTCTCGTCGCTGATGTTACGAGGCAAGCATCATGATGGAATGACAGACAATACATTGCCTTCACCCTTTCAGACCCTCTACATCTTGCTGCAATCTTGGCGAAGCACTGGCAATATCTAGGGCAAGGTTGAAGACCGGACGCGACTGCGTTCCAACTTTCAGTATCTCATCATGGTCACCCAACAACCTCCAATAACTTGGTCGAGTACCCATATAACGAAATGCACCTCTGCATTCTGTGCTCAGTTCCTTCGAGCTGAATACTGGCTAGGCCCGGGCGAGCGCGTTCCCTGGGGATTGGCTGAACACACTGGTGGGTGCAGTTCCGCAAAGCTTAGTTTTGGTCCAGTCTAGGACAAGCGAATAAGCGTGGCCACGGAAAACCTGCTATCGTCGGTATGTCATCTCGCGCGGAGCCCTTGCAGAGGCAGCAGGAAGCGTCGAGTCGAGACCTGCGCGCGGGGCCCCACGGACCGGAGCTGCCACCTCGTCCTTCCCCACGGGTGGGACACGGCCGAATATTTGTATTTCCCGACGGTATACTGTGCGGTTTCAGCAGCCACTGGCAGAACGTTCGATAGGCCCGGACCCTCAGGCTCAAGTCCTTTACCTCCTGCACTGGACGGAGCTTGCCCCCTGCCAGCTTCCTATAAATGCCCTCTCGCTATGTCCTCCTCCCCCCTCGTACTTTCTCTCTCACACAATGACCACAGACGTCCCCCTCTTTCTCGGCCTTGACTTGTCCACACAAGGGCTCAAGGCCGTCCTCATCAACGAGGACAGCGACGTCGTCCATGAATCCTCGGTGCGCTTTGACCAGGACCTCCCCCACTATGGGACCACCAACGGTGCCATCATTGGTCCCGAGGAGGGTCAAGCCACATCCCCCGTAAAGATGTGGCTCGAGGCTTTCGACCTCATCATGGAACGAATGAAGGCTGCCGGCGTCGACTTTCAACGCATCCTAGCCATCTCCGGGGACGGTCAGGTCAGCTCACGCTAGTCACTGTGTGCCACGCTTCGAATGCTCATCGTGCGGCTGCCATACAGCAACACGGATCCGTATTCTGGTCCGGCGAAGCGGAACACCTTCTCGCTCACCTCGACCCTTCCAAATCCCTCGCTGATCAGCTCTCTCCGTCCGCCTTCACCCTGCAAAACTCGCCCATCTGGCAGGACTCGTCTACCACCCGCGAGTGCCGTGAGATTGAAGACGCCATCGGTGGGCCCCAGGCACTTGCGGATCTCACAGGCAGTCGTGCCTATGAGCGGTTTACGGGCACCCAAATTCGCAAGGTAAATCTACAAAAGTTTAATCCAAGCACTGGGCCGACGTTAATGCGGCCTTCTCTTTCCCTTCCCATGATCCAGATTAAACGTACAGATCCTGAGAGATACCGCGCAACTTCCCGTATATCTCTCGTGTCTTCTTTCATGCCGTCTCTATTCCTCGGAAAGATCGCACCGATTGAGATTTCGGATGCGAGCGGCATGAATTTGATGAATGTTCTCACTTACAAGTGGGATGATAAACTCCTCGAGATATGTGGTGGCCCGGAACTACGAACGAAGCTCGGTCCAGAACCTGTTGCGGGCGGAACCGTACTGGGAAGAATCAGTTCGTGGTGGGTAGAACGCTGGCAATTCAATCCTGGTACGTAGTGTCTCGTCCACCTGTTCATTTGAATGAGTCATAAATGTGCTCATCGTTATCCCCCCTTGACAGAATGTGTGATCGCTCCATTCACTGGCGATAACCCTGCTACCGTCGTTGCATTATCTGCCCCAGGTGATGCCATACTGTCACTCGGAACATCGACCACGTTGCTTCTCTCAATACCCCCTTCCGATACCCCTCCGAAACGGTTCACGACGTCACACCTTCTCGCCCACCCTACTACGTACGATGCTCACATCGCCATGCTTTGTTACAAGAACGGCGCACTCGCGAGGGAACAAGTCCGGAACAAGTACGCAGATCGTAACTGGACGAAGTTCAATGAACTCGTTGAGCAGACTCCGCCTGGTAACAACGGTATCCTTGGGTTCTACTTCCCCCTCTACGAGATCATCCCCCCTAACGTCCTCGGTAACTTCTTCTTCTCCATTTCCGACTATCCTAAAACCATCAAGAGGCTAGAGGAGACCCAAGTCCCACCCTCATCTCACCCCCGCGCCATCCTCGAATCCCAATTCCTCTCCATCCGTTCCCGTATCCAAGCCATCCTACCTCCCCACGCACCACCCCTCCAACGACTAGTCATCTGCGGCGGGTCGTCCGCAAACCCTACTATCCGTCAACTCGCCGCAGACGTCTTCAATATGAAAGTATACGTAGCCGGGCAAGAGGGTGCAGCTGAGGGTGGGGCGCAACTTGCTCGGTATGCTTGGTGGAGAGAGATGAATGGGGGGAGGGGGACGTTTGAGGAGTTGAGGGCGCTGGGTGGGGAGGAGGAGAGGATGAAGTGTGTGGCGGAGCCGAGGGTGAAGAGTGGGAGTGTTTACACCGCGTTGGTTGAGCCTTATCGGGAGTGCGAGAAACGGGTGGTGGACATTTGTTCGAGACGCGATTGGTAAGGGTGTGTGTAAGGAATTCTTACTCATAGACTTTTTTTTTCTTTTTGGTTTTGTTATCTTTTTGCTGTGATTTGGATTATCGACTACTTAGATGATACTTAGACTTCAGGAATGTTGGGGACCTCTTGTACTTTTGGACTCGTTATTTCGCTATCTGTACTACCGAATTGCTTTCATGAATACACAAAATTATATGCTGTACGATTCTTTGCATTGAACGTTGAACGATAATATGGCGTGCTCCTCGTTGGGTGGTTCGTCGAGCTTTCCCAGTTAACGAGCCTGAGGTAGAGAAGTCACGTGCACAAGAACAAGTCAAGCATCGCCATGACCTCCACCTCTTTCGTCTCTCTTCTTTCACCCTCATTCCACTAGCACTCTACCGTGCATCTCATCCTTTCTACAGCGGTATGATAACCCTTAAAACAAGCCAGACAGAAGCCCTCGCGCACATCCGCAAAGAATCACTCGATATCTACAACCGCCTTCACTCCATCGCCGAAGATATCCATTTCGTCGAATGGGTGTATCATACCTCATACGCTCATTTACCTATCCTACGTAAGTTACGAGCATCTTCTATCTTGTGCTTCAAAACCTCGCTGTATGCTGATGAAATCGCGTGTTACTGGTTATAGCTAACTTGCGATGTGGGGCATGGTATGTAAACCCACAAATTGTGCGTGCATGAATTGATTTTTTTTGGTTCGTGAATGCAGAAAGAGGGATATAATATTGAAGAATGATTTGTCCAGGCCAAGCATGGAGGTGCCTACTTCAAGTCGACCGATGGACATACCAATAATTGGGGATTCAATTTGAGACGGCCGAACCTCCATCTTTTGCCTATAATCCTGCAACACAACGGGTACGTCCATAGTGATTGTTTGGAAAGTGATTTGTCCCTAAGAATATGTCTAGGATCGTATTGGTCGATTCGACGAGAGCTGGAAAACGAATGCCTGACGCGCTCTCAAAGACTGTTCCTATCTGGTGCACAGTCATCAACCGTGCCATCAAATTCCTATACTCGAAAGATTCGAATTGGAACACAGAGTTGTATTGTCCGCCAGGTGTCGTGAGTTCCCAAGAACAATCCCAAATATCTCAACGCCTAGACGACTGGGCAGCATCTCTCGTCGTGAGTCTCCGTTCAGTTCTTCTCGAATCCTGGTTAGGGAGTTTAAAACGAAGATGCGCAGTCTTCTTCATACGTTCTACCTGACCTACCTCGTCCTCTCCGACCTGTATGGATCACTCCTTCCACATCTACGTTGCCCGTTTTATCAGGGGTAGATTTCCTACCGATTATATGCGTCTCTGCGTCGAAACAGATAGATGAGGGACTGGAACGACGTTCGCATGGTTATGTCTACGTACAAGGGTCAGGGGATGATCACGAACTATGGGGGATGGTAAGTTCTACCTCTATTCACCCCTCCAGCTCGAGTCCACAGAGTATTGAATTGAATTGATTTTCAGGGACTAACGCCGCAGATATTCTGGGAGCATAAACACGAACTTTTAAAAGCCGATCGCACGTTCCTTCCAGACCTCGTCACGGAGTTAGTAGAAGAACATCGGTCACGACAGAGCGCAGAGTGGAAAGAACTCCCAACGCCCATACATAAAATCCGCGGTAAATTGCTTATAGCTTCAACGACGGACATCCCGACGTACCTCCCATCTTCTCTCCCTGGATCAAGTGAGCGTATCGGATATGTCGTGATCACAGATAACCCTAGTACCTTCACTCATGCGAATGCGGATGACATGGGTGGCGAGGCTCGAGACGATGTTTTGCTCCTGGAGATGTCGGAGGGTAAACGAGGCCAGACGCAATTCCTACAATCTGTCCTTCCCCGGGCGATACCGTTCATCGAAGCGAAGCTTTCGAAAGGGACAAAAGTCTGCGTCTGCTGTCATAACGGAAAAGACGCAAGCGTCGGCGTAGTGCTCGTTGCACTCCAACTATACTTCGACGCGAATGGTCAGTTCGTGAAATCGGCTGCAGAGCGGGAGGTGTTACGTGAGTTTGACCTTTTTAGAGCTCTCGATTCGTGATTGTTGATGGTTTAATGGTGTTTATGCGTACGTAGGTTCGTCGGCGGACAAGAAGTCACTTAGCACGAGGTTGCAATGGATAATTTCTAGTCGTGCACAAGCAAACCCTTCGCGCGCCACACTGAAGCGCGTCAACGAGTTTTTGCTCACACCGGCCGAGTTCAGGTCGATGTCACGGTCACCACAAGAAGTCAATAACGAAGATACTACTGAGGAGAGCAGCACGAAGATAGTGACAGTAGACGAAATAAAGGCAGATGTGCAAAATGTATGATGGTTGATTATAATGTACAGAGTGATGCAGCGCAGCGCGGCCCCGGGTACCAAGGTATACTTCGAGATTATGTGAGCGGTAAGTCTACATGGAAACAGTCTGCAATGTCTTGCTCCATTCTACAACTTTGGGATGTGCTTTGACCTATTGAATCGTCATGTCAATAAGTACGCCTCTCTAGCCTACATGACAGGGAAACAAAACGGACCTTTGCAGGATCAAAGTGGAGAACTTGAAGACCTTCGAGAGAGGTTGCTCGAGACAGGGCGACGTATGCTTGTCCCTTCTCGAACACTTTGGCCAGATCCACCTTGACTCGCTCTAATGTCTGACCTTGGGACTTGTGGATGGACATTGCCCAGGATAGAATTAATGGAATCTGGCGAACACATGCTCATGAATACGCTTGTGATTTTCGTTGAAATCTGTCTTACCTGCGTGCGACTGGCTTGTACCTCTCCATTCGGAAGTTCTATCTTCCACACTTCAGGCTCTATCAGAATTCTTCGGCGACTCGAGATGAACTCCACGACAGGCCATAACTTTCCAAGTGGTGCTTTGGGCGCGTTGGGTTTCCCGGCGGGAGGCGGCTCATCCAGAACGGAGTTGTTTCCATCCGAAAAGTCCACGACGGTGCCCATTGAGCCGTTGGCATGCAAGTCGTCCATATTCTTTATCAACATGACTTGTGCACCCAGCTTGAGAGCGAGTCTCTCCGGTGCCATGAAGTTGCTAAGTAGCTTCGCCCCCTGTTCCGTGCCATAGGCTGTACCACCGTCGTTTGCGAGGTAGACATGTTCCTGGACGCCTCGGATACTAGACATGCGCTGCCTGTTGGAGTTGTCGACGTCCTCTCGTCGAGGGAACCTAACAAGATATTGTATGAGGATGATGAAAGCTATGGAGGGCCAGAGATATGACAACGTACAGTTCTGTAGCAGTGACGCCATCGTCGCAGGAGATCTCCCTCTCCAAACTTCTGAATCTCCTGATGCTCCTTTGCGACAATTGACCAAATCGCATCTCGTTCAACATGTCGACGAATTCTATATTGTTGACTCTCTCAGTGAAGTGCATGAAGTCCATGACGAGAGTGGCATACCAGGATCCCGCTGTCGGAATACTTGCGTCAAATTGAAGGTCTTCTTGATCGCGGTCTTCCAGTTTTCTGCCTCAAAGGCGAATTTCACTTGGTTCATACCTTTCGCCACCGGTGGCAATTGGAAGAAGTCGCCCGTTACAATCAGCTATACATCAAGGTCAGAAGGATGCCAGAGACCAATAGTAATGATAAATTGACTTGAATACCGCCGAAAGGATCAAGATTTTTGCGAATCATGCTACCAATTCTTGCGAGCTTGTCAAATAGGTCACCGTCCACCATAGATACTGGAAGATAGATTTATATCAGGGTGCATTCTATCCAATCAGAGACGAGACTCACCTTCGTCGATGATTAGAACCTTTGTCCTGAGCCACCGAGACATGGCCTTCTTATTCTTGCGAATCTTCGTGGCCAGCTCTTCAGCACTTTCGATTCCGAGGCCGATACCCGCGAATGAGTGGATCGTCACGCCACCAATATTGCACGCAGCGATACCTGAGCGTCTGGTTAGGCTAAGAGTAGTGGATATATGCGCTGAAAACACACCAGTAGATGCAGTAACTGCGACAGCGTCGGCAGTTTTACTGTTCTTCATCTTAAGGGTTTTGATAATTTCACGAAGAAGTACCGATTTTCCCGTTCCAGCACTACCCGTGTAGAAGACACTTTCGCCTTTTTGAACGAGCTCGAGTATATGCTTCTGCTCCTTGCTCAGTGTGACAGTCGCAGGCTTTCCAGGAGTAGATATTGCTTTCGGTGCACTGGAGAAACTGGCAGTGTTGTTCTTCGTTGTTCGGAGAGCAGCTCCACCGGGAGCGGCGTTCTCGTTCCAAGAGCTGGGGAGGTGCCTGCGCTTGTTTGAGCTATCCGCCTCCGATGCAGCAGAGCGTTTCAACGAACTGCTGGTCAAAGATGACTGTCTCGAAAGGCTGCTTTTGCTGCCGGGAGGCGGGTGATACGCCTGGAGCTGCTCGTTACAGATCGAACGCTCGTCTAAGGCAGCTTGAATGTTTTTCAGACGCTGTTCCATTCCAGATAGTGTTCGAGAAGCAGTTCTATTGTTTGAGGCAGGTGGTCCGGAGCTCTCCTGGCTTGACGATGGCTGGGTATTCGAAGAGAAGTCCCGCTTGACTGATCGGAGGCCCGACATGAGCTGCTTAGATGATGACTGCGACATAATGTCCAAGAATCGCTGCTGCATCATAAAGAAGAATAGATAAACTTTACGAGTATCTTTGCGAGTAGCACGAAACACTCACGAATGGACCTCGTACTATCTGTCAGTAGTGCAAGGTGTGGTGACACTGTGTAAAATAGCACCAAACAGTAGTCGTAAGCTCTCGATGCTGCAAATAAGAAGCATACACAACTATGATTCGTACAAATATGAGAGTGAGGAGGTCGTTACGAAAGAACGAAAGAAGGCAGCGCGAGCCAACTGAACAGACGCGTCAACCACGTGACCATTTCTGACGCGTCAACAAACGCAAATAAATTCACGCGCCTCTCCGAGTGGCCTCTCTCGTCTTGTCTTGGTGGATTTCTATGCTAGCCCTCCTCCTGCGGCACAGAGCCCCTGTACTGCGCAACCATGGCAGTGTTTTGCTTGATGCTACGACGACGCCTTTCTATAGTAATGCTCTCCATAAGTATAGAGCCGCTGATACTCTTTGGCTCTTTGGCGTCATGCCCCCTTGGATTACCTGCCAAATAATGCTTTGTCTCGACTCTCTGCATTGCATTGGGCCACCGACATGGTCAAAAAACAATCCCATTGTTCTTGCATACGAATGTTCTCTATATATAACCCCCTCGCTCGTTTCCCTGCTTGTTACATCCCCTCATCTCAAAGCCACTCAGCGGATAGTTTCACGCACACCACATCACTGCACCGTCAACATGGAGAATAAGCCCCCGGCAGAGTCTTCTTCCCCTAGGTCCATATATTGCATGGACTAGTTATTGCCACTTGCTCACTTGCTCCTTACCCAGGGTCTTCGAACAGGTACTGAACCCGGAACTAACATTCAAATGCGGCCAATGGGGCTGCACTAAAGAATTGCCTCGCGGTAGTTACTTAGCTGTTTGGAACCATATCAGGGACGAACACCTTCACCTCGAAGAAGAAGCGGCTCGTCATCTCGTTACCGAATGCAACTACACCCCAGGTGACGAACGGGATAGATGCCGACATATTGTCTCTGGCACGACATGGACAGAGCATATCCTTGTCTCTCATGCGAAATGCATCGTTTTTGCTTGCTCTCACTGCAAATTCCAGCATCCAAATCGATTCATTACTATCGAACATGTGCTGAATTTTAATCACGAGAATGACGGGAAAACCTAGGTGAGTCGAACGGTATTTCCTCCATGATAATTGAGCTTATTTTCTTGGGAAAAAAGGGTCGCTCTTCGTCGATACCACGTCGCGGCTAGTCCTGTTGGTTTCAGAAACAAGTACTTACAAGTCACGCATAATCCTCCCGCTTAGTAGGAGCAAGTTTTTGTAACACATATGAATGACTAACTCACTTTGATCTATCATATGAGTCGCCATACGATGGTCTGAATGCCATCACCGTCGTATGCCCATCATGCAAATTCATTGCACCTGTCTCGAGATTTGCAGTGAGTTTAATGACGCTACATCCGGCAACCCAACTTCTCTTCTAACGCAGCCATGTAAGTCATCCATGTCAGCTTTCTACGAGAAATAGCTTCATAGGGCAAGCTGCACAACGTGGCTCATGCAACTATAATCGCCCGGGGCTACTGTAGGTGAGTTGCCAATCGCACGTTGCAGCGTACACAGCTCGAATTGAACGCTGACTGTTGAGCCATCGTATATCAATAGTTATTGCACGTCAAACGTCTCCGCGCTGTCCAAGACAATTTGCCTGATGAGTGAGTATATGGTCAAACGCTTTCCGCGTCAAGTGGGACGCGAAGGACGGAACTCGTTTGTATTACTACACTGTAGGAGATTCGAAGATTCGACTAGTTACGGCGTGCATCGCGGCTCATACCGCACCCAATGTGCACGTGTATTCGAATACAGCACACCGCACACTCTTGCGTTGACTTCAGGTTGACTCTGACGCCTCTTATGATCCTAGATATGCAAACAACTACAGTGCCTCTATCTTGCCTCTCGTATCACATCATACGCCGGGGCCCGTTCATATGCACGCAGGTTTGGACAACGCCGCATGATGGGCGCATACTATAAAGAAGGTTCTCAGAGACGGTGCCACTGTATCTCCTGGTTCGAGATACCCCGGGTGCTGGCCACGTAGGTGTAAGTCGACTTCGTTGTGTTACTCTCACTAATCGATCTCTACCGCAGCTCGAAAACTAACGTTTGCACGACATTGTCTACGAGCATTCATGGATCTGCCCCTCATGCATACCTTCACCCCGATTGCTGCCTTTTGCTGCCTTGTATTCTCCTCGTTGCTTCATATTAGTTTCGCATCGCCCCTTGCGTCCACGAGAAACCAAGTGAGTTACATCCAATCGTTTACTGTGTAGTCCCAGACTTATTGCTTCACTCCCTTAGTCACTCGTTCTACGTGCCGATAGCGGTATTTCATCTGGGGGAAAAGTCGGCCTTGGGTGGCCTAATGGCCCTGACCCGTCCCTCAAGAACTTCATTACCAAGAATACTGGAGCGTGCGTAGTCTCACCTCCCATAAAACTTGGTCATGTTCATGCCTTTTACAGTTTGTATACCTGGGGCCCGACGTGTCCAGACAATTCGCCTCTTCCCTGCTATCACATGCTCTGGGGAGACAAACAGACAGCGGACTTTGACAAGGCTGTCAAGGGTGCACCCGGGAAGAGTAATGTTATCCTTGGTTTCAACGAGTGCGTTGTCCATATCATTCCCTATCCCGGTGTATACGGGAGAATTGATTCAATCCATCCAGACCAAATCAAGCTGGCCAGTCGGACATGACGGCTCAACACGGATGCGAACTCTGGAAACAACACATTCAACCGAAGAAGGCAGCGGGCTATACTCTCGTCTCCCCCGCGACAACATCGGCCCCATCTGGCATGACCTGGATGAAAGATTTTATGAAATGCTGTACCGGTTGCACAGTGAGTGTGGCGCGCTGTCAGCTGTCCGCTACTTCGCTGATCTCGACTGTGCTGGTCAGATCGATGCTGTCGCCGTACATTGGTACGGCCTTGATGCCGATGCGTTCATCAAATACCTAGAACAGTGGCACAACGCTTTCAATAAACCAATTCTCGTCACTGAATACGCCGTTCAGGTTCTGTCTCTTCTCTCTTTATCTCTGAATACTGACAACTGCTCACCTATGTCTCCATCAGGACTTCGGCGGCGGCAAGCAGGCTACTTTGGACGAGATTAATGCATTCCATAAGAAAGTTGGCCCGTACATGCTCAAACAGTCATGGGTTGCCAAATTCTTCCCCTTTGGTTTGCATTTCAGCATTTATACATTTTTATGGTGGTATTTCTGATGCACGCATTGCCATAGGTTTCATGCATGACATGAACAATGTCAACCCGAAGAACCAACTTATGGATGCGAAAGGCAATCCCACTCCACTTGGGAAGATGATCATCAACAACGCGTACTAGAGGACATCGATGACCTTGCACTATCATGACAGCTCCGGATTCAGCAAGTAAACATACTGTTACATTATGATGGTTACAGTTCGGACGGACGCGCTTGATGCAAAACCGGTATCTCAGGCTGCAGTACTCGTAGATGGTCGTTGCTGAACTACAACTATATACACTATGAATACACTAGATGAATATTTCAGATATCGAACACGAAACCGACATCCTGGAACGCTACTCTTCGACTACCTGCTCAATCACTGGGATCAATCCATCGAGCCTCCCAGTAAGATCAGCGGGCAAGGTCACATCCTTGTCGCGCGCAGCATGGTCGTCCCAGCAATCTATGTCAAGCCCAAAGTAGCTATTCGAATATACCTCGTTCGACTCCTCGTCCGAGTCTTCATCCAGATCGTCATCGTCATTGTCTCCATGTGTGACAGGAATACCTTTCACATTAGGTCCGGGAACTGGCGCAGGGACGGGTGTCCAGTCGAGAGCTTGAGGTTCGGTGGGAACACTTCCCCACCCTGCCATTTGCTCCTTCAGATGATTGTACGCCGGTATCTCGCCGTACTTCAGCCCTCGGGCATATAGCAGCAGTTCCCCGAGGAAGCCGCCTTCGTTTTCATTGGCTGGGTTGAAAGCCTGTTTACTCGCTTTCACACGGGCTTGGGCTCTCAGAGTTGGCTCGTATGGTGCACCCTCAGGAAATCTCCATGGAAGAGATCCCCGAAACAGGAACAAGAGCACATACGCCAACGACTCAAGATCGTCTCGTGGCCCAAGGTCTAAAGTATTCGTCGTAAGTCTCCGCGCTATCATCTTCAGACGCAATTGGCTGACGTACCAACACCTTCGTGAGAGTTTATACTGCACCAGTTCAACGTACCAACGATGTGCAGGCGATGAACCTGTGGATCGCGGGCGGGAGGCGGGTCTGAAGTGCGGAAAGGACGAGTGATACCAAAGTCGATTAGTCTGACACGGGACGCATCGGATGGACAGAGAAGTATGTTCTCTGGCTTAATGTCTCGATGCACAAGCCCGTTGGAGTGCATATGCTCGAGGGCGGATAACTGGAAGTGTAACGCACGAAAAGGTGAGTATCACGCGCATGTCAGGGCCATATGTAAACTGCACCATTTGTGTCCCAACGGCAGCAACAGCCTTCTTGCTCAGAGCTTTGCCGTTTCGAACTTTGCCTTTGACACTCTCGCCCAATAGCTCCATTGCAAGGTATTCAAAATGAGGCACTCGGGCATAACCCACGAGTCTTGGGAAGGACTCGTGGCCCTGCAGGAGCTGTAGAACGCGGGCTTCGTGGCGTAGGATGGTTCGCTTTACGCGGAGTGAGATGCGAGACTTCTTCACGGCGACAACGTTGCCTGGAGGCTCGCATATCGCGCGATAGACAAGAGACTGGGAAGTAAGCAGAAACAGAAGGTGAGTTGAAGGAGTATCTTGTGACGAATAATAGAACATACGAAAGCGCCGCTACCTATAGGTTGACCTTTCGGGACACGGCAAGTCTTAATGGTGGTGGGAGCCATCTTTACTGCGGCGGTATTCGCGAACCTTGTGAGCTTCCTTAAGTAGACGAGCCCCGGATCACGTGACCATCGCGCCAGGTCCTCGCAACTCCAAGTTCAGGTTGTCGCGTTCAATGGGCCGGATCCTTGTCTCAGCATGGAATGATTAGTCCTTCCACGTTTTTCTGTCCCTCTGGTACAAACCCTCAACCTCAGGAACGAAAGTTTGTTTTTTCGCTTCTTGTTTCCCTCCGACCGCCGCTGGCACACAAAGCGATGAGGATGTCCTTGGTCACTGATACAAACTCACGACGCAATCAAGGTCTGAGATCTGAGGCCTGAGCGCTGAGCGCTGAGCAATGGAGAGCGTATTCTATCATGGCGTTGATTTGAATTAGGGTGCACCTATTTGTGCTGTATGAGGCCCTTTCACTGCACGGAAATGCGCGCTGGAACCCCGACAGGTGATGTTTTCAGTCCCACATTCTCATTCTTACGGTTGCCTAACGTCTTACCGTGCACAGTTCTGCAATAGCAACAGTAAGTCCTGTAACCCGAGTCGAAGTGTGTTGATGAAGACGGGTTGGGCAATGATGAAGTACAATGCTGATGAACCGAGAGGTCTTACTGACAATGTTGCAGGGAACTAATTTCTCGAATGCACTCCCAAAGTTGCAATTGCACCCAGTATAAATGGACCCAATCGTAAGTAGGCTTGTCGTAATATCACCCGCCCTGAACAGAGCTGCCTTGTGTGCTAACATGAATCAACAAACCGAAGTCGCCTTGTCTGCTCTCAACGTCGGAGACGTTATTTACGACGATGTGACTATCAAGCCAGAGGACATGGCTGACCCTAATTCGAAGTCCACGACGGCGAAGAAGTAAGCCTTCTCTGCCCTCCGACTCTGCGCTATGCCATTGTTCTTTCCCTTGTACTCGATGCGGATGTATCACTGACACATCGCAGGATCAGGAAAGGGGACAAAATCACCCGCCTTTGTGTTGTCCTCACCGCGGGTCAGCAGGCCGTTGAGGTCGCCTACCTCGCTACATTCAAGGGGAGCTCTCAGCTTCCCGCCACCTTCGCTGACAAGGACCTTTGGTACCCTGTCGCCCCTGCGGCCAAGGAAGGCACCCGTGAACCTCTGCCAAAGCTTGACAACGACGACCAGGCCACTTGGGTTTGTCTCAGAGAGAAGCAAATTATAGTTGAGAACTCAGTCATATTCGGGAATAGTCTCATCGGAGCTGACATAGCGTTGTCTTCCAGGATAAGCCTCAGGTCAAGCGGATCAATAACCTCAAATTTAGTGAGCGCGATGCTGGGCTCATCAAGGCAGCTATGAGAGCTTGAGCGAACTTTGGTTGATTAACGTCATGAACGTCGATGTGGTACGTTAGGGTACGTTTGTATTATCTCTATCAATTCTCGAACTCATTGTGTGGCCCAATGAATATATAGAGATTGTGATAGCTGCTTCCCTGTAACACCAGTTGTGAATCATGCCTAAGCTCATACTGTATCCTGGATTTGGCATCCTACCAGTGCGACGTGTGAGTCAACGTTGATCTGCGCAATGCATCGTCTCTATTGTCCTACCGATTGCCACAAGACCAGGGGCCGGATTAACTGAGAGACTGACATCTCATGTACCCATCAAGTGGCTCACATTGAGTAGCACTGCGAACTTATATCGTGAATCACATTGCATTCCAACAATCCATTGCTCATAACCCTAACACAGTACTGAGATCATTCCTAACATACATTCAAAACTCCACCAAGGCACCGTATACTTCTGCGGTGAAGACATCTACGCGATCGCACAATGAGCCAAAGCCTGTCAATGAGACACGAGCAGTTACTCACAGTTCAAGATATTACTTGGAGGACTTGTAGACACCACCGCTGGGGGAAGTGTACTGGGAGTATCCACCGCCGTTGTTGTAGTAGGTGGACCCGTTAGGGTTACTGTAGTAGTAACTACCGTTGCTGTAAGGATAACAATGAACTGAATGAACTGGAGTTATTCAATGATGCAAACGAACGTGTTAGAGTAATGGTATCCGGAGGATCCATCGCTGCCAGAGCGGCTACAATAGTGATTTCCCTAGAACGTACAATACAGTAAGTGAGTGGCGCGGCTCGACGATATACATAGGGGCGCGCACATACCTGGCTGTTGGTGCCGCTACCGGTGTAGGTGTAACCACCAGAACCATAGCCGTAGTTGCTATTGCCCTTGGTCATGGTGGTCAAAGCTTAGATGATGTGTGAGATAAGTGTGTAGAGATGAAGAGTTGGAAAGAGAGAGGGTGCCTCTCGTTGAGGTCATGGCCCCCCTCTTTATACTGCCCGAACCCGTGACCGAGACGAATTAGAATTAGGCGTGACCGTGTCGCGAGGCTCGAGCGGCAACTAATTCTTCGCTTATTCGAGCTCAGCGCTCACTCAGCTCGGCCTTTGCCATCTCTCGAGCTCTTCTCTGCTCTTCTTCCATCTTTTCTCAAAACACACCTCTTCGACCTCGTTCCTCTCTCTATCTGGTCTCCAGAGAATTAAACACATTATCCTTTTTGAGCTGACCAGAGTTGCAAATGGACCTAGGGGCGTTCACTTGCGCTACGAACAAGCAAACAATGTGTTGTCTCTCGACCACGAACCAGGAAGTTGGCCTGACATTCTGGGTACCGACAGCTTGATTCTGTGACAGTAATGTTTTGGTCGTCGCTATTGACCGAAACTCTACCTTTGACGTTTGATACCCTACCGACAACTTGGTGAGCAGACGTGTTTTAATGAAAAATATGCTTTAGCTGATCCGTGTTCCCTAGAAGGCGAAGTGCTGAACTTTTGCGTACCCGAAACAAAATATTTGTCGTCGGAAATGCTCCCCTGAGCCAATTTCTTGAATAGCGGTCGCGTAACTTGCGGCAGAAGGGGGTTCCTCGCTTCTATCTCCAATGGAACCCTCACAGTTGTGAAACATGATTCTCATGGGTTTTTTTTGCAGCATGAGGGTCCTGAGGTACGAAGGTTTCTACGTCTATCTACGCCTACTAGTGGGAGACCACAGCCGCTTTCGCCTCTGCTATCGCGCTTTTCTCGGTTGCTCACAAGATTGAATAACGATATTCACCGCAGATCAAGGTATCCACCAGCAATAGGAAACCCCAATAATCGAATAATTGTTCTAGGTTGTTTGCGTGCCCCTTGCGCAGCACAGCGGACGTTTTGAGCCCAACTTCGCGGTTCGTGCACGATGTTGCAGCGATTCTTCTCGGGCCGAGTTTGGGCACTAAGGGCCTTCTGGGAAGCTCCGTCTGCCCTGCAGATCTCAGAATCTTATATGACAATTCGCAATCTCGCACGCCAACCCGTTCGACAACCGCATTTTTAGGCGTGTTTGGCTGGTTCCAATTGATTCGTAGCTTCAGATGACGGATAATCTCGCGCTTATCTCCGTCATTTCCCTCCATGTGGTGTTTAGGTTGGCCATGGTGGTTACGCCCTTCGTCTCTGTCCTGTAGTCGTACATTGTCTAGCGTAGGATATGTGCTGAACGTCTGAACCCAAAAGTCTGTCCGCGGCGTGACTCTCTTCTCGTTCCGACGAGGATGGCTATCCATGGGAAATTGAGCACGACAACAGGCGCGTACGCTGTCAACGCTGCGTTCGACTTTGCAGTTTGAGCACGAGCACCATGAGCACATTGAGCAGTGCCCCCAGCCCGAAAGATGCCTCCGCGAACGGCAGCACGCTCAACGAGGCGGCCAAATCTAATCAAAAGGAGTGGGGGAGGGGTAAGTCTTCCTGATTCATATGTCACCCAAAGTTTCAACAATTGATTTTCCGGGCACCTAACCATCCCTTCAGTCCTGATCTGTGGTGGTACAGATTGGTGGGTATTTCAATGAGGCTCGTAATCAGCTTCCCCAGCTGCGTGTCTTTCCTGCCAAGCCCCCAGGCAATGCGGGGAAATCAGCTCACAAACTATTCTTACTGACCCCCCGCTCTCGTTTCTCAGGCCGCGATTGGGTCGCAAGGACCGCGCAGGAGCTAACAAAAAGCCGCAAGAGGGTCCGCCGTATGTAGTGCTAATTTCATCCTCGTGTTTATTCTCGACGAGCTAAGCTGTTCGTAGTGGACCTGATCTGCTGGAACCTCACATCCTCCGGTCACTGAGCAACATCAAAGTGACCTCACTCCATACGCACTGCGCCAGCTGCCATGTCGTCGCTCTCGACATTGACGGTTCAGCATGGTTGTTTGGTCGCAATGAGAAATCGTCACTCGGGACGACGGGGGAGTTTGTCTCGGAGAACGCACCTATTCGGTTGACGGCCAAGGAATTGGGCGCGCCAGCGGGAACGACGTTTGTACATGCCGCTGTCGGGCGAAACCATACAATACTTGTAGGAAGCAATGGACAGTTCTGGTCGGCGGGGGCGAATCATATGGGGCAGGTGAGTGTTCAAGAGGACTGCGTTCCTGTCTAGTTCGGGATGTATTCACGCGCGTTTATTTAGTGTGCCCAACCTGTGTGTCCGGAGGTTACTACCTTCAAGCCGGGACAAGTCCCCAGAGTGAACGGGACCAAGGAACACGTTGTACAAGCCGCCGCTGGAATCACCTTCTCCCTCATCTTGACGGAAAGTGGACGAGGTAAGTCCCTCAAGGGATCCATAGGCAATCTCTTCTAACAACGTGATCGTGTAGTATACGCCTTCGGAAGTGCAGAGAAGGGTCAACTCGGTAACGGGAAGACGGGAGAACACATCGTCACGGGAGGCAAGACCGTGTTCGACGCAGAGTGGGAACCCAGTAAGCCACGTATCTCTCATAACATCTCTCATAGAAACACTCAACGCAAAAAAATGCCGTCATAGTTCCCGTGCGCGGACTCGAAGGCAAGAAGATCGTTCAAATAGCCTGCGGTCAGCAGCACAGCGTTGCATTAGGCGATGACGGGTGAGGGATCTGAATCTCCGTTTCCCAATCTCACTCTTGCGTGAGCAAAGGACCTCTAATTGACTCGACGATGATTGATTCTAGGCTTGTGTACGTATGGGGTTATAACGGTTATTGTCGTCTCGGACTCGGAAACCAAAAGGACATGCTCGTTCCCGAGATTGTCCCTCACGTGCGTATTGTCATCATTGCAAGCTTCTGTTTCGACAATGACATGCTTCGAACTGAATGAATTGGGTATAAATAGTTCTCAGGCCCAAATGAAGTCTTGCGAGGTGTGAAAGTGGTGGCGGGTCCGTCAAACACGATCGTAATTGATAGACAGGGGATGCTCTGGATGGCCGGTAAAGTCTGTATGAATCTCATTTCACTTTTGATTGCTTGGGCTGACGGGTTTGTATTCGATGTGCAGTGGAAGACTACGGGAGATGGTAACCCATTCAGCTGTATAGAGTGTATATTCATCTCATTCATGTGATAGGTTCCGGTGGACAACCATGGTCGTCATTCAGATACTTCCAGGACATGGGGTAAGCACCTCTTTGGGTTCGCCCGTCATCCACACTCACTACATCTCTTACCTCGCAGGAGCCTGAAGATCACAGACGCAAGCAGCGGAGGCGTAACCCACTTTGCGCTCGCACCCGAAGACGATACTGTATTGACCGTATGTTTCGGACAAGGTGCGGCGAACGGTGAACTGGGTCTTGGCCCAGACGAACCAAAGAGCGCAACGAAGCCAACGAAGAATCAACCCCTAGACGGAATCGACGTCTTCAGGTAAGTCCCTCTCACCTACTGTAGACAAAACTAAAATGACATCAACCACAACGCATGTGGGTAGAGTCTCAGCTGCACAAAACACAAGCCTCTTCCTCGCCCATCCCTCCGACAAACTCTCCGACCTCCCGCGTCACCCTCTCGAGATGGAAGCCCCCGAACTCTGCGTGATCTGTTCAAAAGATAACGGAGAAGACGACTCCCCACTCGAATGTGACAAGTGTGATAATCCGTACCATTTGGGCTGTTTGGACCCGCCGTTGGATGGTGTGCCTGATGGAGAGTGGTTTTGTCCCGAGTGTGAGGCTGAGCCGGGTGCGCCTGTTGTGGTTGGGGCTGGGTTGAGGAATGTGAAGAAGGGGAAGGGGGCGAGTGGTGGGAAGGGGAAGAAGAGTCCGCCGCCGCAGGCTGAGGAGGAGGATGAAGATGAGGACGAAGAAGATATGGAGGACGAAGAGCCTCAGGCTGGTCAGAAGAGGAAGGCGAGCTCGAGATCTGCGCGTAAGTGCCTGTTTGCCTTTCCCCTTGTTAATGCACAAACACTCATTGCATTATAGCTTCAAAGCGTAAGCGTTGAACATTGGTTCGACGACCCGTCGGGGTCCGAGCCTTGAGATAACACCTCTCAATCTTTCCGTATAAATATACCTTTTCATCCCTCCCCAACCTCAACTCACCATCAATCTCTCATTTTCTCTTCCACTTCCAACTTCTCCTTCATACTCAAATACTCAGAGGGTTCTATGCATTGTGTTTATGACGCGCGAGGATGTGGCGAGAGGGATGAAATGGGAAATGGAATCATTATGGTATCATTCACTAGGGTCAAGCAAGGATTATTAGTCGACCACGGCGAATCCGGTTTGTACGTGTATATATGATAGATCTGGGCAAGACCAACCTCTCCTCCTGTTTTCCCCACCTCGCCCCATTCCCCAAACCCCTCGCTCTCCAACCCCTTCCGCCAACCGCCAAAGGCACAAACACAACACAAGGAACGTAAACCGTCCTTAATGTTCGGAAAAGATAAACAAAAAAAAGTCAAAGGGGGAACCCAAGCATCGCATCCAAATCGCCCGCAAAAAAGCACAGAAACGAAAAGAGTCTCGGGAGCATAACTCAAGAATCCAAATAATGCACGACAGCATAAACAACCCCAATACAAACCGCTCCGATCACCGCAAACACCAACCCGACCCACATGAGCAACTCCCACTGACTCGTCTCGGCCTGTTGACCCTGAGCTTGACGAACGGCATCGGCGACGCCGTTGGTCTTTGCTAGGATCTCTTGTTTGCGTTTTTCGAGGTACATTGAGCGGTCACGTTCTTCGTTGGCCATGGCGACGATGGACCGGACGTCGGAGGTGTCGAAGCCTTGGGTTCCGCCTGTTGAGGCTAGGGACATGTGCACGAATGAGGGGTAGTGCGATTCGCACCATTGTTCGATCTGCAGGTGGGTAGGTGAGGTTATGGGTGAGTGAGGGGAAGAGGGGAGAGATGGGACTGACCTTTCCGCATGCGACGGCGATGGCGACGAAGCTGGGGTCTTCGGGCACGGCTTTGTGGTGTATCCTCCGCGCATATTCCCGGAAGATGTACGCGACGTCTCGGGGGTTCGTCGAGCGCATAATCAGCTACAAAAACATACTCTTCAGCACACGCACTCAGACTGCAAAGGGAGAGGAAAAAACACACCGAAGCAGCCTCTGCCTTTCGAATCTTGATATTCCTCTGGAACATTGCAGGATTCATAAAGCACAACTCGAGGGTAGCAATCGCCATCGACTGAGGGATCGCGCAAAAGTTGAATACGCTCTGACTTTTCAACAAGCTCAGATAATCCAACGAATCCGTCGCATGCCTCAACGCGTCCAGAATCATAGCACTCTGCACCCAAGTCGCCTGGGCCTCATTTCCAGGCTCGTACATCTCCTTCATCTCCTTGAACCCACTCCTCCCCACAGCCTTGCCATACTTCTCACTCCCCCAAATCTCTCTGGGCCAGAAATACCGATGATCCTCCACGTCCTCGCGGAAATCACGGATGATGTTGGTCTTTTGGAGGAAGAGACCCATCGAGTTGGAAAGTTCGAGTTGGGAGGCGAGGTAGGGGGCTTCTTTGCCTGAGGCGGCCATGAGGCCTGTTATACCCTCTCCGACGAGACCGGCGACGTAGTGGCAGTAGAGATCGTACTCTTCGACTTTTTCAAGGTAGACGGAGCCGGTCGTGTGAGCCTTGTGGGCGTAGTCTGCCATGCCGACTTCCATTTTTTTGCAAATGTCGATTATGACATCGAGGTATCTACAAATAAAGTGTGAGTTCGCATGGTTTTGGAATTTGAATGAGAGGAGGACAGACTTTTGGTCGAGGAGAAGGAGCTCTTCGACGACCTTGTCGTACTCGACGAGTAACTGCCGGTCGGCTTCGTTGGGCCCGCTCTCGGTGAACGTCCATCCCCTAGTAAGTGTGATTTCGTGGAACTGACGGAGCAGTTTTTGCTTCGTCTCGTCGGGGAGAGTCATGTCATCTTCGATAGTGTCTAGCCCACGAAGGACGAGGTAGTACAAGCAGAGCTAGAATCAGACATTATTACGGTCAGCGACATTCGTCATTGAGAGCGCCACGAGGGAAACGCGAAGGAGATTGAATTGAAGGGGTCACATTGACGGGAACGCCTTCGAGATAGCGTAATGTCACCCAGTGGGGAACGTGCAGTCGCGACGCGTCCACACACGCGTGTCAGAAAACCGCGAAAGACTTACCACGCGAGCAAGCTCACCCTCGAGCTGCTTGATGACAGCGGCGAAAGAGCGACTGCTCATGTCGAGGAAATACCAGCACCGACGCATGGTCTCCCTGTCCCACCCAGTGACTTCACGCTCGTGGGGGGCAGACACATCACGGTTGTCGTGCCAGAGGTGGTACTGGAGGAGGATGCGGAACTCCATAGGGTGCGTGATGAGCAACGCGAGCATCGAGAGGGCGCCCATGGTGAGTAGGAGGGATGTCGGGGAGCAAGTGAATGACCCTGACGACGACGAGGGGGCTGAGTTCGCTGTGTGCGACGACGAGAAAGAGAGTGCGGGGACGAGCTCGGTGTTGGCAGCTGAGCCCGACCTAAGTTTCTCGTACCACTCCCCGGGCGTCTCCTTCCCTTTTCCTCGGCCCGCATTCGGTGCCTCAGAATATTCAAACGAAATAAACTTCATATTATTATCCTTTCCGCTTCACGACCATGGACGCTGCTGTAACGCCGCCGCTGCGCATCCAGCCGTATCACGTCCAGAACATATCCGCCAGCACCGCCCAGGCAAGAATCGCAAACTTTCTCCAGGACTTTCAGGAGAGAAGCTCGCCCCTGAGCGGAGGAGATGCAACTGTCCCTTCTCAATTGTCCAAGCTCAAGGATGCCTTGAAGGAGGAACGGGAGATCAGGAAGAAACTTTCCAGCTCATGGTAAGCCTATATGTACATACTGGGTCTTGCGTAAACTAACATTGGTGTCGTAGATGTGATTAGATTTGTGTTTCGAAATTCGCCCGCACGCAATTGGAAGAGGTCTTGAGCAGGTTGCTGCTACTTCGACGCGTTCTTGACATCCCCGCGGAGGTAGAAAGCGAAAGAGGCTCATCGATTGCTGTTTTCTCGAATAAAGTCGCGCTATACTCGCGATTGCTATGCAATCTGAAAGGACTACTTAGCGAAGTTTTACACCCGGTCACATTCTCCTGTGGTTAGACCGGTAGTGTGTTGAACACCATATACAAGCGCACTAACAACTTATCTTAAACGATATGCATACGAAGGTCAGTGCAGCGGATTATATACCATTCACAAAACAAACAAAGCAAAAAACTGGGGACAGAAAAGATACGAACAAGGGAATATGTAAGACTACATGCATATGTGTAGAGATGAGTCCGATGGATGGATGGAACTTGAATCTAGAACTAAGTTGAAAAAAGAGGGAGAAGGGGAAGAAGTTATAAGAAAGATACATGTACATTTGACTTCCGAGATCCACAGTGAATTGGGGCATAATTCCCTTACCGAGATCGCATGAGCAAATCTACCAGAACGCACACCTACACAAATCACAACCATGAGCTTCTGACACTTCTACTCCACGAAAAAAATGACGGCTTACCATCCCGAGAAACATTGACAAAGATTCTCAATCGACGTAGCTTGCAAAATCAGCTTATCCACCTGTTGAGGAACCTTCAACGAGACATCCGGGTTAAAATCGCGTCCTGTCAATTTCTGCTGTACACGGTTGTATACGAATAGTGCTCGTTCGTTCCGGACTTCTTGGTCCTCTGTTCGTGTGGATTTCGTATATGCGTTAGCGAGATGTTCTGAGGTGGGTGAAAGATGAGACGGGACGTACCGTTGAGAATGTCGTTCTCGTCTGCTTTGAGCTTACGAGTTGGTCCTTGTGGGTAGGCTGCTGCGCGTAATTCCGCACCACGACCTACGAGCGAACGTTGATCAGCAAAGTGAAGGTTATGAGAGTACGCGAAGGGGACGTACCGTGAGGACGACGAGTGTCGACATCGGTCTGCATTAACCTCCAGTTGATCAACGGGTCATATACGAATGCTTCCAATACGGCCATGAGAGACTCCTTGTTCTCTCTCAGGACGGTCATACTGATCTCGCACGTATTCCTGAAACTACCCTCGATTCCACTGACCTGCAGTAACCAATCAGCACCATACCCCTCTCCCAAAAACACAAAAAAAGAAAAAGGTCGTGGAACGTACCTCCATAGCATGCGTCAACATCCTCGTCAACCTAAACGGAATCTTCTCCGGGAACTTCTCCCGATGCATCGCAACCTCAAAACAATCTCCAAAATCAATATGTACCACCTTCCCCGTCTTCGAACCCAACATCAAATTCGACGGATGTCGATCTCCCAATCCCAGTATATGTCCGACCATACTGTTCACGGCGAGGGAACGGGTGTAAGTCGCTCGACGTTCGAGCCAGTGTTCGGAACTCATGCTTTTGAGCCAGAGGACTCTGTAGAGGTCTTGTCCTGTTGTGTTCTCTAGGGCGTATTCGAACACTTCGATCTTGTTTAGCAGGATCAGGTTTTCGTAGTCCGGTGCCATCTGCGTTTGCGTGATTGTGGGTTTTACGAGAGAGCACAGAATGAAGGGATGGAAACGAACCTGGAGCATGAGACGGTACTCGATGTTCAATAGGACCTTCCGCGACTCTCGGTAATCCCGGACGAGCACATGAAGCGTATCACTATCCTTGACCCATCCTAGGAGACCCGCATTGGGAGCTAACGGGATAACAGGGAAGCGCTGGATATGCAATCGTCTCTTGAAGCAATCCGTATTAATCGCAAGCAAGTTGTTCACCAAACTGAACAACTGCATCACACGCTCGTCTTGTCTGAGATCCTCATGACCTATGTACGTCACAACTCACTCAGCAACCCAACGTTCCCAAAGATTGACTGTGGCACGAGCAACTCACCCTTGAGAACGTATTGGTAATCTTGTCCGTCGCTTCCCTTGACACCGAGACGTCTTGGACGTTGCTTCGAGGGGATGACAGTCAACTTTGGTGCGAAACTATCGATCTTGACGATGGGTTTGCCAGCTTGGTACGTCCCAGGCATCGCCAATTCCAGACTCTTTGCTTTGAGTAGCTCAGGTGACACGTATTGAAGATCCAACACGGTCAGTTGAGGAAGTTGTTTCTCGATCTTCTTGAAGACCTGCACATCACACTTGGTCAATTTTTCGTGACCTTTAAAGTTAGCAGCAACACGTACACCATAGTAAATCTCCCAGGCCTTCTCGATGTCTTGTGGTTCACCGTATAGACGGTATCGACGGCACGCTTCTCGAGCTTCGTGCAAGTCACGTCCAAACACCTGCGCGAAGGACGTTTCGCGAGCGGTTTTAGGCCCCTAATAACACGTCCGTCAGAGTCTGAACCCTATCCAAGAATCAGACCACTCACAGCTTCAAGCATATCATGCAAAGGCTCCAAGTACGCAATCATACCCTCCGGATTCTTATCCGTGAAATACAACCTCGAAGCCTCCTCCAGACCTTCATGCCACAACTCGTGCCACAAAATCGCGACTCGGATGAGCTCCTGACTGACAAGCAAGGCTTGCTCGACAATAATCGGACTATGCTCTCGCATTCGTTCCATAATAGCTGCAGCGGCGTTCTTACGCATTGCGCTTGAAGACTTGGAGGCGACGGTTAGAGGGTAGATGAGTGCTTGGGGGTGTTGTCTCCCGACGTCTGTTAGGAGTGAGTTGATGTTCCGGCGGATGTTTGCGCTGGGCGTTTGAATACGGGCAATGATCTACACGATTATAAGCATATGCTTGTGCCATGTCAGGTATTGGATTTTACCTGAGGAATGACTTCCAGCCATGTGTTGACTTCTACGCTCGTGAAGCCGCCTGCCATCGCATGGCTCACGTGATCATGGTGCCCGAACTTGAACCATAGCGTGAGCAACCGCAGAGTATCCTGCAGCGCATTCTCATTCCGTAGCGAAATGGAATGGAAGAAGCCTGTGCGATCATGAGTACTCAACAACTAAATATACCATGTTGACACATACCATCAACAGCCTGAACGACGTGTAGAACGATACTACTGCCTGGAGTGTCCAGCAGTTTGCTCTCGTTCTGGCTCTCGAAGAAGTTGACAACCTCAAAGTTGGCCAAGGCCCATGTGTGCCAAGCCTTGTACCAACCGCTGTCGTAGTGCGTAGCAAGGAGGTATGCTTGTAAGATCTCCTTGATGTTTCTCTGCGAGGTAAAGGTCAGATATATACGAGACAGTTCCGCGATATTCAACTTCATACCGGGTTCCAGCTATCCTTCATGGCCATCTGCCATTCACCCTGCTTGTACCAGCATCGCGCGAGGAGATGAGATAGCTCGTCCATCTTTTGCTTGATCACCGGGTTCTGCTGTTGATCTGCAGGCTGGGAATCAAGGTCTCTCTGGAGGTTCGCAGTGAAATGTCGCAGGAACTGCAAGCTCGCTTCCTTCGCGTCTGCTGCCCACATGAATTTGAGATGAGCGTAGACGACGTCAGGCGGTGCCTTTGTATGTTGACTATTCTGGTAGTGCTGTTGCAACTTCTCTGGAGACAGTAACGAGTTGATCGTCTTCTCCGCCAAGAACATGCGATCAGACTTTCGACACAGGTTGGCGAACTTAATCCACATCTGTGGGTCATCGTCTGGTTTCAGGACTAACGCGCGAACTTGAAGGATTCGTTGCCAGACATCGACGTCCGGTTGACATCCTTGCAACCGCTTCATCCATGTCTTCTTCATGGCCTCTTGACGATCTGGTTGGTCGGCATACTGCTTGAAGGCAATGATCTCCTCCAACTCGGAAAGCATCTGCGCTCGCACCATAGTGTTGTACGAACGACCATAGCTTTCGCCAACCAAGGAACTCAACTCTGGATCCAGGAGGTCACGTGCCTTGGCGATCTGTCCTAGAGCTTTAGGGAACTGGTTCTGGTGAACGGCTAAGATAGCACGATAGAAGGGTCGATCGGCAGAGTCGGGCTTCATGATGGCGATGTAATCCTCCATAGCATCCCAATCGTGTAGGGACCATGCAGCGGCAGCGGCCATAGGAGCGATCTCGCGTTTGTCATCATGAGAAGCTAGTGACCAATGTTCGTCGACTTGCGCGGCCAATTGGTCCCATTCGCCAAGTGCGTGCAGACAACGCATCTTCGCTATGAGGATATCGGGGTTGTCAGGGTCGTCCATGAGGCGCTTCTCGTATGTATTCAACGCGTCGTTCCATCTTCCCAGTCGTTCGTACCACTCTTCATGCTTGCTAACGTCGTACTGTTCACGAGCAATGAGCAGTGTACCCCAAGCTGCGTCGTGTTGTTGTAGTTTCGAGTTGATCCCGATCAAAGCCTCGATGATGGTCGGCGATGTTTCGGTGAAGAACTCGAGTTCTTTGTAGTGCAGTGCTTTGGCGTAGGCATGAAATTTCATCGCATATTCGCCGAGCGTCCTGTTCTCGATGGGTAGTGGTTTTTCTTCGTGCTCCATAAATTCTGCGAGATTGAGCAGACGATGGACAACTTCTGAAGGTGCGAATGGGGAGGTGATGGCGGATTCAATGGAACGAACGAGATCCTCCTGCACAAAATTGTGAGAATATAATTCATGCTGTCAGTTTGTGACCTTACCTGGTACTGGTCGTAGAGCTCTCCCCAACACGAAATGAAGGCAGCATTGAAGAGCTCCTTCGCGAGAGGAGGATGAACCTCAACCAAGCTCATGCACGCACGAAGAGCATGCGACGGGGACTCTTTCATGAACTCCACAGACAATGTTTGCATCCACTTGATCCAATCCTCCTTTGTGGAGATCTGCGAGACATCCCAAGCCTGCTTCAAATGTTGCTGATTCACGGCCATTTTGTTCGCTTCAGCAGGGGCAGAGAAGTCCGGCGCCTTCGTACTCTCGTTCGAGCTAAGGAAGTTGTTTGAGCTGTGAGAATCATCATATCTGAGCGATACTTACAATAACTCGAGAGCGCCAGCTTCTTGAGGGAGGCGTTCGCCACTCAGCAATTTCGCTATGAGATTCTCATATCTCGCATGCGTCAACTTGTTACGGTGGAGACACTAGCCAAATTGTCAACATCGTCTCTTGGTTATCGGGAGAGTAGTTCAGTACGAACCTTGTTGATCATCGGGATGAACACAGCATAATCCGAACCCAGTTGAACAATGAGCGAGCAAAGGGTGTCCATGACAGCCATCTTGAGCTCGTTATTGATACTCGTTTGGTTAAGAATCCGAGAGAATGGATGAATGATTCTCGATGAGAAGTCGGAGAAGTTCACCCGCCTGGACAGGCCATCGATCGTTTGAATGGCACGTTTTCGCAGAGCAATGGTTCCGTCGAGCCGCTCCGCCGCCTTCATAATGACTGGGATGACTAGCTGCAAGTATTCTTCAATATTAGTCCCGAAAGTCAAGAACGCATCGAAGATCTTGATTTGAGTGTTTGCAGTCTTCTCGTTCATCTCGGCATCGAAAACCTTGAGCATCGATGGTAGGATCTGGGATATGAATGGCTTGAACTCGGCGTCCATGGCTTTGCCCAGGGCCTCTACAAGTGAGACTAAAGGTAGATGAAGGGCCGGGTACTCCCACAGATCCTGTACCAAACTAAATACGGCTGGCATATGGTTACGGACATGCTGCTTGATAATACCGATCAGAATGGCCAACTGTTCAAGGTGGAACACTTGAATCCTGCCTTGAGAAGTGCTCGCCACGTCCGCAAAGGCGGGAATGATCTACGAAATGTCAGTACGCAACATTTCAATATGACGGCAGCAACGTACCTGTGGCAAGAATGTCACACATTTCAGACCTTGCGTCTTGAAGATCGACATGATGGCCTCAATGACTTTGTGGTGCTGATTGTTGAGCGATTTGTCCTTGAGAATGTTCAGCAACGCATTAATGGCCACGGTCTGATAGTAATCGTCGGACGTAGTTGAAGAGCCCGTCAGGTTACGGGGGATTGGTGTGATGAGATTCGCTGGAATTTCTGCCGCGATCTCTTCCTCAGGCTTCGTCTACGTAAACAGTGAGCAAGTAAGCATTGTGTCCGTGTAGGACCACAAACCTTCCGCCTGTAAGGATCCAAAGCACCGAGGATACCGAGCACCTTGATAACTTCTCGCCTGACAGTGGGCTTGGATTCCGTCCTCAAGATCCTACTCAAAATTTGCAACAGCTGCGGGTGTTCCACCAAAGGCGAAACGACATATCCTGTACTTGAGCAAACTTGTCCAAGTGTATGCAATGCCGCATTCCGTTTGACGGGGTCAGGGTCAGTAAGTTTGGGCAAGATGACGTTCATGAGGTCCGGGACTAGAGGAAGAACCTCTTCCCCGCCAACGCAGGAGAGTTCTCCGAGACACATGAGCACGTTCGCGGCAACGATGGGGTTGGGGTCGTCCGCTTTCGGGAGGTGTACCCGGAGCATAGGTATCGCATATGGCTTGATCAGCCTTTGAGTCGCACTGATCAAGGCCGTCAAGAGACGAGTGCATTCCTCTCTGCCACGACTGCAGCAAAATATAAGATAAGGAAAAGTACCAATTGAATGGAATGAGGATTCTCACGTGACTATCGAGAATTCCATCTCCGTTAGAAGTTGAATTAAAGTCTTGCGGAGGGATGGCATGACATAGGCCGGATTGTGCAGAGCAAGACGACCCATGAGCGTAACTGCTGTCAATCGAATCTCGAATACCTCGTCGTTCAATGCGACGAAGAGAGACCGAACATTCTCCGCTTGAGCAAGATGCTTATCGAAGCGTTCATGGAGGGACGAAAGCACCGCCTGGCGAATACTTGGTTCTAAGATGAGGAGTCAGCATTTTATCTCACCATATTACAGATATCGTGTTGGACTCACCTGGATCTGCAATACCGACCGTCAGTAGTTTGTCAATGACATCTCCGATGATCTCTGTAGAATGATTGCTCGCTTGATAGCATATTGGGTCTCGCATGAACAAACGGCAGCATGTCAGAGCAGCCGCTCTGCGCACGTCCGCGTTGTCTTCTTCAAGGTATGGCAATGCACAATTTCGTACGAACTCATTCAAAATATGACCTGTAACCTATGAAATCGTGTTCACAAATATCACAATCAGAAAGTCTTACCGCTGAAGTCGAACGACCCAAGGATATTCAAAGCCAAGGTGATCATTTCAGGGCTCTTATTAGCGTTAGTACCCTTCAAGAATAGAGGTCAGTTGGGGAGAGTATTCGAATTCAAACGGCATACGTCTGTATTGCTGAACTCTCGCGTCACCGGAGGAGGCTCGCTCCTTACTAACGGTGGGGCGCCAAGTGGCTTGTAATTCTGTCCACTCAAAATGAGAGACAACATGTCGAGAAGTCGGTCTATTACAAGAGTAACATATGAGCATTTCACTGTCACTGTTTCCGAGCTCTATACATACCTTGAATGGTCTTGAGGAGCGGTGGTATGTGTCGAGAAATATGAACCAAAGCCTGATGCAAAGGTTCGCTGAGACCGCACGCAAACATCAAGTCCAACTGGTCGTGAAGCAGCTTCGTGAGGTTCGGTCCAACAGCAGAGGCGAGCATTCCGATACATTGGAAAATGGGCTCTTCTGACGGTGCATTCTTCTTCCTATGAGAACCGAGTGAGACAGTCATACTATTGGACAATACCGAACAGACCTACCCATGCATCTGCAAGCATGTTTTGATATGTGCCATGATAGTATCCAAAAACTGCTTCATCTCACTCCCAACGGCGGTAGCCACGTGACCGATGGCGATAAATGCTTCGGATACGATGTCAGCATCTTCGGGGTGTCGAGCAGCGATGATGCTCATACCGACGGATCTTTCTGCCGGTTTCTCGAGTTGGGTGAGGAGGTGACCCATTGCTTTGTGAAGGTAGTGCTCGGAAAACGTTTGAGTGTCGTATACCGCGAGGGTAGGGATGAGTGTGATGACCATTTTGCGGACATGGGAGTCCCGATGTGTCTTGAAGTTCAAAATGCGCTCTGCGGCGTCCAGGAAGTTCTCCTTCATAAACTATATGGTACTGTCTAAGTGTAACGTTGAAACACAAATCGCCATGCGACTGACCATGCCACCGTGGAGAAGGAGCTCGCGATATGTCAGGAGAGAGCCATGGATTATTTCCGGTTGCGGCATCTTCATACCCATTTGCGCATCCTGAAGGATCTTGAGCAGGAACGGACTCCGTGCTTGCCTGTCTCTCTGCGTAATAATCTCCAGACACGCTGCGAGCAATTCCGCCGCACTTTCCCTCACGATGAGCCTGGGGTCTCGCAAGGGCACGAGTATCTTGTCAAAGACGAGCCCGATGTGCGCCTGGAAGTACGTCGGGCTGTTCCTCGCCAGCTCCTTCAGGATAAGTACACCGGCATATCTGCCTGGTTCTTGCTTGTCCGCTTGTAATATTTCGATGGCTTCGCCCACTTGGTAATCCATAAAATCCTCTCCAAACGTAGGGCTCCCAAGTGCTGCGATGCGTCCCAGTGTCTTGGAGGCGGCGAGCATGACATTAACATCCGTGTTCGGCAGTAATGCTTTGACATAGTTGTAGAACTTGTAGGGGTACGCCTCGATGAAGCCTCCGCCTTTGGCGTCCAGTAGATGATCTGGCAGTCACGTAGAATGTTGAGGATGACCACCATGCACAAGCAGAGGAGTACGCACCGATCGCTAGTATTCCTCCCAACTTCTCCGTATTGGTTTGGCTATGGACGAGATCGGACAGTTTCCGGTTGATTGTTTCCTCCCATATCTTCGAGGCAGTATCGGAGCTCATATCAGACAAAACATTGGATACCTATGGTACCGCAATATCTTTAGCTACAGCTACCTCCAGAGTGCCAAAGACATACATAGTGTTGCAACTCCTCCGCGGCCTGGGCTCGAACCTGATGGCTCTTGTGCCTCAACCTCGTAAATATCTGGTCCAGCACATCCGTCTGCATTGCATGCGCTGTCGACGCCATATTGCCAGACCAAAACACAGCGACAGCGCTGTCGATAGAGAAGAGGGGTTGAGACCAAGTGCGTACAGTTCTAAAGCACAGTCCGCGAATACCAGGCGTCGCGTCTAGGTTCGGTTCACTTCGACGCGCTTACGTATGACAACCGCAAAGCGAACCGTACCTGAACCGGTGGTACACATGGACCCACAATGACGCCAATATGCAAAGCTGCCTGTACTGTACATTATTTGGCCGCAGCCACCCGTGCTTCGCGTCGTTGCAACTTAACAAGATACCACCACTATGCCGAGCGCAACTGATATACCAGTGGAAGTCTGGCTCGACAATATTCTTCCGAATACACCCGTCGCAGACATTCTGCGACTAGGATGCACCAATCGTTTCTTTTATCTCCTCACATCCGATGAGACCTTCTGGCACAGAAAGCTCGAAGCTGATTACAACTTTTCCGGAGCAGACACCGCTAGGACAACAGGTTTTAAATTGCTCTACAAAAGGCTGAGAAATCCAAAACTATTCGTATGGGGGTAGGCTCTCTCCATGACATAGTGTCGCGATTGGCGATAACAGTGCAACCTAGCGACGCCTCCCAATCTCGGTTGGGTATCTCCAACCTCCCTGCTCGTGCTTACCGAGATGGAGTTCCCACTCCGACGCAGCTATCAATACCCGGCGTTAGAGTCGTGAGCATCGTGGCAGGTGGAATGTAAGTATAACTCGTTAAGCCGCGTGCCTTCCCCTTATCCACATTTGCACAGGTCATTCCATGCCATAGATGATAGAGGCTCTTTATATGTGTGGGGTGAGGCAGTTGACATGCTCTGTTGTGAACATTGTTGAGAGTGCATTCAACTCAGGTGCTCTTGACGGCCAGCAGTTCGCACTTCGTGGCGATGGCTATTCAGAGTCAGGCAAGATTGCTGAACGACCAACTAGGCTCTTAATCTGGGAGCCCATACGAACTATCAGGTATGTGGCGCCGATCACTTCACATCCGCAACGACATCAACCAGTATGACAGCTGTGGTCGACTTCACGCAGCAGCTCTCGATGTTTCCAACCTCGTCTGGAACTTCAACTCTTGGGGTCGTCCATTCCGCCTTATCTCAGATTTCTTGAACAGAACCTCTCCAGAAACAACTCCTATCCAAGTGGAATGCGGATGGTCCTTCACTTCGGTGCTCACGGCATCTGGGGACGTTCTGGTCTGGTGGCCCACGCATGGAACAATGTGGGATCGCTATCTGCAGAAGAACGCGGAGCTTGACGCGGTGGAAGAAACTAAGGCTTTCATCGGAGAAACTCGCAATCCTCACAATCAGTCAGAAAGCGTTACAGGAATCAAATGTCACGTCTGGGACCTTGTCGCTGATCCAGTTAGACTTCCTCCTATACCCGTTCACGATCTCCCTGAGATAGCTGCGACAGGTCACAGCGACGAGGTCCGAGGACAAGAAACGAAGCTTATCAAGATCGCCGGGATGGACAACCATATCATCGGCCTGACGAATAAAGGGCACGTTTTGCGATACAGTCGTCTTCAAGGAGTGGATGCCTATCGACGCGGAAGATGGGAATATGTGAGATTACTTTTCATGAAAGAATATATGATAGGCTCACATATCATTGATAGCTCCCTTACTTCAGTGACTTGGCGAAAGTGCGAGAATGCGAGCCATTTACCCCCGACGCACAGAATCATCTTGGCCCGCCTTCCACCATGCTCATCACTCACGTATGTACCTATCCTTCACGTGTCGATACAAGCGTTCACCGAAGAATGCTAGATTTCCGCCCATTTCCATACTTTCATAGCATACTCAACAGGCCCCGAGTCTGTTGTACTCATGGGCAAGTTCTCAACCGAGAATGAGCTACCACCCCCGCCAGACGAAACAAAACCTATAATCATTCCTTCCCTCCAGTATAAATCCGTCATCTCAGTTGTCCTTGGAGACTACCACTACGGCGCGCTCACTTCTACAGGAAAGCTGTATACCTGGGGTGCATTCTCTAAAGGAGCGTTGGGCTTGGGTCACCCTAAGGATATAGAACCTGGTCAACCTGGCGGATTCGCCAATGACCAGCAACGGCGGGCGGTCATCGCCCGTGGAGGTGAGATCATGGTCCGACCCCCGGATGTGAACGAACCAACGGAAGTTCGGTTCGATCATGGAAGCAAGAATAAGAGAGAGACGTTCTGTTTCGCTGCTACCGCTTCGGGTTGGCACACTGGTGCTCTCGTGATTGATTTGGACGTGAGTGTAAATTAACGTTCATTTCATCACTGTCCGTAGACTAAGTATGCCGTCATATAGCCCAAGGAAGAGCATGAAGAAGAAGATGAAGAACTTCGTATACCCGGCACCTTCCCAAGCGGGGATGCATCTGCCAATCAGCCTGAACCTGAGCCTCCCACAGTCCCCCATGGCATTCCAATTTTCCGCATTGGATTGGCTGGTGCGAGGGGGAGGGGTACGTTTTGGCCCCGAGTTCATCGTGGTGGAGCGCCTCAGTAGGGAAAGCGACGGTACGATTCCAATCGCAGTCTTACGAATTCGTGTCGACGATTTTGTGGATTGGCGTACAAGTATGCTTGGGCACTGTGTAACTGACGTGACGATGGAGAAAGCAGATGTGAATTGTACAATAGACAGCAAACCAATTGTCAGTTGGCCTATTGCCCCAAATGTTGAACGTCAATTATGATGTAGAATGTAGTCGACGCGTATTGTAATCTCCCGGACGGAGAGGACATCGATATCTCGTCGGCGCCGCGGCGGTAAAGAGAAGTGCCGTGGCAGTGCCGCATTCTCGCACACCCGAGCCTGAGATCAGGCATCCGGAGAGCGTTTCACGCCTTTTCTCAAGTCCTCTCCTTACTTCTACGCTGCTTTCATTTCTGCCGGGTCATTTCTTTGCTCAGGTATGTCTTTCTACTCATAATATGTCGAGGGACACTGTATTACATGCCATTCCATATCCTTGGGTGGCTATGTAGTAGTGCAGAATTATGATTTGAAGCATCCTTCGGTATGCAGGATACTAACCGAATCGTCCGACTTCATCCTTCCAGGTTGTTTCCAGGTCGTACCAAAATACCCCCTCTACATTATATCATATACCACCTCCGAGTTCCTTAACCTATCTTTAACTCTAACAACCATGTCGTCCCCGTCCCAAGACTCACTCAGAAGAGGACCGTCAACCAATACCCCCACTACAAACTCCTCTGCTCTCAATGGAGGTTCTACCACAAAGTCAAGCACGGGTCTTATACCCACAAATACCGTCACGACAATGGATGGACTTACCGTTCGCGCGCGTATCGAACCTACCCTCGCCGTAGACGACGTTATACGGCAACTCTGCATGAACTTGAAGATAAAGGATCCCCCAGGGATGTTTGCATTGAGGGATGACACGGATGAACTAGTCACGAATGACAATCTGAGGAAGAAGATCAAGGCAAAGGCCAATCTGAAGTGAGTCTCCTTTCATCCGTCTATCTCCCCCCTCTGCCCGCTATACGTATCTCGAGGAATTCAGGTGCTGACGTGCCCGAACGCAGACTTGTCAATGCCCCTACTCTCGAAGCCGCGGAGATTGTCAGCAGGCTATCTGCCAAAGATGCGCGCTTAGGCCTTACTTTGACTTCTCTGCGGAAGTACATCAAGGTGTGCTTCAACGTGGAAGGTGTTGGTGTAATGGTGCTCACAGTATCTTATCACTATTAGGAGGAGCAATTTGCCAATGAGTTTCTTAAACGAGATGGTCTCAAGGAGCTCATCAGTGTCATAAGTTTCAGTCAAGGCAACACTCTTGCTGTATGTTCTCTCGCATGTCACGGATGAATATGACACACACTCATAGGTAATCCTCAGTATGCCTTGACAGCTATGCAAAATCTGATGGAACTGGACCATGGTTGGGCGGACCTCCCGGACAGCTTCATCCTCAAGATCGTCTCCATACTATCATCCGAGCAGTCGCTAATCAACGTTTGCCGTCCCGCAACTGCGATACTGAAGAAACTCGTTGAAGCTGATCCTGTCAGTGCGCCTGGTCCCCACATAGCTAGCTCAAGTAAAGCACCGCCCTCGCCACCTCCGGGGTCGGTATTTAGATACGGGTTTGAGGTCGTGTACCAACAGATGAGGAAGGAGAAACGGATGCTGGAGATCGTGGTTAGTCGCCTTGGTAGCGCGGACACCACCATGGCGCTATACAGGTACGTACGGCGAGTTTGGTCTCTTGTCAAACAGGCGTTGAATATTGCGCAGTATGATGCTGATCAATTCCCTTATGGCTCACGCCACCGATGAACGATGGGAGGAGTTCCACCAACAACTTCAGAGGCTGAACGTTCACAAGGCTGTCATTGTACGTACAAGTCGCTGAAACGCACTCGCAATGATCTCAACTCCCCCGTTTCAGCGCCTGATGTCGTCGCACACAATTGAGGACCTGACATCTTGCATTCTTGACTATCAAGCAAATGTCGTCCGTGCCACGTACCGTCGCAAAACGACCTTAGTCGAACCCGACGTGGAACCATCGCACAAAGCTGCACTTGATTACATCTGGGAACGTAGCAAATTGTTCCCCGAGTTGGAGGCTGATGGCGGTCTTATTAAATGGAGGAAGATTGGATTCGATACTGAAGATATCACACAGGAGTTCGGTGAGGTGGGAGTTCTCGGGCTGCAATGTTTGGTGATTCTATCTTCCATACAATCTTATGCAAATCATCTTTCTGACGCGCATCTGTAGCAAGCATTTGTCTCCAGGGACCCGGATTACTTCGCAAAGGTAGTTCAGGAACAGTTGAGTCGACCAGAAGAACGAAGATGCCCTATCGCCAAGGCATCGAACGAGGTCGTAGACCTGCTGTCGGAACATTGGGCCATATTCGGACCCGGGTGTCAGTAAATCTTTCCAATATCCGCTCAACTCCTGCGCTTATAGCTTATACTACCAGACTCCACATCCACAACGTTTCAGCCATTCTTCCTAAATTTCGAAAAGGTTCATGGATTGGCTACACAATTTTTCCTGCGCATGTGGAATGAGAGCGGTGCATCGAAGGGCGACTTCTCTCGAGTGGTCGCGCTCGTACGGAGCCAGTAAGCACCGACAATTCAGAATGATATGACGATCAAAGATTGACGTACCTGATCTGTTTACCTCTGTTAGGGTTAAGGAGGCTCTGAGGAAGGAAAATGTCAGACCATGGCATGAAGTAGAGCGCGAATTTCTGGAGAGTGAATACCGCGCAGTCCGGGCTCGGCAAATGAAAGAATTGGAGCTGGAGGACGACGTAATGAGCAAAGTGCCCATACGGTACGAGAATTTCCGTACCTTCCCGAGCGACGCAATTGAATTGAAAAATCTTCAGAAACCTGAAAGCCAAGCTGTACAAGGAGTCTTTCGAATTCGTCCGACAGCAGCGGATACACTGCCTTATGCAGGGCGCATGGTTCATGAATGCGATACCCATGGCCTCCAATATACCCCGGGACACGATACGAAAACCGACTCGGCCTTGGAGATTCATGAGACTGGTGAGTCGTTTGACTGAGTCACAAGTTGAAATAGCTTACTAAACCGACCAACCTTACGTGTAATAGGACACTGGCGGAAAATATCTCCATTATGTCGACAGCGCCATACAAATTCCAGTACGCAACGGCATAGAGGATCTTCCGGAACGGATAGACGTATCCGCTATCAGTGAGGTAGCCGTTGGTACCTGTGCAGCGTTCCCGAGCGCAATGCGAGATGCGCCAGACGTAGGCGTCAGCCCCACGATACCTATGCAAGCGTCCCCCCTGTCCTTCGCCCTCTTGACAGCCAGTGGTGCGCTTCTTGCTGCTCAAATTGCGTCAGACAAAGACAGATGGGCCGATTGGACTGACGGTCTGAACATGCTGAGGCGGGATGGCGGCCATGTTTCATCTCAAGAGACTGAATTCTTCGTCCAAGCATTGACAGACATTGGGCTGAAGATCCGACTACTTGGTACGTATTTTCTCTGTTAATTCGACTGGCCATTGCTCATTAGTACCTGGCAGACCTTACAGGAGAAATGGCTGAGATACCCAGCGGACTAGTTCCGGGTCCCCCGCCCACGAACAATGACTTCTATTTCGCGGACTTGGGTTGAATACATCGCGCATGTCGTGCTTGAGTTACGTATGTACTGTACTGATTGTGTGACTTGCTGGTCAAAGATCGTTGTCATTGAATCCTACAGAGTGAGACATACAGAGAAGTCAGGGTCAGAAGTTGTTAGCGCCCATACGCGTACGCTCAAGTCATTGCCTTATTTGTGCACGAAACTCCAAAAATGGTAACCCTTTGACTGACTCGGACGGGTTCGTGTTTGGACTCAAAGACCTCGTCTTTTGTTTCCTGTCCACATCATCTTAAGTTTCGGGCAATGTTGCGGGGCTCTCTCGCGTGATATTGTTGTAGTCTGCATCCCCAGTGACTTCCTCCTTTGCTTCTCTCATTCAGAATCGGATCGTGGATCTCCCATTCAATTCGCGTTCGACACCCCCAGCTGAATTGGAACCAGAGGCTGACAAGGTGCCCGCCGGCCAGACACTAGCTTTAGTTCTTCACGCGGCGTATACGTCATTCCACTCTACTTTCGAGGTCTCAAGAATAATGGCGGGCTTATCAATCTCCTCCCATAGCCATGTTCCGCCTGGCGCTTTTGCTACCTCCAAGTCTGACGAGTCTCTTGATGTTCTGGACTACCTACAACGAAACAAGGACACCACACTTAACGACAGCCTAATCGCAACATCTCTATCTGGTCTTTCTCTATGTGACAGTATACACTCCTTTGAACACCACCCTCCTTTTGATTTGATTTCTGCGTCACGCCCTGCACGAGACGTCCCACTTATGACAAGCACGATCCTGATGATCTCCGACCCCGCACCTTCTGTCGATTCTCAAGCTGCAATTACGATACCAACAGTTCCTCGGCTGAAAACCATGCTGACTGAGCCAATCTCCGTGGACAGGTGGACAGTATGTTTCAAACCCACACGTATCCGTTACAGTACCGTTAGTAACTAAACATTTCTTCTAGGACCGAATCGTTTTCCAACCTCCACCTCATCATTCCCCTTGGAAGGATGACGCAAGCGCGTCTGAGACACCGGTATCTCCGCCATGGATCCCGGAAGGCTCTATCCTCCCACCAGAGGCTTTCAGTGCTATTCTGCGTCAGCGACGACGGATTTCTCCCAATGGATCCGTCCGCAAGCAATCCCTTAGCCCCATCGAGGATCAGTTCCCCGATGTTTCAATCCAAGCCGTCGCGGATGAGTTCAGCCTACGCGATTCCCCGTCAATCCTGTTGCCTCACCCAACCACTGGGTCACCTATGCTGCTTCCGGCTATCAACGGACAACTTACTACTCTGTCTACTTCGTCCAGTCTGGCTGTTCCAACTATCATGGTGTCGGATTCCATTGCGGCGGTTCCCATGTCTTTCGAATCGTCCCAAAGTCTGCGTTCGAATGTGCCTCTGGCTGTACGCCGAGGACAGAAACCTCCGGCGCCGCTTTCGATTACCTCGACAATGTCGCCATCTACTGGCAGCGATATGTACCCCGGCATTCCTAGTTCTTTCCTTGGCGCCTATACTCCAACCTTCGAGTTCTCAGGCGTTCCGGTATCACCTTCTATGGATTTGAATGCCATGTGTAGTGTATTACGATCTCGATGTCCGCCGTTACATCCGCCCACCCCTCAGGAAGCCGTCGCGCTCAAGTTGTCTGACCAATCTCAAGATCTTGATGCTCATCAAATCTGCAGCGACTCCAGGAGTGAAGATGACTGGGCTTTCATAGAAGCATACATCGCCGAATTTGCTGACGACTCCTTTGTTTTAACTGGAGTGCCGATCAAAGACATTGGCGATAGCAGTGACTCGTACAACTGGGAAACTGCTCCAACGCTCACCAATGGCAGCGACTACTCGCCTACAGATCCGAACGGGAATAGCTCGCGACGTGCTGTACCTGCCGACTCTGTTAAACAACAGCGGCGACGGACTGTCATCATTGAGACCCCTGATGACGGTGTTCGTCGACATGCTCGAGTCACACTGGATATGTCGGGGCTTTCGGAAGATGGCCACCAGGGCTCCTCCGAACAAGAGCCTGTTCCGTTCGAATCCCCTGATAGATCGAGTCTTTCTCTCGACGGCGCGGCTCAGTCTACTCCTCAGCGACCAATGAGCAGTGCAATGCAGCCTGCTCCAACCAAGGGAATTCTGAAAGAGAAGAAGAGTGTTCGATTTTCTGTTCTTCCAAGTATGCACGAATATTCATCGGAAGGAGCTCAACCTGAACCCGCGGCGTTTCCGAAGCGTGTCTCCAAACCGGGAAGAATCTCATCGAACGGGTTGTCTGCAGAAGATCATTGCGCACAAGGTGGTTCTCCGCCCCGTCAGAAGTGCGTCTCTACAATGGACTCCTCGACGAACCGCGTCAGTTTTCCAAAGCACCCAGCTATTCGTTCTTCCTTCGTCCACAAGGCTCATGGCGATCCGGACGCACCTAGACCCCCCAGTCTCGCCGCTCGCGACAGACCTCCGACTGCATTCAAACGGGCCCCTCTCCGCCCTGTCAACGGAAGGCAGAGTATGCCCGTCTCTAACATTTCGAGTGCTCTTGGGAGACGTCCGCAATCATCAATCACGAAGGAAGATGTGGGTGCACCGAAGAAGCTGAGACCTGTTACTGCAACAATGTCGATGCCTCCTCGACTGAAGGAGCACAGTTTCAACCGCGACGAGAATGGCATGGGAAGGGATCCGAAGGACAAGAAACGCCGTGACTTTGCTATTGCCACCGTCCCATCACGCTCCCACAAGAGTCGAATGCCTGTCCCATTCCGATCCATTTTGACGAAGTTTCGAGCAGCGTAGTGTCACAGATTCTCCTCGATGATGATTGAAAACATGTCCATTGGCCACTGGCACCGAATCGCAGTCAACATCGATATTCATCAGGCGATGCCTCCATGGAGAATTCACGAACTTAACGGGCAGTACATTACGTATATGGAATACATACATATAGGTCGAGTCATAGCATAACGAGCCATCCGAACTATAAAAAGCATACATACAACGGTTCTAGCAGGTTTGAGTGGGGGAGTATGGCCATTAATAAGAAAGAGACTCTATAGGGGATCATCAATCTACACTTTATAAGCGTCCGTGTGAAGTCTGCGGGTCAACCCGAAGCAGAAGTTGAATGCTTCAGGCCTCAGCTCCTCAGGCATGGGAAGACACAGAAGCACGAGCTTGACGAAGGGAAGTCAATTCATGTTCTACCATACTCGGTGATCAGTGGCGTAAAGCACTGTAGTTTGATCAACTACGTACCGATTAGAAGGCTCGTGCCGCCCAAACCTTCCATGGCAATTTGAATACTATCCAGGGCTGAGGTGACCATCAATTCACCGGGCAGGTTTGCGGCCGGGTGAGTTGCCCCTCTACTCCCAGACGCAGCACGGATGCGCAAGCGTCTCAGGTTGACAAGACCTCGCAGCAATACTTGAGCGATAGTCGCCCACAAAGACTGAACAACGTGTGAGTGTACAGCCCTTTCGCAGCATGCAGCGTATTGCCAACTCACCCCTAGAACGGGATCAACGAAACCGAAGCCCCTCACATCTACACCTTGCAAAAGATTGGCAGCGGCTATGGCTGATGCAAGGGCTCTACTGTTCATAGGATCATGATCTTGCTGTAGCGGTGTATGGAGCTGGATTGTCGCAGAATGGCTGAGGGTGTGAATGATCAGCAAGCATCGGTGCACACTGAGCTCTGCTGCAGTCGGTAAGGTGCGGGTGTCTGATCCCGCCGAGTCGGAAGTTGGCAGTGGAGGCAAATTCTGCTTGAAATGTTCGATGCGGTTATCGACGGAGAGGAACGCCGACTGAAAACTGGGCGCTACTTCTCAGGTCAGTACAATGCATCCAACCTAGCGAACAACAAGTTACATACAAGGTTTCCATTTGCTTGCCATATCAGCAGCTCGCTCGTACAGCGTAGCAGCTTGGGCGCACAACGCAAGAAGAGAACGATCCCATCCCGTAGAATTTGTATTCATCAGAAAAGTTTTCACCGTCTGTGTGTTTCCATGTGCTAGAGATTGAGCCAGCTGTCCCTAGAAATGAGGTTAGACATTGCACGTCCACATGACAGAACGACTATACCCGTTCGTAATTTGACATATCTAAAGGCCATGGGGTATCAATAGATGAGTAGCTCTGTGTCAAGACGGACTGTGACTTCAATACTACGCTCCAGCAACGATCCAGAGTATAGAGTATCCAGAAACCGAGAATACGTTCTCCGGCTTCTATGTCGTCCGCTGGCGGGGCTAACCTGTGTCGGGCATTAACCAGTGCCGATGCATTGGCTGACGTCCCTGGATCCCTGAGTTTATGGAGATTGCAGCCCACTGCGATAGAGACGGCAGCTGTTAAATGATAACCGCCCTCAAGTTTGCGATCCTTGCTAAAGAAATACAAGGAAACAAGGAGTTCGGCTTGTAGCGTATCAATGACTTTGTGAGGTTCCAAGTCAGAGGTAGCAGCTCCGATAGCCTGCAGGGCCCGCTCCAGTAAACGCGCTTCACCGGCTTTCAGGTGCGGGTCGTCGACGAATTGAAGACCCAACAGCTGTATTGCATATGCCAATGAAGGTAGCACACCGTTGGCTGCGGATCGACCTGCAGAAAGCCTCCGGACAAATCGGGGTACATTCAGAAAGAAGCAAAGCCCATGACAGCGCTCGAAAAAGATGGCGTAACTATTGCAGAAGTCAGATGAAGCCAGCTTGGATACATTAGACTTGAAATACGTACAGAAGTTGTTCCACCGGGTTCTCGGAATACCGAGTGGTACCAGGGCCAGTAGAACGTCCACGGCAAGCGGCATGTGGATCGTGAAGGGTGATGCTATCCGAGGTGCGTCCCTCGAGTACTCTGATTCGAGCCTCGAGATCTGCCACCTCTCGTTCAAGGATCTGTGAGGCAGCGGGGCCCGAATCTGTATACTCGCACTCGGGCTCTTCAGCGCGAGCGCAAGGCCCACATATGGGTCTCGCGCCATCACAACGCTGGGGGGATGTGTCAGGAGTAGTGGCGTAACATCAGACAGAACTCCTACCATCTTCCGCCTCCTATTGTGACAACGTCAGTAACAACATATAAGCCAGAGGCAACGGCAGTAACCAACCTGCATCGAAGACAAGCTTTCCCCCGTTCGAGTGGTACAGTTGAGGACGAAGAGGCCATGCTATTCCACGAGGTGATCAGCAAACCTTCAGTTGATTTGTGGTATTGTGCTTCGCTATACCCTCATGTCAGTCCTCTTTATACACGACGCCAGGTGGAGGCTTAGCACGCACAGCGCTACGATCGCTGCTACATGATTCCTGGCCTGCCCGTCGAAAGAAATTTTCGATGGCCGAGTCATGAAACATAGGACGCCGTATTCGAGTTGAATTTGGATCTCATGTCGGGAAGGACAGACACCATTCGGTCCGCTCCATGTACGGTGCAAGAAACCTTGTTGGTCAGCACCGCTCTGAGGCATCGCAAATGCTCTGGAGGAAACCCATCGGAATCTATACCAAACCACGTCAACCTTGTTCATCATCCGCCAGTCCCCGCTGACGGTGGTTGCAAAGCCATTGGCGCAACCCACTACCAGAGTAGTAAAGATTTAGGACGTAGATGGTGACGCTACGGGCGCATGTGTCAGCACAACAAAAACAACGCTTTTACTTCAAATGAGCCTAGCACGCGCGTACCCACCTTGCACAGCGGCCTTGTGGGCCATTGACGAGATGAGTTCGCAGTCGGAAGCCATCCCCCCGCCATGGCCAGGGACAGGCCCCCGAGCTTCGAAACCTCAGGTTCGCGTTGATCGGCCACAGTGGTCTTGGTTACCAAAACGGGCAAACTCGTGCGCTCGGTCACATGAGGGTGAACTCTGCAATGTTCAAGTGCAGTCGTTGTCTCACCGCCGGCCACCTACACAACTGGCACGCAGGCTCTTCAGGGAACAGCCCCGTGCTTTTACCCCGAATATTCCAGGTTCTGTACGGTGTCGTTCAGCTCCGGACTGCGCGTACATCGAGAATGGATTAATTGGAACTAAAATCGATGGTAGATCTAGCAGTTTTCCAACTTGTCTCAGTTTCTACCACAATGCAGCGTACCAAGGAACAATGTCGGTCGCCGACGAGCATACGCAACATACGTGACGGCCCGTCGTTGACTGCGTCGTCGTATGTTATTGGTCACGCAGGCCTTAGATGAGCACCATGTATCGACAGCTCGTCCAACCGTCGGCGTAGAGCGCCAGTACGCCTTGAGGTTGACGTCACTCGACCTTCCAACATGTCCGAGTCAATATCGCCCGGCCGGTGACCGAAGTCGGTTATGCTGCATCCGATGCCCGAACTCGTTGCACATAGCCTGATAGACTTAAAAGCTCTTGGAGGCGTTGTATTGTACTCGCGTTCGATGTGACGAAAGCCCTGGCCCGGAAACACAGCTCGAAGCTCCAGATACATGAAGACTCTCTAGTATATAGTCTTAAGTTATTGCTAAAAGCTATACAGTGGCAGTACTATACTACAACGGCTACTGAAATGTGCGTAAGGGGGTCTTCTACGGGATGAATAAATAGATGTCCGAATGAAACCTATTATATACATAGAGACACTCTTGTGTTCTCACTATAAGGATACTATAAGGATGCACTACAGAGATCGAAATGAGATGATATGTGATACAGCCCGATGGTATCGGGGATTGCAATGGGCAGTGGATAGCTCGAGTACATTGCTTAGACGTCCGGGTGGGAGTGTCTTCAAATCCCGTTGTGATATCGACGAATCTCAGCGAGCTTCGTACCTGTGCACGAGTCGCTTAGCCTGTATTCATTTTAACAAAAAAATCGAAAGTATGACTCACTCATATATGGACAACTGGGTGCGAAGTGTTCCATTGCTTGAATAACCTGCGCCAATGCAGAGAGAAGTACGTCTTCGCCTGGCAATGCACCGGAGGATGCTATTGCCGACTGCATGCTCCTGAGGGAGATGACGCCATTGACCAGAACCTGGGCAGCGTTAGCCCAGATCGTCTACAGAAGCCATCATGAGCGTTACGAAGGAGACGGAAGGAGGAGCAGGAGCACGCACCGCCAAAGTAGGGTTGACATATGGAAGCTGACGAACTGGCAAAACATGCAGAAGACGAATTATTGAGTTTGCTGCAGCCAAACATCTACTGCGAGACGTGGAACTGCGGTCGGCGAAGGGAAAGTGTAACTGTATGATGGCGGCATGTGCGAGCGAGTGGCCCAATAACACGACGTGCAGGATCTCAGGATTGATGCGCTCAGGAGTCGGGAGATGCCGTGTGAAGCGGTCGAGGCATTTGTCGAAGGCGGCCATTTCTCCGTTCTGGGAGGATTGTCCTGTATACATTTTACGAGGCATTCGGCATCAGCAACCTTGTTGTTCGTCAACAAATTAACAAATAAACACCGACCTTGTTTGAGAGCCGCAGCGCGTCTTACGGCTCTCTCGTACAGCGAGGCTGCTTTGGCACATGTCGTCCAGTATGAAGGGTCACGTTCAGCAACGCCTGTATGAAGGTTATGTAAAAAGGCTCGGATGGTTGCGCCGCCACGCAAGCCCGGTAACTAAGAACCGAAATCAGCTCATGACTGAGTGCTATATTAGCCTAAGTTCTCACCTCCGAGTATTTGACGAGGTCGAGGGGCCAAGGCGTCGCGATTTGTATCCCGGAGGTAGGGTCATCGTCTTCTTCAACAATTGCCGATGGTGCCCCAAGTGCAACTACCCAGCATTTATCGAGAATAAACGTCGCCCACCATGCATGAATCCTCTGTCCTAGCTCCATGGAGGTTCTGGGAGCAGGTAGAGAGAGATTCATTCCGAGATCTTGGCGTCCGACTGCTACATCGCCCCATTCAGCCCCCGCCTTATGCAGGCCGCACAACAGGGCCAACGATACTGCGGCGTTTGAATGGAATTTTCCTTCCAGAAGACGGTCCTTGTGGTAGAAGTAGTACGCTATAAGAATTTCGGCTTGCAGGACATACAAAGTGTCCTGAGGTAGTCCGCTTGAAAGTGATGCATGGATACTGATCAGCGTGCGACTGAGGAATAATGATTCTTTGGATTGCAGTTGAGGATCCTGAGACAAGCTAATGCCCCAGAGATAGATCGCATTGCGGACAGCGAGGACAGGCCGTGGGCGATTCACGGTAGGGTTGAACATCCGCTCCGTAAGTTGTGTTGGCTCGAAGAAAAGGCCTATTTTAGTCCCATGGGCGAGGAAATAGCTGACACTGTGCACAAATGCTGTGAGCAGGGTGGCCACACACAAGACCATACTGCACCACCTACAGAGTCTGGGCAACACGCTGGGGTGGCTCAGGTGACTCCCACCATTGCATGTGTTGGGTGGGAGGAGCTGACTGCTGTGATCTCGCATAGGGATCATAGAGCTTGACCGCATTCGGATCGTTCTGCTCCAATTCCTGGATGCGGGACTGAAGTCGAGCAATATGTTGCTCAAGGACGCGAGCAGTCGATGGAGTGGTGTTCTCGCTGAACTCACATTCGTGTGGACGATTGAAGCGAAGGCATTGGTTGCAAATGGGCTTGTTGCCATCACATTTCTGATGCCATGCTGGTCAGAATCATAGATGAGTATAGAAACGATAACCCGTACCATCTTGCGACGTCTGGGTGAATGGTGCAGGGTTAACGAGTAGTTCGGCTGGGAGTGTTTTGCGACATACCTGCACGGAATACAAGCTTTACCACGGGGAAGATGTCCAGGAAAATCTGCCATGACAGTGAGAGTGAGCAGTGGAGGAGTACTATGTCTGAATGGCCGTGGATGGGGCAACACTTCCAAATAGTGTCCCTCTTTATACTGCCGAATTAGTGAGTGAAACGCCAGATGCGAACAGATCGCTAGGACTTTGTCTACTTTTTGCTCCACGAGGCTCGAAGTAAAAAAAATCAACCATCGGAGGTACCACCACGCGTCTCCTTGCGGGGCACAGTCTCTTTGATACAAGCTAGCTCGCGGGTGCAACTACATTCCACAATAAATCAGAGGTGGCTGTAGTTGCGTGTTCAGCGGAATCCAGACGCTTTGGCTCGAATGTAAGGCGGGATCGCCCTTGTAATATCCATTCTTGCTGAGCAATTACATAGCCGAAGAGGGAGTTTTAACTTATCATCCTGGATTGTGTCGCAGCCGTCATTGAAACGTTGCATCGGTGGCAAAGAGTTAGGCGAGGCTTGCACACTGTGAATTGACGCGGAGCATGACGGTGTATGACACCCGTAAGTCATTAGATGAAGCATGATCATCCCGAATCTACTCGCTGGTGCGTCAAGTTGTCAGGGGACTCGGCGACGGAGGGCACATAGTACACCAGGGTAGGCTTGCTTGACTACTGTTTTCCTGTGAGGGGGTAACGAGAGATGCTGCCGCTGCTCTGCACAAAAAAAGGAAAGATCGAAATTCGTTCGTTCGGACACACTCGCCGCGGGTGGTATCTGACTTGATACTGTGATGAATAGCGGTGCATCACGTGCAGCAGGAAAGGGCCAAGTTTGCAATTTAAAGTTCGGGAAACAGGCACGGATCAGTGCGAAACTGATCGACGTTTACGTACGCTTACGTAACAGTAGGTTCGTCTCCAGGTGGCACTACTCTGTGCACGCTCTCGCATTGTGTTCAGGAACTTCGACAAACACTGTACCACTACATATCTCGGTTGAGTCTCTCCTAGGCATATTATCTCTCGTTCATTATATTGGATATATTGCACTCCCTTGGCACAGCAGTTATTGAGACAGGGATCAACCATTATGCCGCGTGGTGTTCCAAACGCGAAACGCGACGAATCCGCCCTGAAATTCACGTCTTTTCATGTCCCTCTCGCGTAAGTCTATCGGCCTGAAGCCTCCACATCACCTCAACTGTTATACAGGCCTAATCCAAAACATGTCGGCTCGACATATCTCAAATATGACTCGAGCATCATATGGAATCGGAATGCTGCCCGTACTGGGAAGAGACCAACGGTCGACGACATGACTACGTCAGAGGTTAATGACATGCTCTGAGATAGAGCCTCACTTATGCTGAAGCTACTCATAGGGAAGACGTGGATCTAAAGTTTTGGTCATACATCCAGGTTCCAAATGGCTCAGAATAGGGCGGGCGTCAGACGTAACACCCACCTCGGTGCCGAATGTAATTGCGCGAAAGCACAAGCCGCCAGTGCCCCCGCAAATCTATGTTGAGAATATTACAAGACCCCGAGAAGACCGAAGGCGAGGACATCCCTCCGTAGTTCCTCAGCCTGGGGACGAATACGCAGTTGCAATAGGTTCAGACGATCCAGTAAGGAAGCCTCCCAATAGATGGTATACCCACTCGAAGCTAATGCCTATAGCAAAGTTTGACGCTAAGGTTGCTGCCATTACTGTCTCGCTGAGAGACAGGATGCGATTTTACAAGCTCCGTGTGACGGCAAATGCAGCCACGATTGCTTCGAATTTTAACGAACAATTCAAACCGGAAACTATTCCAGAGGTTAATGACCCGTACAGGGTGAACTGGATAACAACAGATGATAAGGACTTTCTCATCGGTGATGAGGTTCGGAGATCAACGCGTTTAATGTTGCAAACACTTACATGATTGTACGTCAGGCTCTTCGTCTATCAGACCCTTCATCCTTAGGATATGTGATCCGTTGGCCGATATATGGGCGTACATTCAATGACAAAGGATACCCATCTCATCAACTCGTTCTGGAAGATATTGAAACCATCTTGCGTACTACCCTGAAAGAGAAGCTCGGGATTGATGAACATACATACAAGGTAGGTCGATAGACTGGCCCGCATTTTCTCTATACTCATCATTGTTTACAGGAGTATTCAGTAGTTCTTGTAATACCGGACTTTTACGACCGAAACTATGTCCGGGATTTTGTGCGAATGCTTCTCATTACTATGGGGTTCAAACAGCTTTGCGCACAGCAAGTAACGATATGTTCATCGCTTGATTATACATGCTCTGACGTTTCATTGTCTCCGTGTGTATTTAGGAGTCTTTAGCTGCAACCTACGGTGCCGGCATCTCAAATGCTTGCGTCGTTGATATGGGTGCCTGCAAGACGAGCATCGCATGCGTTGACGACGGCCTCGTAATCGCTGATTCGAGGTAAGTGTATTAAACCAGATAAATCGCTTTCTTTGACTCCGATGTCAACGCATGTTTAGGATGTGTTTGAGTATGGGCGGCGATGATATTACCGAATTCCTATACGTTCTCTTAGAGAAGATTAGCTTCCCCTATCGCGATGTAAACCTTGCGAGGAGTTACGATTGGAACGTTATGGAAGATTTGAAAGCTAGATTGTGCACCCTTGCAGAGGTATGTTACATACGTACTATGGCGACTCGCTAAGCGGTATATTTAAATGTCCATAGGGAGATGTCGCATTGAATCTGTACGATTTCGTTGTGCGGAGGCCCGGCCATCCCACCGAGAAGTATGGACTTCGTGCTTACGATGAGATCATTCTTGCGCCCATGGCAAGTCATTCCGTTGTTCCACTATCAGTGATGCGATCTGAAGCTGCCATTCAGTGTCTGTTCGAACCGCGTGTCATTGAATTCGATAATAAGCGAACAGGCGGTGCAACATCAGTCGATGTCACTGAGGAAATCGTCGAACAACCGTCTGACTATGTGGTACGCAATCTCTCATGAAATCTCTCTTTGTAACCCCCGCTGAGCTCTTGCCTTGTGCGAAACAGACACAGGCCATGATGATCTCAACGCAGCACCTATTGCCAACTACCACGCCAAATACGATCATCCTGCAGCAGCAACCACCGCACCAACCGCCATTAGAATTGCCACAACCGCCTGCGTCGGGAACTCAGACGCCTGGAAATACAGAATCTGTCAATGTCAACGGTAGCGTACAGGGTACCGGTGAGTATTCGTGAGCCATTTTTGGCCCATGCGCTTGTGCGCCGCAGTTCATTAACCAAATTCTCATGATTTTTGTCCGGGTGTCATGCTCTGAATTATAGAACAAGCAGCAACGCAGTCATCGTCCCCCGCAGACAAGGAACCCGAAGCCACAACGGCCGCAGTGGAAGAGTTATCGGCTGGTACAGCTGCGACTTCGACTCCTTCCGAGACCCAAGAAAACGGAACAGAGGCTGGAACGAAACCTGACGACACACAACTTGAAAACAGTACCGTCGATACATCTCAATTCGACGCCGCACGGCAGGAGCAGCAAGCGAGTGTGCCAGTTACGGCAGAGGGCACAGCTGATGCTCCTATATCACTCGTAGATATTGATATGGAGGATGATTCCGTCAGCAAGCCGGCAGAGACGACGTCTGTGATCGCGGGAAGCTTCATGCCTCAACTTCATCTCCCGCCTCAACCGACGCAAACCTATCCGGGTGGCTTCCCCATCGATGTCTTCTTCGAAGCCAGCAAATTACCCCTCGATGTTGCTATTTTCAACAGTGCGAGGGCTTCTGGAGGAGATGAAAAAATACGGAAATACCTACAGGCTGTCCTTGTCATTGGCGGAACTGCCTTAACTCCCGGAATGGCACATGCACTTGAGAGCCGGTAAGTAATTGAGATCTACTTTGACGATCGTAATGTTCCTGAATTCGAACCGGCCATCTCAGTTTGCAAGCGATCGCAACTCCTCTGGTTCCCAACATGGAGAAAGTGCAAATCATCCCACCGCCCAAGGATGTGGACCCTCGGGTTCTTGCGTGGAAAGGTGCAGCTGTCTTAGGGAAGATGGAAGGGGTTGCCGATCTTTGGATCACGGCTGATGAATGGGTGCGTATATGAGCATTGCAGTGTAAATCCTTATGGACGAGTTGTTGATGTCCTCACCATCTAGGACGTCATGGGAATGAGAGGGTTAAAGGAAAGATGCTTCTATCTTTGATGTTGACTTCTGGGTCCGACATGTTGTATTCTGAGCTTTTCGGTGCTCCCTTGCAAGCAGTTACCATAGATGGCCATCCTATTACTATATTAGGGCGTGGCTGTCTCAATGTGGAATATGTTTTCTTCGTCAACTGGATTGACGAGATTGTATATTGGTATCGAAACTTGTCTCTGGCTGAAGAGCGTTATTGAGGCACGCAATTCGAAAGCATTTGATCAAAGCAATAGAAAATAAGTTACATGCCGGTGTGTCTGGATCTCTGAGCAATTTATGATCCTATCATAACTGCATATGGTCGTGAGATGGCGGCAATACACATTCCATACATGCGTACATACCAATACTCATGCCCGTCCTATGCATGGACCACTGCGGATCAGAACAATGAAAAGTTTAATGAGAATCCAATGCGAAGTCCGAGCACTGGCACATACGTCGAAATCATCTCCGCGCAGCAACAGTAGATCTCCGTGCACCAAAGTGATAAATATGTCTTCCGTCTTGGTTTTGGGTGTATGTAGTCTCCCTGGAACATTGCAAGTTTGAGATGATATCGGTGCATCTGAAGCTATTTGCCGAGCCTCCTCAGCATGTACCGCAGCTAGAAGCCCTGCCCCGGGGTCATCTTCCTCCACGGTAGGGTCATACTCAGGATCGCTCGCGGCTGAATTGATATCAGGGAGCGCGTGTGCAGGTTTGTCTTGAACCGCCGGAAACACAGCACGCTCATCTTGGGAATACGCCGGGAATCCAGATCTTGGAATAAGTGTCAACTCAACATCTGCTCCAAGGCAGTAGAAGATGATGAGTTTCTGCTTTGCCGGCAAGGGGACATTTGACTAGGATCATCAGCGATCATTGCTTGGTAATTGAGACGGCCTGCCAACCTTTCTCTTCCCACTTGATCTCCATGCTAATATGTCCATTTCTTGTAATTCGTCGTCACAGGTAAAGTCATGACAAAGCTGCAGTTGCCTCTGTATCAACTCTCGGGCACTTGAAACACATGGTGGAGCTTGATCCCACGGGACCCTACGGTCTGGTGTAGCATGTGCAGGGCCGAGAAGGTAAGTATAGTAGGGACCTGTAGATCGGGATCAGCAAGGATTACCGAAGTGAGGGCATCTGCATAGTTAGGTCACCTTGAGCCAAATCATTATTCGCGCCCTGCCATCGTAGCTCAACTCCTAATTGCACCTCTCTGAAGAGTTTCGTTGCATCACCTTGGAGACTCTTCAGATTACATGTGAACAAATGCTTTATTACGATCGAGTCGCTGACGGCATATGTAAATGTTCTGAGAGCACCTGGTTCTCCTGCAACCGATGTTAGGACTCTCGCAGGATACCTATCCCATGGGAACGATATCGGCGCCACGTTGTATGCATTTCGAACGTATATTGCTCCCACAGGGGACATACCATTACCCGCCTTCAGAATCACGGTCAGAACTCACAATGAAGAATAAATATATCAAAACGTACTGAGCATTTCGAACATGTTTGATGGCAGAAAAGGTCCTGCACATTCAGTTTGCCGCACGTTGTACAATGCCATCCTGGTCTGGTACATATCTCTGAAACCGTGGCAGGTGTTCCGTCATCTAATGTGATGGGTGTGATGGTGAAATGTGAAGGTAAAATGGAATATGGGTGTTTGATCACGTGGTCCCCATCTTGGCCTCCTTTTGCCGAGGCGGGTGGGGATGTCCACCAAGGGTGCATGGGTTGCGGTTTAGTATAATCCACCTCGCCGCCAGGCGTCCAAGAGAAGGTAAACACCCATGACACGCGCAGTAGATCGAGCTTAGCAGGATCCACGTTACCACTAATCGTAGAGACTACTTCGGCCTGGCGATCGATGGTTGAGACAAAAGGTTAATGTATGAAGAAAGCGAGTATACATACCTTCGTACTCTCAACGTGGAAAAACCCGAGAAAAACGCAGCCCTGTTCCTCGGGAACAGTGAAAGGCAGGATAGTAGCATCTCGAGAAGCAATTATACTGATGGGTATCAAAGATTTCTGAGCATCCAGGAGAGCACGAATCTCTGAGGGTATATCGGAGGATATTGTTGGTTTTGGCTTCAGTGGGGTGGGAGGAACAGTAGATGCTGCCAGGGTAGGGGGAATGGGATGAGAGTCCAAATTATCGTGACCTTGGTGGGTATCATTATCATATCGGATTATTCGGTTTCTTACTACTTCATCCATCGGCGAATAGCTACTGATTGAATCAGTACTGGTGGCGGTCTCCGGTCGTTGTCCGGTTCCAACGGGGTCGGCAACAACATGCGCCCGAGAGTCCAAAGAAGTCCGGGAATCTCGCCTCGCAGGGTCGTACGGTTCAAACTCAAACGAATCAAGCGAAGAACCTCGAAAGTAGCTTCGGTCGCTTGGCGCCTCGACAGTGGCGGGCGGATCCCGTACTTTCGTTGGCAGGGACGGGCGAGACGGAGAGGACGAGAAGACGTATGGATGAGGATTAGAAGGTAGGAGATTGGGCACGCTGGAAGCTATAAACCGCCATAAGACACTGTCAACGAAAGAAAGGAGCATGCTGCTTGGGTTCCATGGAACTCACGCCAAGTTACTTGCGACACAAGAACGTCGTTCCGTTCCAGAGAGGCGGGATAGCCGGCATTTTTGAGGCTGAATGCACCTGTCAAACCTCTCGCTTGACTTTCGGAATGAGTTGCCGTGGATGACACTCTGGGCGAAGCAAAAGACCCATGAGTCGCAATAACATTGACCGAATTGAAACTTGATGGGGATATGTAGTCGTCCAAGCTAATTGCATTCAACTCAGCGAGGGGTGAACTATCCGCCATTTGCGCATATTTGCGCGCGATTGCTTTGTGAGGATTGTCATGAAGCATGCCTAAGGCAAGGAGAGCATCACTAGTCATGAGCTCCATGCTCGATTCTTCGGCGTCGAATGAATTCATGTTAATGTCCATATCGACCACGGTCACGTCGTTGTCCAAAGACATTATGGACGATGGCTCTGTATAGGTCATGTCTGGATCCGTGTTCGCGCCACTTTCGCGAAGATCAGATACGGATACTTTTGGAATTATACATTCCCTGACCCTAAAGTATGCTTAGAAGCAGATCGATGAGTGGATTGCTTTGCTCTTACATTGTGATAGTGAACTGCTTTCCATCATCACTCCAACGATCTTCAGGCCAGAAGAGGCCATCCAAGAGCATAATTGGAGTTTCAGTATGCTCACAGCAAAGGCCGTTTACGGAGTGAGCAAGCTCAGGCATAATTTGCAGGAGCTCAGCCTTGTTCTGCCGAACCATGGAAAACGTCAATCTCCAGGAGGCACGTAGTTGTACATAGTGCACGTACTTTGGCCCATATCCGTGGTATTAGCTCTATAGAGGGGCGAGTTGAGGATGTACCTCCAACGCAAGAAGTCCCACGGGCGATGGGAGATGCTTCGGAGGGCAAAACAACCTCCCATTTAGTGCCAATTGTATTCTCCCCCGCCGACGTCGGTGCTAGAATAATATCACGATGGAATTCACTACGCGGCTAGGAGTATGAATAATCTTACATGTACGCAGACGTTTTCTACTCGTGGTACTGGACCGCACCTTGGCCACTTTCTGAGCCCGAGCGACCTTTGGCACAGAACGTTTGCTCAAAGAAGACTTTACGGGCTTCTTTGGACCAATAAGCTTAAGAATACGCTTCCCTGGTTTGACATGGAGCTTTTCAACGAGTGAATCCCGGGTTTGTTCGCAATTGGGCGAAGTGTCGACGGCTACGACCGGGGCAGTCGTCGGTATGTCTGCAGGAGCAGTATTGCTGACCAGCTCAGGCACGTCAATATCGACCCCCTCGTCTGTAATCCGAACCTTCAACCAGGGCTCGAGTAGAGAACCTGGCGCAGGTGCAGCAGAGCGGCGTGGTCTTCCCCCAGGAGCAGACGGTGGTGCGGATGATTGACGTCCCGAATTAACCACTATCTTGCTTTTCGTAGCACTGTGGCGAGCCTTCTGAGCAGTCTTCTTCTGAAGCTTTACGCCATAGGCCTTGCTCTTGGATCTCCTCGTCTTCCCCTTCTTAAATTTGACAGCAGGAAGTGGATCCCATCTCAGATCCTCGGTTACACAAATGCCTCCAGAACGAAGACATTGGTCGCATGTAGGTCTCCCCCGGTTGCATTGTTGCCTTAGCCCAGTGCACCGTGAGCATGCCTTTGCAACGACGTATACGGGTCCAGATTCCCCTACATCCGGATGGTTTGGAAAGATAAATATGTCAGACTTGGCAATGCGAGTGTCATAGTCTGGCGGAAAGGTGGCCGGGCGACGAAGAGTTTCTCCCCAGGCGCGAGCGTAATCAGGTAACGGTTCGAGAGAAGAGTACGGCTCTGCTGGAGAACTTCCCCCCGCTACGGCATTTGCTCGACGTCCCATGTGCTCGAGTCCCCCCGGACACAATCGTCGTCGTCGTCGCTGACAGCGAGCAACCCGTCCATTCGCTAAGCGCGAGCAGTCACCAGTGATGACGAAGTTGAAATTCACGCGATCCATGCGCGTTAGCGCCCATAAAACGCGATCGGTGCTAACGAGTTTGACCAAGTTTAGTCGGGAAGCTCTTGCTTTTGTGCCTCCAGGCGTATCGTAGCCTGGCCAGTCCGAAACCGTGCTTTCTACTCCTCGTGACCCGTCCAACAAACGATCACATAACTTTACAGACAATAATGGGCAAAAAGCAGACAAGATTGACAGGTCTCTCCTTTTTCGCCAAGGAGATGCTCAAAGACTCGAGCACTGGCAGTGGTGACGCAACAGGTGCAACATCAAACACACAAACTCCCGAAGCAATCGTTGGGGAAGGCCCCTCTACCTCCAGAGGTCAAGCGGGGCAAGTAAGAAAGGCCTGCCAGATTGCATGCAACGAGGACGAGGACGAGGACGAGCGACCAAACAAGAAGCGCAAAGTCGGCCTTCTGGGTCCTGCGCACGAGAGGTACGATGCAACAGGACTTGTACCATATTACACGGATGCATCTCAGGTTCCTGAGAAGCTGCGGAAATGTACGTCTCATTGTACCCTGTCTTGTCATTACGTCGGGTCAATATGAACCAACTGCTGCAGATTTCTACCAGAGGGAACGTTACTTCTCGCTATATTCCCAAGGTTGTCTTCTGGATGAAGAAGGCTGGTTTAGCGTCACTCCTGAACTCATCGCAGATCAGATTGCTGAACGCTGTCGTTGCGACGTCATTTTGGATGCGTTTTGTGGGGTTGGAGGCAATGCAATCGCCTTTGCCAAGACATGTGAGCGAGGTAGGTTGCAACCTATCTTTGAGAAAATAACAACATTGGACTAACCCGGCAATCTTGATAGTGATTGCACTCGATACATCTCCCGTCCGATTGGCCCTTGCCCGGCATAATGCAGTCATCTACGGTGTTGAAGACCGGATTGAATTCATACTAGCCGACTACATATCATTTGCTCGGTCATACCTCTCCCTCCCCAATAGCCAGCAAATTCGTAAAATTGACGTGGTATTCCTAAGTCCGCCTTGGGGCGGACCAGAGTATCTGGACGGTTCAGGGGAGAAATCCGGCCCTGCGACTGACGAATCAGAGCACACAGACGAAGCGGAGCAGCATCCTGAATATAGTCTGTCCAGTATAAGGCCTATACACGGGGCCGAATTATTCAATCTTACACGGAAGATCACACCTAATGTGGCATACTTTCTCCCTCGGAATACCAATCTTGATGAAATATCAGGTCTGCTGAGGCAAGATACCGTGAATGGTCGAACGAATGGGAAAGCAGAGCAGGATAGCACGGAGATGGTGGAAGTCGAAGAAGAATGGATGGGTTCCAAACTCAAGGCGTTGACGTGTTACTTTGACGGGCTTGTATCAGGGCAAGAACACTTATGGGATAGTTGACGTTATCTTTGTACAATTCATCGGCCTTTACCTGATTATTTGCATATTTAGTGAAGTCAATATTTATGGCTCCCTTCGAGATATCAAAGCATTAGAAACATCGGTATCATGTATCGTATATCAAGGCACAATGTCATGTTGTCCATATGGTTCGCAGTTACTCGTCGTCATCGTCATCATGCCTCGTCAACCTGTTCAACAGGTCTCCATCGAACGCACCTATGATACGATGTCAGCAAATACACAATCAACTAAGAAGGGCTCTCAATGCTTACGTCCAATACTAGAACTATGCTTCCCTCTGTATGCCGCCAATGACGAGCTCAGTGGGTTCGGACTAGGGCTCCCCGGCAGACTGGCACTTGACGTGTTGAGGCTCGTGTCAAATGGCGAACCTCCTACTGAGGCTGGAATGGTATAGTTCAGCGTTCGTGAAGGTGTAGAAATGGGTGAAGGTGCGTAAGATGAGGAGGCGGAGAACGTTTTCTGGGGTTGAGGAGTCGCCTGCAGGTCACGTGAGAAGAAACGTTCAATGAAACCGCGCGCCACAGAGAGCGCGTTGTTGAAAGAACCTACCACAGGGGTAATGCCCAGCTTGCGAGGTGTTTTTCCCGGAGGAGATTGAGGGTTATATCTGGGAGTACCCGGTCTTGACGCAGATGCAAGTGGGGGAGCGGATGTAGGGGGATACTGCAATGCATACGATGCTTGCAGGATATTCATCCCTAGCACTGCCAGTACAAATGTTTCTGAAGCGCGACATTCCGTCATGTCGTTGCAAAGCGAGAAAATGTGCAGACGGACGTACCCAGAACAGAGAACAGCCACCAAATTGCACCCACATCCGCCCGTGTCAAGACCACTCTTACCGCGGTTACCAACGAGGGTATTGGGGCGAGATGCGTGACGATAAACAATGCCACAACTGCGAAACCATTTGTTCGTAGTCTCGTTATAGCTTCATTCCGTGAGGGTTTGAGCCAGTCGGAGAGAGATTGAGGAGTATATGATGAAGGCATTGGCTTGTTGAGAACTGAAAGAGGACGCGCAGCTTTTGGGACTTCGAATATACAATGCCTGTCGTTATGGTACAGTTACTCGAGTCAATTTGCTATTTCAGTATTCAACAATACGGGGTCAGTGATGGAGCCTCGTTGGTACAGGGTATGCAAGCAGTAAACAGGTTGAGTTGAAGGTTTGTCCCGTCCGAAGCGAAAGCTTCGGTTGCATGGTCGCGTACCGCGCATCACGTGGCAAAACGGAGCCAATCGAATTTTGAGATCTAATCTTATCCTGACGCTCCTGTTATCTTTCTCAAGACTTAACATCTCGCGTCCCAGCTACAGTACTTCACCCTTAGTCTTCTCTACAGACCATCACAGAGAAGACAATCGTTCTCTGTTGTACTTCACCCTTATCCCTTTCAGATGCCAGATGAAGAGATTATAACGAAGAGGATCCATGTATCAGGCCTAACACCAGCCATCACTGCTAAAGATCTCTCGCAACGACTAGGAACATTTGGTACTGTCACAGCTCTGGATGGCTTTGGCAAAGTGGATGCGCTGGGTCAACCGAGGAAGTTCGCGTACGTGACGTTGGAGACCACGAAGTCTAAGCTAGCACGATGTACGTATACTGTGAAATTTTTCTCAAAAGCAGGACTAAAACCAGTCGCAGGTATGAACCTGCTTAGTGGTGTCACCTGGAAAGGCACCAAGCTACGTTTGGGCGAAGCAAAACCTGATTTTCGTGAACGGTGCGCTACGTTCAATTTATCTTCAATTCCCAAATGAAATTTAGTCTTCTTGCGAACGTTGCAGAATTGCGAGAGAAAACGCTGCTCTCAAACGTTCTTCCGATGATCCCTCAGAATCGTCCGAACCACCTCGCAAAAAGCGTCGTCGAGTACCGAAAGGAACCTTTGCAGGAGATCATGCACCAGATATGTCCCCTGTGACTCCCGAAACTGCTGGATCTCGGAAAGGTTGGAAAGTGACCCCGCTCGGACGGATAATTCACCCTGTCAGGATGCGGCCTCCTCATCCATTGCCTGACCCTGTTGACGCTCTACCAAAGAAAGAGGCGAAAGGTGCCAAAGAAAAGAGGAGAAAGAAAGCGAAGGAACCTCCGACAAGAGCCAGGAGGCGGACGATTGACCCTACAAAATGGGGTTCGCAACACCTGAAGGGTGCATTCCTAGATGCGGTCATAGCTCCTTCTGCTCTGCTCAAGAATCCCTCACCGGAAGTGGAGCAAGCGCACTCCGTATCGTCAGTAGACAGTGAATCGTCTGAAACAGAGTCTTCCGTCGAGGAGGAGGGTGGCGACGAGGTTATGGACGCGACTGGCCATGACAGTCATGCCACACCACCATCTCACGCAAACACGGTTTCCCTTCCCCCAGCTCCCCATGCGCACTTTTCAGAATCATATCAGCCTGATCAACCTACGGAATCCAAGCATATGGCCTCCACAGATCAGTTGGACTCTGAATTACTCCAGGAGAAGAACGCATCATTGGGTCTTCTTCAATCCCTATTTGGTAGCAATGATGATTGGGGCGGTGAAGAAACACTCTCGGATGTTGACATGGATGCAATACGGAGTCAACATGCCGTGGTTGATATAGATGATGATATCGAGGTCGTACCGCGAGAGAAGGAGAAGTTGCCCGTGACGGCCCGAGAAAGCTCTCCAGTGGCGAACATCGCATCACCGCAAGAGCAGACTCGGGAGCAGACTCGGGGATCGTTGCAGAGACCGGCGGAGGAGACCTCGGAGCCACGACCACAGCCAGCAATATCGTCTGTGGCTCAATCGAAGCCCAAACTCAAAGACCTGTTTTCCCATAAAGAGGACGAAGGTGCGCTCACATCGGCAAATTTATCTTCATATGTGCCTCACATCGTGTTGCAGGAGGTTTCTCGTTGCTCGGCCATCTGGACATTGATGACGAATTGGAAGATGCTTCGGTGCTTGGACTTGGGCAGGGACAACCGATTCAAATTGAATTTGACAACTCCGAACAGGTTTCAGCGCCTGTAGTGACGCAGTCCGGTACAACGCTGTTGCTTTCGCACAACTCCAAGGATCCCCTTTTCTTCCCACTGCCCGAAGATGTACGCCCTGGCTTCAAAGGCAAAGCGAAAGATCCGTTCGAAGCGTTAAAGGAAAAAGGTATAGATTGGACGGGCTTTACACGGACAGCGACGGATGCCGAGATCAAGGAGAGGTGGGAGGAGAACAAAAGGGAACTAACGAAGGAATGGAAGAGGAGACACAGAGAAGCGTTGAAGAGTCGAAGACGGAGGGGTGGTTATGACGGCGGCGCAGACTAGTACTAACATCACCAGGATCGATATGCTGCGCCAGGGTCTCTCGTTCGATCTGCGGGTTTGTGCGCAAATTCTTCATTCAGGTCACGATCCTTCGAATATACATGTCGTTTGAGAATGACGCGTGAGGAACGTTAAACACCTGGTGCCCCAGACAGTGAATCGTGTTGAATGCAATGCAATAACACACCGCGATTGAGCATTCCTGAATAACTACATTGTCACTCATGTAAGGACTGATGACGATGTAAGACGGATTTCATCCAGGGTGAGAACGCGCTCATCACGCCTCAGGACCCGAAGTCAGCAAGCTACCTTTGTCTCAACTTGGTCTCAACCACACCAACGGTCGTTCCCTAGGCTTGCTAGAGCGGTCACCCATTTCTCGACACGCTGAAAGTCTCATCGAAGCAGGGGACGGATTTCTGAGCTCGTGATGAGTCGCCCTGTCACGAAAGCACGCGGCTGGGGACCAATACAGTCACTGCTCCTTCTTTCCCCTTTGCTTCTTGGTGCGCCATGGTTTGCGTACAGAAAACATTACTGTGCGTTTCAAAGTCGTTTAAATAGAGGGGGGACTGTGCTCTGATAGACCGCTACCCGCAGCATTACCGGAACCAGTTACGGAGTTGTGAGTACCTTGCACACTTCGAGAGATACCTGTACCCTCTCATGAAATAACTTAGGATCAACCCCACCACATCGCTTCCGCAAATTTCTGAAGCGCAAATCCTTACTCATGCTAGACACCTTTCAGAGGAGATTGGCTATCGAACAGTGGGTACGCGCGAACATGCACTAGGTGACGCGTATATGGTAGAGCAAGCGAACGAGCTGAAGAGACAATGTGACGAGATCGTTAAGGCAACTCCGGATCGTCAGCTGGAATGCGAGGTGTGGAGACAGGAGGGCAGCGGAAATCATCGGTCAGTCTTAACCAGTGGCACTCCAGCGTGACTTGTCGTTGACTTCCGCGTCTTGCAGGTTCGATATCATGGGGAAACGGTTGTACAAAACCTACCGCAATCTCTCAAACATCATTGTTCGCGTCTCCGATGGTACGGAACGAGGCAAAGAAAATGCGGTTTTGGTCAATTCACATGTTGACAGTACACTGCCCTCTCCTGGCGCAGGTCTGTACATTTTCACTCTGTTGCATGTCTGGACTCATGCTGATACATGGTGTGCAGCTGATGATGCTCTTGCTGTCGGAGTAATGCTGGAATGTATACGGAACCTTATCTATACACCTGGTTGGGAACCCTCATACGCGATCATTTTCCGTATGTCCGTATGATTCTGTGCTAAGGAACACGGCATTGACACTATGGGTAGTCTTCAACAATGCTGAGGAATCTCTGCAGGACGGATCTCACCTATATTCCACCCAACATCACACTGCGAAGAGGTGGGGCACATTAGTCTTCGCTCTATATTGATACTAACGTACCTTAGTGTTCGCGCAGCCATCAACTTGGAAGGTGAATCGACACGTATAATTGCAAAAACAAACAAACTGATGGAGAATATCCAGCTGCCGGAACCACTGGTCCTGAGTTGCTCTTTCAGGCTACATCCGAAGAGATGATCAAGGCGTACTCGAAAGTGCCAAGGTGATTTTTTCTGCATGGCATCAGGAGAACCTCTACTGAAAGAGTGTAAGACCTTTCGGCACCATCCTTGCAAACGAGATCTTCAGCTCTGGAATCCTGATGTCAGAGTGAGTTCTTCGGTAATCCCAAAGGTTACTTTCTTTCGAAGGCACATGAGCAGATAGATGACTAACCACTCATGCATGCGCTTGCAGCACTGATTTCAGGCAATTCGAGTTGTATCTCAACGTGACTGGACTGGATGTATGTGGATGGCTCACTTCTATCTTGCTCCTATGTCTGATTGCGTACAGATGGCCGTTGTTGGAAATTCCTATCTGTACCACACTCGCCTTGATTTAGTTGAAAATATAGAGGCAGGCGTCGCACAAGTAAGTAGTACCCATTGTATGAAATGTCCCGATTCATTAGTCACAACTTCTTCCCATAGCATATGGCCGAGAACACCCTGGCCTTGCTGCAGTACCTGTCATCTCCAGAGTCTCCTCTCCCATCCCTGACTGCCGGGTACTCCAAGCCAACGACTGTCTTCTACGAAGCATTTGGCCACTTCTGGGTATACTCCTACCAGACAGCCAAGATCCTTTATAGTACCCTGCTGGTGGTGTCTACGCTGTTCATCAGATCCACGTTTGTACCTCCTGCTCCAGCTCTTCGGCAAGGCAGAGGCTTTGTCTCAGAGAACTTGCGGGGTTTGAAGGCTTTATGTCTTGGTCTCGTGGGATCGTTATTGGGAGCCAACTTCGTTGCTTTCATTATGAGGAACGTTTTGGACAAGGGCATGAGCTGGTTCTCCGTAGAATTGTCGTGTTTGCTGCTATATGGCCCCGCCGCCCTGACCGGAACCCTTGCATCTCAATTGCTCATAGGCCATGTTCGCGAGCAAACCGTCTTTTCATCGCTGGTCCTTTCCCATGCATTTCTTGCTTGTACACTGCAACTCCTTGGAATAGGTTCTTCGGCCGTATTCTTCCTTTCCGGGCTCCCGCTGTTCCTTGCATATGTGGCCAATACTTTCCTGGTTCGAAATGGAGATGAAGTATCGCTATGGAGCTACGCCATTGGTCAATTCGTGCCTCTTACGACCGGTACACGTATGGTACTTGCCGTATTAGATGTGTTCGTACCCTTGGTGAGTGTCGCCTGATCACGGCGGAACCGGAGGTCTTCTTCCGTTCAGAACCCATCTCATAGGATTGTAATAGACAGGGCGAATGGGCGAGCAGGCTCCAGGCGACCATATAATTGCGACTATCGTTGCCGTAACCGGGTCGTACATGTTCCCACTTGCGGTACCTTTCATTCATCGATTCCCGCGTCGTGCACTACTCCGTGTTCTCCTTGTGCCTGCCGTCATGACTTCCATCGCTATTGCCGCTTTTGCAGCAAGGCAACCGTTCGACAGGATGCACCCCAAACGCTTCTTTGTGCTTCACATGGAGAATGTGAGCATCTACTATATCCGTCCCTCTTTAGTGCGCTCATTCGATTTCCGAAGGTCACGAGCAATGAACAACATCTTCATTTCGCTGCGGCGGACGGTGCCCCAGGATTCAAGCTCCTCGCACATGACATTGCTATGAAGTTCGGCATGCCAGATGTTCCCCCTCCGAGTACCATCTTGATGGACGACTGGAATGCAGATTGGGATATCATCTATCCATTCTCTGCTGTGAGTCAACACATTAAGTCGATAGCCCCATGTGCATGGGACTAAAGAAAAGATTTGCTGATCAAACCCGATTGAACACAGTTCTTGACTCCCTATAAAATAGATCTCCCTCCACACCCAGAGCTCATCGCCGCTCCGAAGTATGACTTCGCGTTGTCGGCTGTCAATGATACCATAGATGCTGCGGCTGGTACTCGGAGCTTCACTCTGGTGGTCAAACATACAGGGATCATTTGGACCGGTGAGCAGACTCAACACGTTTACAATGGCTGGCTGGCTGAAAATGTCCCTGTCACAATGATTGATAGTGATCGCCTTTGATGCTCACGTCCTACAATGGTCGCTCGATAATAACCCACCCAAGGAACATGCACGGCATCATATCAAGGAAGGTTCCTTCTACGGACACGACATTTGGACAGCTGACTTCACGATCAAACTTCCTGAGAACGACACCACGGGCGGGAAGATCAAGGTGAACTTCGCGGGAATCGACGAGAAGAGTATGTGGCCTGGTAAGAAAGCCATCAAACAGCAAGGTGGTCGCGCGATGAAGTTGTTCGAAGAAATTGACGAGTGGCTGGACAAGGAAAAGGGAGGGGTATACGATGCCACGCTTGCGGGGTGTGTTGGGGGTGTGGCTTGGATATGATGAGACATGCTACATGGTAGCTGCGTCCTTGCTAGATCTACCTTACCCTTCAAGAGAATGTGATTCCTCGTCTTTTCCGGCTTAGTTATATCGACGTAGCTTTCGTTCGGCAATAGATCCAAAATGGACCAGGACTCAAGTACATACGCACCTCACGTTTCAGCCTCTTAGGTTAACGTTGTCAGCTAGTTACTCAGAGCTCCAGTGGCAGCAAGACCGAGGAGATAGTCGCGAGGTCTGATTAGATTAGATGAGATTTGCCCTACCGATATCTTCCCTTGACGCTTGAACTTACTGTAGCTCGACGAGTCTAGTTGCCCCTCACTTGGTTCTCCGTTCACGATGTCTTCCTACGGCGGGACACTGAACCTAGACGAAGAAGCACGCCTATACACGACGAATGCGGAGAGAGAGAAGTATGGCCTTCTCGCGACGTTGTTCGGAATTATCGTTGCTCTTGATTACCTGGAAAGAGCATACGTTCGAGATTCCGTGACTGCAGCGGAGTAAGCATCCTGCAGCTCTATCCTTTCGAGCAGACACTGAGCTTTGATGATCAAAAGAGGTATTCCCCCGCTTGTACGAGGTTGCTTTCGCAATATAAGACCATGCTGAAGCTGGTGAGCGATGATGTACCGTCCGTCGAGGACTTCATGAAGCGTTATAGGGTGAGTGTATCCTTCGATCGCCAATGAAAGTTTGACCGACTCATGTATTCTGCCTTCGGAGGGAAGATGGACCATCCTGCTGCTTTACATAGGCTGAAAGTTGGCGTGCCCGCCACAGTCGAGCACTCTAGTGAAGCCGGTCCTGAGACCGCTAAATGGGTAGCAGAAACCACCCAGGTATCATGAAGAGCCTCTTGGATTTCGATGGCATGTTTACTGATTTACTCCATTTCAGAGTTTCATCACCTTTATGGATGCACTGAAATTGCGGTTGCGCGCAAAAGATCAATTACACCCTATTTTACAAGAACTTGTAACAGGTATTGCTCGGTTCAAGGGTAGTAAGGATTGGGAAGGTCGGAGTAAGATGGTCGGATGGTACGTCCTCGATACTGTATTTCCCGGGACATCACCTTTGACGCAGCGCAACACAGGCTCATTACGCTGAATGGCATGAAGGCGTCTGAAGAGATTACCGAGGAGCAATCACGACAGGTGAGTCAGATTTGTACGGCATTTTATCTATCCTGCCCTACTGAACCATCTTTACAGCTTCTGTTCGATATAGAACACGCATACGCAGAGTTCTTCAGAAGTTTAAGTGGCAAAGAGGATCATTCGTAGATTCGCAAGGTTCAGGACTCTTCAATGTCGTTAGTTGGTTTCATTTGTACCATAGTGTATTACCATGTGTTTGTTTTCTCAAATGTTCATTATCGCCTGGAAAGAAAGCCCTTATACACATAATCATAGTCATGCAAGCTTATACCCAGCTTATTCTGTCCTGTTCTGCTGCCTGCATCGCTTTTCGGATCGGCGCCCACTGCAGGGCCCGGGGCCGTGCAGGCTGCAGCTGACATCCTTTCCCAGCAGCCTTGGCACTACTTGAAGATGCTGCTGACGATGCACAATGAACTTTGCGCTCTACCATCACCACGAATACCTCGAACGCGACCCAAAGTGTGTTGAGGTGTGATAACCCAAACATGTCTTCAAACAATCCATTCCGATCTCGCATGAACACCTCCGAGTCAACGCCTATCAGCAGAGAAGAGACACATCTCGATTCAACTGTCTCCAGCACACTCCATCGCGACGGCATGAGCCCCTCGGATGATACACGCTCACCTCCCGCAAATCGTGACAATCAGGACGCTGCATCCAGGACGATTGATGCTCTTGCAGAGGAGTTGCCTCCCGCCTACACCCCTGCCCCGGACGTTAGACATGGTGAAACATCTATCGAATTTGGCCCGTCCAGGCCATTCCAGCAACCTCATCGTCCCATGGTTTCTACGGTGAGATCTACCGTGGCTCCGCGTGTCCACTGGTCAGCGCAGAACGAGTGGCCGCCACGGAGCTGGTCGGGGTTTCCTGGTGCACTACCTCCACATCCGACGCCCCCCATTTCACATGCCCCAATTCTTGGTCCCCCTTTACCTCCACGCGGTACCCAGCCAGCAACAAGCTCACTATCCGATTTCGCCAGAGATTTCTATACAGCTGGTGCCAACGTCAATAGAGATTTGCTGGGCGGTCCCAGCTCTCAGTATACAACTTTGAGCCCACCTTCCTTGCCTCCGAGGCCCTCACCCGTCGTACCCCCCGGTTCTCCAGGTCGGGGGAGAGACGCACCTGATGCAGACAGCGTAGAGCCAACCATAACACCTGTGCCTGGTCGCCCCCTTCTCAGAAATGGGCAGGTCTTGGTATTCCCGGCTGGATTTGAATGTCCCAAGTGTGCGTATCACATATTTACATATATATCCTTCTTTTCTCCTCGAGCTCACTATGGGTGCTCTAGGTCATAACACAGGGTATAAGAACTACGATCCTACACATCCTCACAAGAAGTGTTGGACTAAGTATGCGAAGCCTTACAAGGACGCCATGACATATGCATCGTGGTCATCCTCGGGTGACTCTCCGAGTAATTCCCAAACCCAGTTGCAGCGACCGCTGCGCTCTTTTTCTCCGCCGCAGTCGACTCTTCATACATCCCGGTCACAGCACCGACCATCTGCTTCTTTGTCCTCATTGGAAGCTACCTCGACCAATCCTGGACTATCGCGGTCGGCAACAACATCTTGCATCAAGAGCGGTTATCCGGGCGCATCCGCCCCGTCACAGTCCAGAGTGATCCCAGTATCTGGGGGTGGCATTCCCATGTCTCCTTACTTAGACCCCCTGCAGACCGGTTCTTCGTCATCACCTATGGTCAGTGGCTATCAGAGTGGTCCGAGGGTCATTCCAGTAGGCAGTGGAGTCTTCACAAGACCTCCTCCTGGTGCTGCTGTTGTTGAACCGGGGGACCCTCGGTTAGGGGGACGTCTGTGTTGGATGTGTGGTGGTGCGGGTTCAGTCTCCCTAATGTTATTTGATCAGAAAACCTGCAAGATATGCGGAGGAATCGGCAGGACATTCTGAACTACTTGCAGTCCGAGTGATCATTCTATCAGTAAGTACGAAAAAATGTGTAGATTCCCTTCTATGCAGCTTTGCGATGTAACATACCCATCCCTAAACACTGTGGGAACTGAAACCACTGATTATCAGGTGAAATTCCACTGATGAAGATGAGTTTAGTGGAACAACCACTGACTTGTGACCCACTTATAGTCAGTGGAACTTTGGTCATTGGAATAACCACTGACGAGATCAGTGGACTGTCCAGGCTTCTTCAGAATTCAGTGGATTTCCCGGTCTTCAGTGTAAATTCCACTGAAAGAAGAATGTGCTATTTTCTTGTGTTACTACATCTATAATGCTCAGAAATATAGTCCCATACATGCTATTGACCCTCTCAGTGCTCGCTCTACGGGAGGTCTACATCGGTGGTTTATCCGCGCAAGGGCATGGTTGCCAGGAATGGTAAAGGGACTTGTCCTCAGTGTCGCTACAATGTTTTATACATATATGTGCCCCATGCCCCATAAATATTTTTTGCAACCCGCAGGGTGAGACTAGTCTGAGAGGGTGAGTAGAGGAATGTAGTACGAGCAAGTCGACAAGAAGCAAGAGTTCCAAGTCGAGAATTGGCTCATGTGTCGTAACATAATGTTAATATGTACCGCTTTTAGAAAGGTCATTTGTCGTAACGGTATGGGCGTGCTAAGTTCGGGTGCCGTGCTTGCGGTCGGGTGGGAGTTTGTAAGGACCCGGCGCTAACCCTTTCGGCGTAGGGCGGCGTTCAGTAGAGGGCCCGAACAACGCCCGATCGTGTTTCGTTTATTTCGTATGTTTA
>MU275185.1:233677-251894 GCA_022160315.1 Panus rudis PR-1116 ss-1
AACCATAGTGTAACAGTCAATTTCCGCTACCAAGATATCAGCGGTCAACGACGATTCGATGTAGCTAACCTGGATAATTATGATATGATTTTGGGGACTCCATGGATTTTCCAACATAAAGTTCTCATTGGAATGAACCCTATTCGTGTCGTAATCGGATCCAATGAACCTCTACCTATGGTGGGTGAAGAAGTAACTTACATCTCATCCGCTGTGGCAGAGTTGGTTGAAGAGAATCTTGAGCCTATCCGCGAAATGCTTCGGGAGGAAGCAGAGGACCTCTGTCCTGATACCGCCAAGACAGCATTACCGCCGTTTCGTGCAGTAAACCATACGATTCCGCTAATCGAAGAGAATAAGGTTTATCCATGGCGACCATCCAAATGCCCTGAACCATTAAAACCCTTATGGCGAGCAAAGAAACAGGCTTACCTTGAATCGGGAAGGTGGCGATTGGCTTCAGGAACGAATGCTCTACCATTGCTGATATTAGCCAAACCTGGAAAGGACGGGGCACCCATGAAGATCCGTACTTGCGTCGACAAACGAGCACAGAACGCCAATACTCGCAAAATGGCAGCTCCTCTTCCAGATATTGACGCGATCCTTCGAAATGTCACCAGACATCGTTATAGAACTCTAATGGATGGAGTAGATGCCTTCGAGCAGATTCGCATTGTTCCAGAACACGTCTCTCGAACGTTGTTCACGACTCCTGACGGAACTATGGAGAGTCTCGTTATTCAACAAGGCGACTGTAATGGACCAGCCACATACCAAGCATTAATGAACCATATCTTTGCACCTTATATCGGCGTGTTCATGGACGTCTATCTTGATGACATTATTATCTATTCAGATACTGTTGAGGAACACGTTGAACATATAAGAAAAGTATTTGAGGTCCTACGACGAGAAAAACTTTACCTCGGTGCAAATAAGATGCAGTTCTTCGCCCGAAAATTGAAGATACTTGGCCACATTATTGATGAAAAGGGTATTGTCATGGACCCTCATAAGGTTGACACCGTAATGAATTGGAAAATGCCAACTAATAAGTCGCTACTGAGTTCATTCTTGGGGGCAGTAGGGTATTTGGCTCCCGATTGCGAAGGTATTCGAATCCCTATGGGAGTATTGGCTCCACTCACTGGCTCGAAGAAAGCATGGAGTTGGACGGCGACTCACCAACGTGCATTTGAACAAGTCAAGGAGATTGTCGACGCTTGGCGGAATCACCACCGAATTGCTCTGGATTACTCGGAGGGCGCGGCTACTATCAACCTGGTCACCGATGCTTCGTTAACTGGAGCTAGCGGATATATTAGTCAAGGCGATGATCTCAAAACCGCACACATAGTCACCTTTTGGTCGGGGAAGTTCAATTCTGCCCAACAGAATTATCCTGTTCATGAACAAGAATTACTCGCAATTGTCGAATCTTTGAAGCATTTTCGTAGCCTTCTTCAAGGGGTTCGTTTTCGAATTTGTACCGATCATAAGGCATTGGAATACGTCATGAGGCAGAAGAACCTTTCTGCTCGTCAATGCAGGTGGATGGATACATTGAACGAATTCGATTTTACCATTCATTATATCCCGGGTATCACCAATACTCTTGCTGATGCACTTTCCCGTATCTATAGTGATGAACCAAAGGGTATAGCTCGGGCAGCGAGCGAATACGTCACCACTGAACCAGACCACGATGTACGATCTTCCCGGTTGCTGGAATTAACGCGACCGGTGTACACTGGAGCTGCGATTATGGCTGCTGTAGAACTGGAACAGGAACGCCGACAAACTCGTCCTAGCAACCAGCGGCCAGAAGGGTATTACCGCGCGTTGCATAATGGTTCCCGTCAACAAACTAGACAGCGAACGAGGAGATCACGTACTTCTCCTACGACTAATACACTCTTGACAGCTGTCCCGGAGACGACCCATGTTCCAGCTATTGAGGCACAGGCGGATATTGATTATAGACAAGTGGATACCTTTTCCCCACAAGTTGACAGCGACTTCAATGCGCCTGCGGTATCAACCGAATCAGCGGACCAGGACCCTGACCGTTTAGAACCTCCAACTTCATCGTTATCCCAGGTAATTGTTGGGGAACAAGGCATAGGTCTTGTTGATTCTTTACGAGGCCGTTACGCCGAAGATCCTTTCTTCCGGGAAATATTGAAGAGCCCAAGCCATTATAAGGATTTCAGTATCCGTGAGGGCTTGATATTTCGTTTGAACAATGACAACGAATATCTCTGTATACCCGATATCCTGATCCATCAGGGTAGTGCTAGGGAACTTGTTATTACTTACGCGCATTCAATTCTGGCACACTTGGGTTCTCGCAAGACACTGGCATATCTCCGCGACGAGGTTTGGTGGCGAGAGATCGTGTCCGATGTCAAGTCGTATTGTGCTTCTTGTAGCACTTGTACGACTAGTAAAGGTTCGACCGTCCGACCGTTAGGGCTATTGCGTCCTCTCCCGACACCCAACCGGCCTTGGCAATCCATTGGAATAGATTTCGTGGGACCATTACCGGAATCTACCACCAGGAATGGAACATTTGATATGATCTGTGTCATTATTGATCACCTCACGTCAATGGTTCATTTGGTACCCACCAGACAGACTTACAAGGCTAGCGATATAGCAGAAGTCATATTCGAGCACGTTTATAAACTCCATGGCTTGCCAGAACGAATTATCAGCGACCGCGATACTTTATTCACGAGTCTGTTTTGGACGAGACTCCATGAATTATTACGAACTGAATTACGATTATCGTCAGCGTATCATCCGCAAACTGATGGTGCTACGGAACGCGCGAATCGTACCATGACTCAAATGCTGCGCCAGTGTGTTTCACCTAATCAGAAGGATTGGGCCATACGACTGCCAGCCATTGAGTTCGCGATGAATTCGGCTCGGTCAGATACTACCGGCTTCTCGCCATTCTATTTGAATTATGGTCAATTACCGCGACCTATGATCTGGGAATCTAACAAGGCTACTTACCCCGGTATTCGTGCATTTGCGGACAAGATGAAACAAGCTATTATGGCAGCGCATGATGCTATAATTGAAGCTCGAGTGAAACAGACTACCCAAGCTAATAAGAAGCGTCGAGCGGCAACTTTTAGTGAAGGCGATCTTGTTTACCTGTCCACAAAGAATCTTCGATTGCCTAAGGCACGCGCGCGCAAGCTTGTTCCAAAATATTTGGGGCCTTTTCGCATCCTGAAAGAACTAGAGTCAGGAGCTACATACAAACTTCAACTTTCGCCAGAACTTACTACGCGCGGCATTCATGATGCATTTCATGCTTCCTTGTTAAGACCTCATGTCGCCAATGATGATCGCCGATTTCCAGGTCGACAGCTCCATCAAATTCCCGGTTTCGGCGACAATCCAACCGAGTGGGCTGTTGACCGTATAATTTCACATTCTGGCAAAGGTGTAAATGCTGAATTTGAAGTACAATGGTCTAACGGCGATGTGACTTGGTTACCTTATCATGAAGTCAAACATCTGGAAGCAATGGATGCTTATTGTGACGCTATGGGGATTACAAGACCAACGGACTTACCGGCTAAACTCCGAGACGATTCTACTGAACAAGAACTGATACCGATAGAGGACGACACAATACCTGGGGTATCCATTTCGTCTTGTTATATTGAGACTTGTCTTGGAGATTTGTCATCTGCTGCAGCTTATAATGTTAGAGAATCCGACGACGAAGAATATTCCGATACCCCTTCTCGGAACCCCTCCTACCTTCACCGCTCAGAACATATGTCTTACAACGCCGAAGACGGACTTCGCTGGGAGCGTTACGCTGCCGCATTCACTGCCTGCATTAACGGCCAGGGACCCCACCCGGGAGAACCCCCTGCTGGTTACCGCGAGTGCTACAAGATCCGACAGCGATACGCACCTTTACCGGAAGAGTATCCCGGCTTGCGCGACCGCGTTAGGACAGAGAATCAGCGTACGCAGCCAGCGATATTGATATCTCGTGCAACAGTGTTGGCTAACGATATTGTTGCCGGATCAGTTGCACATAACGCCCAACCTACTCCGATGACGTTGGGCGGCGGGGTCTCAATGTCGAGCGACGCCTTCCAGTCGTTCTTAACATCGCAGCAGGCCCTCACTGCTATGTTGCAACAGGCATATACCTTGCAAAGTGACCCTGGTCGCCCTACCTTTCGCTCTACCGCTTCTCGTGGCCGAGGTTTCACTGGAAATTGGGGCCAGGGCACTAACAGAGGTCGTAACGGGTATCGAGGTGGCCGCAATCAGGGCCAAGACCGTCCGAGTCCACTTGCGGCCAAACGCCCCGAGAAACTCGCCGATCGAATTGATCAGGAGCACGCTAAGACTAATTCTCCTAAACGGGGGGGTCGTCCTCACGGTTCTGGTAGTCGTCGCAACTACCATCGGCGAAACCGGAAGGATAACCACGACAACGACGACGGGGGACCAGATCCGCAGCCTGCTGCAAGCAATCCTATTGAGGACGGACCTGCCGAGGATTTACCAGACGACTCTGTAGGAGATATTGACATGGCTGATGGTGAGGGAGAAGATGATGAATTCGCTAATGTCGGGCCTAATGGCGAATATACCGATGATACTCTCGCCTACTAGAAAGGGTATGCCGTGTTGGTAGAGACTTGTGACGACAAGTCTGGAGGGCGAGTGTAAGGACCCGGCGCTAACCCTTTCGGCGTAGGGCGGCGTTCAGTAGAGGGCCCGAACAACGCCCGATCGTGTTTCGTTTATTTCGTATGTTTACTTGTACTTTTATTTCATTTCCTTTGTTTCGTATTTCATTCACTTCACTCACTACTAACGATTTTCTTGTTTCTGAGTATCGTACGTTAACAATATGTTTGAGATGCGTCTTTTACGATACTCACTCGATTCATACATTGTACATTTAGTATAAAAGGAACTGTGTAATGATAGCGTAGGGATGGCACTCGGAATACGAGAACTTTACCCACTCACTTTCTGAGTCTCCACCGTAGGCTTTCCACCCCGGACTCTCGACTAAACCGACCCTCCGTTCGACGTCTCGAATCCGGCCCGTGCGAGCCTCACAGAGTTCGAGACGCGCTGGTGGCAGTCTTTTTTCACTTTTTGGTTTTCTCGGAACTGGAACCTAGGATGTGCTGTGAGTTACTCCGGCTTCGTTACTGAGGATTACAAGCAATTCTAACCTATATGGCAGCAGTAGGCTGGAGTCCATAGATTATCCACTGAATTTCAGTGGAAGTTCCGCAATGGCACTACATCAGTGGATTGATTTCAGTGGAATGCCCATGTGTGCTTTCAGCGTATGACACATCATTTTCCAGTGGGTCTCGCACTGATTCTTCAGTGGTTCTACCAGTTGTAATTCAGTGGATTCAGTTCCCACAGTGTAAAGCTCAATCGTTGGTTTTTTCCTCCTCTTTCGCACGAGACTTAAAATAGCCTCTTTTGGACGAGCCTGTGGGCGGCAATATTGCCGCTGTATGGTAGCCTCGTGTTTGACCGTGATCGCCGTCGACAAATTCGGAGAATGGTCCAACTCTAAAGCAAGTTGCTTCTCTTACACGGTGCTACCTTCGCACACGCTTTGTGGATATCTCACGCGCTACCTTCATACCCATACTCATTGGTGTACTAGGTATATGCACCGTTTATCACCGTGTGATGAGGGATTTCGGCGAACCTGCTGTGCCAGTGGACGGGCATGCTGCCTGCATGCAGACCGTGCTATCGATGTGGCCTGGGACTGTACCAGGTCGGGGATCTGGTCTTGACCATCCATCGCCTCTTCCGGATGTGGAGGATTGACACCGAGGTCGTCACCGATGATGCATGCGAGTGAGACGGGTCTTTGTAAAATGCGGACTCGGAGCGGAGGACCACGCTGGCTGTATGATTTATGCCGGTAATACTCGTGGAGGTAATGTACGGAAGCTCCGACCCGTTATTCATGGCTCGCGGGTTCATCTTCGAACCATTCAGGAACTGCGTGCACACGACCCTGGTGCCAGCAGCCAGGACACATTGCACATGCTTATAGTCTCAATTCTATGTGCGAATCTCTCAGATCTCATCGGATATACGCACGCCTGACGCCTCACACGCAGAATACGGTATGCAATTGCATATTTTCATTTTGTATTATTGAACATTTTACATGAATAGGGTGAACGTGCATCTTCAGGTCAATATGGATCATTTTTAGCAGTCGGATGGATCTTGTCCCCGTCGGAGGAGGCATCGCGCATATTCCCGCAAGGCATGAGTCAAAACTCATGTCTTGCGTGGAATATGATCAACGCCTTATACGACCGGGAGATTCGAGGTCGATAAGATGGAACTGTGACTCATCAGCTGCTTCACAGAATTCATCAGGCCACCTACAGGTTGAAGCTAGATAGGCGAAAGGATTTGCGACATCCCGTAAGCGCAAGGCTTCGTTGTGGAGAGTACGTTGACACACTATTCAGCGTGTCAGTGATGTATGGTGAAGTTTATGGAGGAGTGGTCTAGACAACCGTGCAAGGACGAGCTATGATATCAGGCGTCGCGTTAGTGAGTCGTCTGGCTATGGGAGTGGAGGAGAACCTTTGAAGCTAATGAGTAAAGTGCAGGGTATGCCCACCTTTTATACCTCTTGTCCTACACGCGCTGACCAACTCGACGAAACTCGTGCTGTCCGGGACGGTGAAACTCTGATCAGATCCGAACATTCTCGCAAATCAGATTGGATCACACGACAAGCAAAATAAAACATACATTCGGGAGGATCGTGCCCGGCACGACCATAATGAATGCACAAAGGTGAAGACCACATGTCAGTTTATGCTACCTACACTTTGTTCGCCATACGGAGCATGGAGGATCTACGCTCTCGCAATGGCATTCCTATTGGTCAGCCATTTCAACGACGTCACTTTCGTTTAAATTTACATTCTAAAGAGTATCTACTCAACTATGTCCGGTTCGACAGGGTAGCCCGAAGGCTCGCGGGTAGGATTGTGTCGACCAGCTGCCGTTCATTCTATGAGCCACGGGATATAAGCGGCCACCATACGTCGTCCCACGACTCATATGTGCCGATACCAACTTGACCATTCATGTCTTCCGTACATGTCTTATGAAGCCCGAATATCGAATACACATCACACGCTGGGTTCTATCACGTCTTTACTGAGTCAGGCGACACTGTTCAATGACTCCCGTCTTTAGGCCCTTCGGTGGTTTTGTCCTCTACGTTCCCTTACCTGGACGTCTGGGCGCGGACGCACCTCCAGCAGGGTGCTCGAACATGAACGGTTCGGACGGCAGAGTGCCTATGCTTTGATGCTTCAAATGCCAAGGTAAATGGTTATCTTGCTCCGTCTTGATTTCCGCTTGCCTTTCAACGCGTTCAAGCGATAGACCCGCGCATGTTTGTCATCTTGTGGCTGTCGCATTCAGTCAGTCCTGAGCGTGCAGTAAACGCGTTCATTTGCCATTTCGGGTGCGTTCATCCCGGTCCTTCCAATCAAGTGCGTCGTTTACCTGTCTTTTTGCGTCTGGAGTTTACGCCTGCTACTCATTGTGATCTTGGATCAAACGCAAACTACAAGAGTCGAAAAACACCCATCTCAAGGGTTGTGGAGATCCATCATTTTCTGGATCATGCTGACAGGAAGCCTTGGTGAAGGGAAGATGTACATAGTTTCGGTGGTCCCTGCCCGACTTCTACGAAAATAAAGTGGAGAAATGTCGCGTTACATGACCATCGTTCCCTCACACCCTTCCGTATTCATGCTGGGTCCTGCTCGTTCCATGACCCCCATCGCATAGGAGGGACTCATCTGATTGGGAAGTCGTCCAGTTTAGTATCAACCTTACCGCATACTCTCCGCTTTTGCCCTTTTGACCGCCATTGTACACGGCCGCGCTACAACGAGCATCATGACCATGTCGCACTTTCTCGACCAAGAGCATGGCATCGTCTCATCAGCAGTGTTTTTCCGTTGTCGTCAATCCAAATCACTGTCAGCTGAAACAGCACTCTAAGGTCAGGTCCCCAAGGGCGCGGCTTTCGCTTGAATAGCCTTATTTGACGTATGAGGTCAAATATACTTCGAAAGCCGTTGAAATGTGCCAATTGCACGGCAGAGGGTGGCAAGTGCGCCAAGTACGACATTAGCAGTGGCAGTCACTGATACGCACACAGGTAGCCATATTGCTATTTACACTCAGGCCATGACCTTTCAGATTCAGCGCGCTGTGTCCGGAGGCCGTGTCGCCACCATCCTCATTTCCAACACAGTTAGGTCGATTTCCAGTTCATACCCTCCACAATACATGTCATTCTGACGTACTGCAAGTTACGATTTTAGATATGCGATTATGAACGGTCTACGGTATGAACATTAACGTTGCAACCCTTGGCTCGTACTTATGCGAGTCTGTCAAATCGGAGCTGCGATTGCTAGTAGCACCGCACTCAGGCTGGTACCTGCTGTGCTGCGAATCGCTTCAGACTGCCCCATCGCCGGAAGTTGCGAACTCCTGGGTCTCTCGATGATTGACGTTTCCCGTCTTCCAGTTCTTAGGAAGCTTAGGGCACATGATAATGAACGACCATTGACAGGACACCGCAGGCCACATAACATCCAGCCTAAGTTCGCGTGCATTGCACGGTGTTTAGTTGAGTTTGGCAATTGTTTGGTCGACCTCGGTGAGCTCCTCGTGACCCAATTGACTTTATGTAACTTAGCCACCTGCGCAGGCTGTTCACAACGGATTGACGCTAAGCGCTAAACACTCATATTAGCTTGCTACGATCCATCACAGTTCATTACCAGTTCGCTTTACTGCGGCGACCAATCCTTGTCTAGCCTCCGTACAGATCGGACGCGGTGGGACATTGTGTACGACACTGCTGAAATTCGGAATCAATAAATGGAGTTTTTTGGTCCATTAGAAACTCGCCTACGAACCAATTCGGCTGCACAACTGGATGGTGATTCTAGCTTATTGAGCCAAAACTTCGCTCAGATGGTCTGCAACCTTTATTCGTCCTTCCCGCTGAATTGCTCCGCTGACACACCTCGGTGGACACTTTGAGGATTAGAAGTACACAAACGCCATCTCATGGGTACGCTTAGACAAGCCTATGAAGGGTACAGAAGGGTAGAAGATTCGAAGTGAAGAAATACACTGAAAATACCCATGCGAAGTCCGTGTGCCTCGCAGCCCTAACCCGAGGTACCATCGTATCATTAGATTCGTTGATTTTTCGGCCAGTTCCCTTGCGCCACATGTTCCGCGTGTGTGAGGACCAGGCGGCCAAGTCAACATTCCGAATCACTCCTGAAGCATGGTTAGTCCCTCACATCGACGAGACACCCATTGGGGCAGGCAGTTCTTCATCTTCAAGAGACGGTGTCAAAATCCTAGTGCGGCGGGCTCCGCTCAAAAATGGATACTTGGGTCCCTGAAGTGGCCTCCTGCACTCCAAATGCACAGCATACTGCTGTCCGCACTGTTGCAGCGAAAGTACTCTCTGTGATCATCTGGACATGGTGGTGATTCTCTGAATCATCAAACTCAGAAATCCACGAAAAGATCGGTATGTATACGGGCTTCTTGCGTATGCTTCGGACTCCTGGTTCGTTTGCTTTTGTCATCTTCTCGTATGTTCTCATGTCGTTATCTATCGCTCTCTCGGTCGCAGTTCACAGATATATTAGAGCTCGGGACGTCTCAAATACTGGACACTATTTTCACTTGCATGGTGAACTTGCGTCTTCTTCAGAGACCCACATGTCGTCCCCCAAATTTACTGTTGCTATCTGGTAAGTAGCATAATACACCATGCCAAACTCTATGCACTTCTTCGGAGCTCTCACTGTTTCTCTCTTTGAAGTGGTGGCGGTGTCGGTGGCCTGGTCCTAGCGGTGGCACTTGCCAAGTATCGAGATATTCAGGTCGAAGTCTATGAGGCGGCAAAACAGTTCTCTGACATTGGTGCTGGAGTCGGAATGTGGCCAAGAACTTGGCGTATCATGGAACTGTTAGGCCTCGACCAAGAGCTTGCTAAAGTGGCCATCGTCCCTCCACTCAACATCCCAAGTGCTTATTTCCATCCTCGACAACTCACACGCTCGTTCTCTAACTACTATCTCATTGACTTCAGAGGTCGCATTCACCATGCGCAAAGGTGACGAACCCCTCGGAAGGACCTTCGATGACTTAGTGACTCCTGGTATGTAATCTGCTCTAATATTGTTTCTTCCGTCTGGTAACTCACACCTAGGAGGGATGATAACGTTCCATCGGCCTGACTTTCAACGCATTCTTTTGAACCACCTTTCTGCGACCTCTTGCAGACTGCATACAAGGAAACGCCTCGCCGCATATGAATACGACCACGCCCATGTCTCGGAACCTGACCGCTCCGCGATCCAAATTCAATTTGAGGACGGTACCAGCGCCACTTGTGACGTTCTCGTAGGTGCCGATGGTATCAAGTCACGGGTGCGCACGAAGATGTTAGGCCAATTGGCGTCTGATTTGGAGGCATCTGGGAGTGTCAGAGAGGCGCAAGCTGCACTGAGTGGCATTGATCCTGTATGGAGCGGCCATCTTATGTACCGAACCACGTTTCCTGCCGAGGATTTGGAACAACACTATCACGGTCACCGAGCTTTACATCAACCTATGATTGTGAGTTTATTGCACACCTCTCTGTCCAGCTGAGTCTCTCACGTCACCCATTTTTCCTATCAGTATCTGGGCAGAGACGCAGTGAGCATACCCATATATGTTATGCAGGCCGCAATGTGACAAGGGCACACAGCAAATTACTGCGTATCCCATTGCCCGGGGAACACGAGTCAATGTCGCTGCTGCTTGCGTGAACTGGGACCTAGAGAACACACCGTTCGATGGTCCGTGGGTGCAAGATGTTCCACGACAGGAAGTAGGCGATGTCTTTTCACGGTGGGAGGTCGAAGCTCAGGCACTATTACGGGTACGATTCCATGTTTTCTCTCCCAATTTGTGTCCTTCTTGTTGAACCTCACATCTCAAGTGCTCGCCAATCATGAGTAGATGGGCTATACACACTATTCGACCGCTGAACACGTTTGTTTTTGGTCGAATAGCGCTGCTTGGGGACGCGGTGAGGGTTTCGCTTCGTACCGTCATATGACCCGAACAACTGACGTATAGGCTTTGAAATCAACAGGCACACGCAATGCTCCCCTATCAAGGTTCTGGTGCGGGACAAGCAGTGGAGGTAGGACAGCGCCGTACTCTTCGGCCGTACTGATCTCACACATAAGTGCATCCGTAGGATGCTTTGATTCTGGCTACCGCTCTCGGGCACTCTTTAACCTCGCGTCGCACCATCCCTCGGGCCCTCAAAATCTACGACACAATTCGCCGCCCGTTTGCGCAAGCTGTCGCACAAAAATCCCGAGACAACGGCTTGCTTTTCACATTGAACCACTCCAATTCATTGTTCAACGCTTTCGCACAGCAGCCTTCAAACGATGACACCCTTATGCGCCTGCAAGTCCTCAGGAGTCAGATTAGAGCGAATTGGGAGTGGGCTTGGAATACAACAATAGATCCCGACGTGGAACGAGTCTCACAACTGCTCGCGGAGGAAGAGTCATAGTTCGCTCTATATCCAATGGTGAATATAACACTTCCACAACCGAGCAAGGTCTACTTTCTGCTGATGATGTGGATGACTGAGGGGTGGACACCGCCTAGCTACACACGTGATTCTCGCTAGTAAGTACTGTGACTCTGGATCATACAGTTGTCGAAGTTGTCAATCCCATATACTGCACGCTCAGATTTGGTTTTCCTGTAGTAGATTTCATTTCGTTCCCTCGAGAACAGCCAGGTTGTCACAAATGTTCTCATTCAGTCATCACGAAGTGGGCGAGCATAGCGACCACGGCGACAATGACCCAATTTCAAGGCCCCTACCTATTCCACATTCTACGTATTTGTTCTTCAATACCGGTACCGAATAATGCCGGAGCAGAGCCGTGGTCGCTAGTATACTTACATGGGTGATATACACCAAAGAACTTGCCAGTGGTTCGATTTACGGTATTCCTTGACAGGCTTTCTTGCCGCGCATTCGATGTGCAGCCGAGTTCTCCATAACAACGAATTGAAATAGCAACCCTGTCTGATACCTACGTATGACAAACTCATTGGTCGCGTAACCGCCTGTAACCGCGTCGTCCAAATACGCGTTACATATATACTAGATCTGGTGCTCTTGTCAATGATCTGTAGCTCGTTCGGTCGTGCTACGATTGGCCGTTCAATACTCAATGCTCAGCGAGCCTTTTTTGAATAGTATGTCAGGGCATATTCATCTGTAGCCGAACATTATGGTTGTGGGTGGTACGCTGTAGAGTAAAGAACCCAAAAAGAACCTGCGATAGACCAGTGTCAGCGTGAGCTTTGAGATCTGAGATTTGAGCCCACGTCTATACGGTACCCGACCCCGTATAGTCTGAGTGCTCCCAATGCTATACGTTGTCAATGTCAGAAACGTTCGGCATTGCGAGTCGAGATAATAGAATCAATAGAGAGGGGTCTTCGCTTGGTCAGAAACCATTTCGGGTTCGACCTGCACTGTACCATGCTTCGATCCAACAACGTGTCCTTGCCCACTTTCACCAACGAAAGCCTTCGAGTGGGCCTCGGATACGATGTCGCTCCACTACATAGTACCGTGGGTTTCCGGTTGATATCTGGAATGAAGCACGAGTGCAGACTTGAGTCTTTGCGTAAACGTTGCCATACTGCATACGCCGGCCCAGCTTGGTAAGTGTATTTAATATCCAAACAGATGACCAGTTCGGCATGTGGATGCACTTCTTCACGAGAAATTCCGTTCGACAAGTCGAAACTGGTGAGCTTTTCCGAGAAGGCGGTTTGAACGAGATCGACAAATGCGGCTGAAAGCCTAGTAACGTGACCGACTCATACACACGTGTCCGAGTCGATAAGCGAGTCGCGACCGAGCGTCACCGTGACCCTCCGTGACCCGTCCATGGAGAGCCTGATGAGATTCTCCGGCTCTACTTCTTCCATTCAAAAGTAACGGTTACGGTTGTTGAGCTGAGTGCAACACGATACGGGCGCTCGGCTCTTTCCGCGTATGTACTGAACGCGCTCCACACATTTCCCTTTCCCTCAGTCGTTCTACCACCATACGGCTGAGGTGAGATTGTCCGTCTTTGTATACACGCATATAACTGATCATATTCGAGTAGTTAATAGGCGTGTTGTTTAGGTATATAATACAGTCGTTCTACCACCATACGGCTGAGTTAATAGGCGTGTTGTTTAGACTTAACAGGTTATGGGCCTCTAACTCTTGTCCCCGTAGACAGAGTGCCTAAACAACCGTCCCCCGGTGGTTCTAGGACCCATAGACGTGTCCTATCCCTCTTTCTTCGTGTCCCCCGCTTGTGTTGACCCCGGCGGGCACCGTTCTCTCTGGCTATCCTCGGTATGACAGGTTCCTCCTCTGCGGCCTTACCCACCACTCCTGGTGGCCCTCCCGCTGTCCCTTCCAAGTCCCCTGCGGTGCCCTTGTTACCTGCAGCAGACATCTCAGTCCCTATGACGACCCCTACGCCAGTTCCCACCGCGGGCGGGTTCGTCCCCGTTAAAGCACGCAAACCCCGCCCAATCCGCCTCATCAACTTGCCCTCCGGCCTCGCTGCTCTTCCTTGCCCCCAACTCGATCGCAAAGCAAAGAATTATGCTGAATGGAGTGAACGTACGTACCATCATCTCCGTATGTATGGTTACGCTGGTTACTTGGATGGGCGGGTTGTTTGTCCCGATGTCGACGAGGATCCCGACAGCTATGACAACTGGCACGAAAACGATGCTTGCGTCATATCCATCCTTCACAGCCGCTGCTCTCGTGACGAATACCTTTTTATCACCGCCCTAGGCCCTGTCTCCGCCCAAGTTGTCTGGGAGGCCGTCCGCAATCGTCATATCCAACGCGGTCCCTACAGCCAAATTCTCCTTTTCTCTCAGGTCTTCAAAATCCGCTTCTCTAGATCGGAGAATCTTGTCACCACCGCCAACCTCATCCGCGACCTCTGCCGCCAAATCTATGACAGTGGCGTCCCCTCCCAGGACACCTTCACCGCCATATGTATCCTTCACGCACTTCAGGGCGACTTCGATACCCTCCAGACCATCATCGGCTCTGACCTCAAACGTCCCGAGTACACTATCTTGGATCTTTTCGACCGCCTTATGCATCAACAGGACGTCATCGACAATGAATCTAAATCCTCGGGACCCGATATCGCCCTCGCCGCTCAGGCTCGCCCTCCTAAGAAACTTTGTTCGCACTGCAAGCGGTCTGGTCACCTTGCCGATACCTGTTGGGCGCCCGGTGGTACTATGGAAGGTAAACGCGATGAGATCTTGGCTGCTAAGCGTGCTCGTCGAGCGGGCACTTCAACTGCCCCACCACCATCCCTGCCTCCCTCTTCGTCTTCTCGCATCACGCGACATGTCGACTCTGCAGGTCGTGCCTTCATTGTGGACGGTACACAAGTCACTTATCTTGCCACCGATGTGCCTCCCGCCCCCCCCCCGAGTTCGCTGGCCTCGCTGCCGATGCTACCCCTACCTGGCTCGCCGACAATGAACGCATGCAATTCGAGGCATACATCTCCCTCTCTGATTCTTTTTCGGCCTCCATTTCCTGGTCGGCACCTCCCTCGCTCGCAGCTTTTCCCGCCCATGATTCTCCTGCATCTTCCTATCCGTTCTTATTCGATTCCGGCGCAACCACTCATATCTCGCCTAGCAAGTCTGATTTCTCTCGTCTTATGCCTATTGCCCCTCGCCCCATTCGCGGCCTTGGCGGCTCCACCGTTCATGCCACCGGCATCGGCACAGTCCACTTGACTGCTGGCCGCGGTCATCGCCTTGTCCTCAACAACGTCCTCTATGTCCCGCATGCCGCCGTTCGCCTGGTTTCCATCGCCGCCCTCTGTGAAGATAGCCGCGCTTCTGTTACCTTCGCCCAAGCTACTGTCAAAGTCCTCTTGCCAAATGGATCTGTCCTCGCCACCGGTTCTCGTCTTCCTGATCGTCGTCTGTATGCCCTCCATGGCCGCCCCCCCACTGTTGACCACTCTTATCTCGCTTGTGCCGCCCCTACCCTTGAGACCTGGCATGGTCGCCTTGGCCACGCCAACTATGAAGCCGTCTATCGCATGGCTACCCAGCAGCGCGCCCAAGGTATGCATATCGACCTCTCTTCACATCCGCCTAAATGCCCACATTGCCTCCTCGGCAAACAGACACGCTCCCCCGTCCCGCATACGCGTCAGGGTGTTCGGTCTAAGGAGGTGTTGGATTTGGTCATGGTGGATGTGTTCGGACCTTTCGACGTTACTTGCAATTCTGGCTCGCTGTATACACTAGACATCATCGACGATAAAAGTTCTTTTGCATGGTGCATCCCGCTCAAATCCAAGGCCGAGGCGTTCACCCAATATCGACTTTGGCACCGTGCTAGGGTCGTACAGACGGGGCGCCAGATTCGTGCCGTCCAGATTGACTCCGGTGAACTTTACTCTACGGACATGCAGACCTTCCTCGCTGAACAGGGCACTGCGCTCCGTCGTTCTGCTCCATACACATCCGCCCATAACGGACGTGTGGAACGACTTCATCGCACCCTTGCTAATAAGGCTCGCGCTATGCAGGCTTCAACCCAAGTACCTCCCAACCGCTTCGACGAATTTATGCTTACAGCTTGCTACTTGTCTAATCGCACACCCACCTCGTCGCTGCCTAACAACCTTACCCCTTACGAATCCTACTTCGGACAACCCCCCAATGTCTCCCATTTACGCGTTATCGGGTGCCGTGCGTTCGTCCTAATTCAGAATCAACACAACCCCAAACAGTATTCCCGTTCTATCGAGTGTGTCTTGATTGGATACGGGTACAATTCCAAGACATACCGGTGCTACCACCGCTCTACCCGACGTGTCATTGAGTCTTTTCATGTTGCTTTTATTGAACCTCACGAAACTAGTCCTCGTTCCCTTCGTCCCGGTGTTGTATTGAACAATCCCTCGCCTTCTGCTTCCGCTGTACCTAGTTCTGTACCTGTTGTTCCCTCCACTTTGTCTTCTTCGTCTTCGTCTCCGCCTGTTATACTTGATGATGACCCCCCTTCCTCTTCTTCTCCCGATGTGTTACCTACTCCTGCTGTTCCCTTAAACCCCTCTTCTTCTACTTCTTTGTCTACTTCTTCCTCGTCTTCTTCTCCTTCCGATATCCCTTGTAATCCTTCCTCTCCACGCCGTTCTGACCGTCCTCGCCAGCCCTCTCAACGTCTTGCTGACTCTTTAGGCATCCACCGTGTCGGTCCTATCCAACGCGCCGTCGAAGAATCCCGAGCTATCGGTGAGCGTCTTCGTGCCGACCGTTTGGCTCGCCGCCAGGTGTCGCAGCCTGAGGAGGAGGTTTTCTCATCCAACGACTCGACCGATATCAACCCTGCCCAACCGGATGCCCCCACGTCGATTGCTGACGCACTTAGTCGCCCTGACGGTCCTCACTGGGAAGCAGCTCTCTTGGATGAATTCAAAGGCTTCAAATCACTCGACGTCTTCGACCTGGTACCACCCGATTCCGTCCCTACCGACCGCCGTATCCTCACCGGTAAAGCTGTTTTTGCTCGCAAATATGACCAACATGGCGTCCCTACTCGCTACAAGGCCCGCTGGGTCTGCCGTGGTTTTGAAGCCATGTACGGCCGCGATTACACACGCACTACCTCGCCTACCATGCGCATGGAATCTTTCCGTGTCCTCCTCCATATTGCTGCCGCTAACAACTGGGAGTTACATCAGATCGACGTCAAAACCGCTTTCCTTTATGGCGCACTTGAGCCCGACGAAGTCTGTTACATGTATCAGCCCCCCGGTTTCGAGGAACCGGGCAAAGAGAAATGGGTTTGGAAGCTAAAGAAGGGCCTGTACGGGATGAAGCAAGGCGGCCGCGTCTGGAACCGTACCATGAACGCTCGAATGTTGGAACTGGGCTTCACCCGCCTCCCCTGCGAGTACTGTCTCTATTTTCGCACTACTCCTGATGGCACCATTATCTCCGGCGTCCATGTCGATGACTTCGCCATGGTCGGCAGTACTCCCCGGGCCATCCAAGTCTTCAAGGACGAACTTCGCCGTACTTGGCAGATCTCAGACCTGGGCGAAGCTCAATTTTGCATCGGCATTGCCATCCAACGCGACCGCACCACTCGAACCATCTCCTTGTCGCAAACTGCCCTCATCGATAAAATTATCAGCCAATTCAACCTTACCGACTCCCACCCAACCACTATCCCCATGGATCCCAGCCTTCGTCTATCCCGCCGTGACCGTTCTGCCTGCTCGGCCGACGAACTTCGTGATCTCGACAAAACACCTTACCGCGCTCTCGTGGGCAGCCTCATGTACCTTGCCATTGGCACTCGTCCCGACATCGCCTTCGCCGTCCAACAGCTATCGCAATTCCTCGATTGCTATGCACCCTCTCACTGGGAAGCCGCAAAACGGGTCGTGCGATACCTTAAAGGCACTCGGACTCTAAAACTGCACCTTGGTGGCAACCACGCTGCCCGCCTCGTGGGATTCACAGATGCCAGCTATGCCGCTTGCCCCGACACTCGCCGTTCCACCTCCGGATACTGTTATTCCCTTGGAACTGGCCTCGTCTCTTGGTCTGCTCGGAAACAAAAGACGGTCTCGACTTCTTCCTGCGAGGCTGAATACGTTGCTGCTTCCGACTCTGCCAAAGAAGGGATATGGCTCCGGGCACTACTATCCGCCCTCAACCTCCCACAACGTGATGCTACCCCCCTGCTCTGCGACAACAACGGGGCTATTGTCCTCTCAGGCGATCCTTCTTTCCACTCCCGCGTGAAACACATCAATATCAAATATCACGTCCTCCGCGAATACGTCAACTCCAACCAACTCTCCGTCTCCTACATGAATACCCATGACAACCTAGCCGACGCCTTCACTAAACCTCTCGGCCCTAAGCCTTTTCTCCGTTTTCGGACTTTCATGGGTCTCTCTTAATCTTTGTCGGTCACCCCTTTTTT
>MU275186.1:0-19859 GCA_022160315.1 Panus rudis PR-1116 ss-1
CTACACGGCCAGGACGCGCCTTCAGATTTCTTTGAGGGAACACCCTTCATATGAAATCCTTCAAGGGTTTTTGGTGTAAACTTCAAATTTTCCCTGGATCTGTACCCTCCATGTATTTTGTAATGAAGATTCCTCATGATCTCGTCATTTGAGATCTCCGAGCCCATCTGCAAGATCTAATCACCTATATATGGCAAGAGGCTTGAGCTTACGGACGTTGCCGATACTTGCGCACCTCAACATGCCTCTGCGTGGTGCGAAGTTTTCGTTCACTTGCTGGCGTCGTCCTTCTCCAATGGATTCAACCACGCCATTGAAAACAGCTGTATAAATGCGTAAAATAGTTCCATTCCATTCCTGTTGACCTTGTAACTACGTCTGAGCATTCACCAGAAGATCAATGGGTATGTATGTGCACGAAGAGGCTAAGAGGCTGTATGTTGCAGGTAAGTTCTAAGGCCCGCATACTCACATCCACATTATGTAGCTCCTCTGGTCCATCATACGCTCGCGCTCTTTCTCCCGCCTCCGCTCACTTGCGCGGCGAAGGAGCTTCCTCGGCGGTGGCCGCAGTTCCTCCTCTTCAGTATCCTCAACCTCCATGGCGGCATCCGTAATCGCGACCGCTTCAGTATCACCGTTCGTGGCACTAGCGGACGAAGTACCAGCAGCGACGGCAAGGACCTCGGTGCTCGTGGAAGCAACGGCGGTGGAGGGCATAGTGCTGGCTGATTGAGCACCATTGCCTGCGCCCCCCGCTGACTCGGACTTGTTGGAAGGTCCAGCAGCTGTACCTTTCGCAGCCTTCTTGTCGCCTGCACGGGTGCGCTTGTCCACCGTCTGCATGTAAATGTAAGTTTCGCTCAAGGTCTTCATGCAGATTCACTCACGCTAGCTTGCTCGTTGTCAGAGTCCGGGATTTCAATTACTTCAGGCTTCTGGGGTTTGGGCTTTGGTCGCTGACGATTGTCTCTTTTACAGGACTAAAACCAACAATCAAAGTAAGTAAGGCCTCCAAGACAAATCCAGTGCCACGAAAAATACATACCGGCGGTGTCATATTAACGACAACAACGACCGGGGCTTGGTTGGAGCTCAACCTTACTCCCCTCGACGTATCGTCGTCCGAACTAACATCTGGAGTTATAGTGAGATTGAACTTGGGCATAGTGACTGGGGGGGGAATTGCACCGACGTTACCTGTCCGGCACTGGGCCTGAATTTATCACTTCGTCATGAGGCCGTCGCCATTGAAACATGACGAATGTGCTGGAAGAACTCGCCATCTGGCTTCTGGCGGTCTCGAGTTCCATGACAGTGCACCCAATCGAGATGCGCGTTTCAGATGCAAGTCTTGCCGAGGCCTGATTCGCGTGCGCTGTTGAACGTTGAGGCCCGACTTGTCGCGCGCCGCGCTCGCGCTCCCGCCAAGTCTCTCCTCTCTTTGTCTTTCTGACTTTGTCATGAGGTCCCAATTCTGGCTTCGCTCGAAGCAGGCACCGCAAGGCCTGAGGTCACGCAAAGCTAGAGCTTTGCACTCCCTGTCGTCTCTTTCGGAAGAGGTTATACAGCGACGGTGGTTCTTCGTGCTGTTACTAGCCTCCTGTACCTTGCTACCTTGCCAAGGCAGGTTCCTCAGTAAAGACGAGATGGATGAAGTGCACTACTATGCGCTACCTTGGTTCATGCTCGTGCCGGCTATTTCTCTCTACGCTCTTATCATCTGGATATCATATCAACTTCGTCGTGAGTGGAATGCGGCTATTGCGTTTGTATCACTCTAACAGTTACCACCAGACCTTTCGCTCAACCCTTCTTTATTCACGACTGGCGACCAGTGTTTAAAGAAGCCTATCAGCTTGTTTGTTGTGGGTGGCCCCATTCGGAAGACCGCCGTTCTGCGTATGTATTCTCGTTACAGTTCTGGGCGTATGTGCGTAGCTAACTAGCGCCTCATTAAGGTGTTTCGCCACTGGACACCGTCCATGATGTGTTCGTGGCATTGTCTCACCGACGCCTGGTCCCGACACTGAAGCGCGTCAAGTACAATCTCCACTTTCCCAGTTACTCCTACGCTCCGTTGTTGCCTCAAGAGCGGTTAGCCAATCTCGGCGTGCAAGATATGTCAACATTATATTTGTCCGGGTGCCTTCTCGGTGGTGCACGTCAACCGGAGAACGGTAAGAGTGATTCATGATATTGCTATGCTATATATTCACGACGCTGCAGTGTCGCGCATTGCGTCCGATGCGTTCACGTTTACAAATCGAACTGGTCATTTTCCCGCCAAGGAGCCGCAGTGTTAGTAACACCCTTCCCTGGTATTTCGTAGTGAGCCTTACTGACCTATCTAATAGTTTGGAAGCCTCTTGACGGTGACGAGGCTGGACGTTTTCAATGCATCCTGTGCCCTCTCTCTGCCCCCGTTCTACCGTACGTGAGCCGAATACGACAACACGAGGGGTCCATCCACCATCAACGGGCCCGAAAAAGGTGGAAGCGTAGCTCACGGCGTAGTAATTCAATTGAAGGCAGCCACGGCGTTACACCCATAAGGCCCACGGATGTCCGTGGTCCTCTCGCAGAAGTACTTATGCAAATGAAAAATTGTAATTCTACCGCGACCTCACATCATGAACCTTCCGACTTGAGTGGTATTTCTGTCGAGCATGAGCTTCCGGTCTCGTCTGAGGCCAACATAGTGAACCCTGTGACATCCGAACAAACTGCCCCTGCAGCTCCGTTCAACCAGCCACCACCGGAGGATGCTTTGGCCCAGCAGATATCGACAACCCTCAGTGAATATCTACTCTCTGGCGCAAGATTATCTGAGTCCGAACAGCAACATGTCGATGACGCGAAGGAGCAAGGGCAATTTCGAGATGAACCCCACGAACGCCCCATGGACGCTAACATATCTGACAGTGATACGGACGAACAGGACTCTTCCGATGAACTCTGGTATCCTTGGCGAAACAAAGAGGTACATACTTACATACAGCTGCTTTGAAACATGAACAGTCGCACTAACGACGTGTCTAGACGTGTATTTTAGATATCTTGCGCCATATCCCCCGATGCGCATTCTCTGAGAGGCAGAACATCGTCATCAACTGGGCAATGCGGGCACTCGGGCTTAATGACATCCCGTCGGAGGCATCCATGCAGAAAATTGACAAGGCCTTGCAACGCTTATGTGGTGTCGATAGTATACGTTTTGAAGGAGCATTAGGACATATATACTATACGAATGACCTCGCGGCACTGATTGCTCAGGTACGTTGTTTTCCGTGTATAGTTCAAGTTGTGACAAATAGCTCATGTAAAAGTACAGGAAATGTCAAATCCACTTGTGCGTCCATACCTGAACTTCCTGCCAGAGGATGCTGGGCGTCACTTGTCCGAGGCCTGGCAAGGTTCTCGCTGGCTACGAGAACTAATTCCGCAGCTTGGGACGCAAATGATACGGAGCCAAAATCAAGATTTCTACGTTCTCGAGCCTGCCTTGATGTATGACCACCGTGTATACATACCACTTCGCTGGTTCAAACGTCGCGGACGCATATATGCCAAAGCATACAGATTACTCCCTGACCGAGAAAAGCAGGGATGGTTAGTCGATCGACGACATGAATACGAAATTGCAGAACGGGACCTACTGCTCTCATTTCCTCAGTTCCGAGAGAGTCATGTACGGTACAATCTGCCAACACCTACAAATCTTCTTGGTGCGTAGTAAACAATTGCCGCAATTACTGGCATAGTCAAGATGACTGATGTTGGGACTTGCAGGTGTTATAACATCTGGGTCGGATGAAATTACGCCATGGACCCTTACAGATCCTGAAAAGGGTAATCCGTGGCGAGAACGAGCGAAAGGGCATCGCGTCCTAGCCTTTCCGATTTGGCTCTATTGCGACGACACTTCTGGGAACGTCTCCAAGCGCTGGAATAAACACAATTCCTTCCTATTCACAGCTGCCGGTCTTCCGCGTCGCCTTGTCCACAAGGAGTATAATATACACTTTCTTTCAACTTCTAACATTGCTGCTCCCGTCGAGATGTTAGATGGGATTGTCCAACAATTACGGTGAGTACATGCTTACCGCTCTCCCTGTACCTCAATCCTACTGTGACTCGGACCAGAGACTGATAAACCTTGTAGCGAGTGTCAACAGCATGGGATTTGGGCTTGGGACTCGTTGCAAAATGAATGGGCATTGCTTATACCTTCTGTTTTGGCAATCCTCGGTGATAACCCAATGCAGAGTGAGATTGCGTGTCATATAGGGTTACGAGGGAACTTCTTCTGCCGAAGCTGCTGGGTTTCTTCTTCTACAGTGGAAAGTGAAGATGGTGAGGTAGGGGACGATAACGCGCAGCCTGGCGAAGATACCCAGGGCGAAGATACGGCCTCCGACAATGCATCTATATACTCTAATATTTCCGAGAGTGAAGCTACAGACTCACGAAGTGCGGGTGGACAAAAGCAAGCACGGCGGCGGCGAAAGCCCGTAGAAACCATGAAGCAAATGATGGATCGTTTGAAGAGGTTCATGACAGTGAGTGCAGCTTGCAACGCTATCCACTGTTCAACCTTGTTGAATTCACACTTCGCAATGTTATAGACAGGAAGACCTCGTGTCCGTGATGAGACACTGCGTATTCTGCAGCATCAATTTGAATCAGCAACGAAGATGGGCGGGCAATCAGACATCCAGCATAATCGCACGCAAACCGGTATCAAGGATACGTATCTCAATCACTTCATTGATAGACTCTGCCATATTGCATCTACAAGACGAGGGCGAACATGGGCACAGCGGAAGGCAGAACTTGCAGCTGCCGTTGCAAACCTTCCGGCTGATAAAACCGCATTGTTCAGTCCTGTCTGGCGTATCAAAGGTAAATAGTGCCAGTCAATGCGCTATTCTGATAATGTCAGCAGGAACTAACATCACTATTTCGACACAGATCTTGACCCGCACAAAGACACACCTGTGGAGATCCTACATGTCGTTCTACTGGGTTTCGTTAAGTATCTTTGGCGAGACTCTGTTGCGCGTATTCCAGACAAGGATGACAGTCGGAAGCAGTTGATGGCCCGTCTTTCATCTTGCAATGTTTCGGGACTTAAATTTCCTCCCTTGTCAGGTCACACTCTCGTCACCTATGCCAAGTCCCTCACAGGACGAGACTTCCGCGCACTTGTTCAGGTTGCACCATTTGTGCTATACGGTCTTCCTGGTATTTCGTCGGAGTTATTGGATGCTTGGATCGCTCTCGGATCCCTTGTGCGTTTAGTGTGGCAACCTGAGATACATGACCTTGATCAATATCTGGTAAGTATTTCTACGAGCATTCTAGGGACTTGCATGGAGAGCCTAATAATATCACATTGGGGCCTACAGAGTGACCTTCAGGAAGGAATAGACTACTTCTTGAACTGTGTATGCAAATTAACACCGCGATGGTTCAACAAACCAAAGTTCCATATCCTTCTGCATCTACCTGAACATATACGTCGGTTCGGCCCTGCCATTCTCTTTGCAACTGAAGGCTTTGAATCCTTCAACGCCGTCATACGGGCTCACAGCGTGCATAGTAATCGACAGTCCCCATCCCGTGACATTGCACGTTCAATGGCTCGGCAGAATCGCACGCGGCATATCCTGAGTGGAGGATACTTTCCCATTAACCTCCCTTTCTCGTCTCGAAGCATCGAAACAAATTCAAGCCCCGCCAATCAATCAACAAGTACACCAACAATCACATCGACGTGGATCAGGATGTTACTGCATGAGGATCTTAGGCACATCCGAGTTCGCAAAGCTGGACGTGCGGTTGGTTCACTTATAACCTCGGGGGAACTCTGTTCAGACCTTCTTGGGCTGAATATAGAATCATTTCTTGATAAAACGCTGAAGCGCAATGCAGGTGTGTAGCAAAATTTTCCACTATATTACACACATGATTGTACTCAATGCAACTCTTGTATGACAGGCAAGTGCTCAGATTTGAAGTGTCGATCTGCAAAGTGGCAAGACACGGAGGCAGGAAAAGCTGGGCTTCCGTTCCCTGGATATGCAAGTTCTGCCCTGACTGATGTCCCCAGAGGCGACGATCCCATTCTCAATACAGCAAGGAAGCTGACTCTCGTGAATGGTGACATTTGCCAAATCAAGGATTGGGTGATATTCCAAGATCATAATGATACGAAAGTTGGCAGACTAGTTGAGATTCTGCAGCTAGCCACTAAGGGTTCTGTGAATGAACGTGATGGAAAGGCAGATTGGGTTCTGGTGCAGAAGTCCGATGTTGCCGGCCCACATTCGGTACTGAAGATGCCCACATTGACAGTTACCAATGCTTTGTCAGTTGTTCCTGTGGAGGTGCGTCTCAGACCTTCTCTTTCAGTCATTGAAGCGCATATCTGAGAATCTATCCTATGTCATGTTCATGCAGAATCTACATTGCGTAGTCAACGTGCAGCACAACTGCATCGCTCGTCAGTGTCCCGTTGAAGAGACAACGACGGTAGTCCAAGAGCGGGAGAAAACGGCTCAGCGTTCACTTGGCGTGGCTCATCGCTTCTCGAGCCGTTCAGACAGTGCTTCTCGAGCGTCGGAGTGGGTACTGAATACCAGCCAAATGAGGAACTCGCACTTCGTGTCCCTCTTTGCATGCAGAACACCGAAATTAGACACAGACAAGGTCATTTTTGACGCAGCAAAAAAAGAGATTGATCGGGCAAAACAGAGACGTGTTGGATCGGAAACAGGGAATCGAAATAACACTAGTACTAGCACGCCGTCGCATAGTACTGCGGCAGAGTCTCGTAGCCGCATGTCCTTGAATCCGGCATCCCAGGCTCCAAGTCAGGTTGCACTCGGACAAGCAACACCGCTGTTCCAGGAGGGCTCGTCGCGTTCCCACTTGCCTGCTGGCATCCAAAGTCGCAGCCTCTTGTCAAATCTTGCCTCGGGAAATAGTATCCAGAACGACCGTTCAGTGGAACACCATAATGCAGGTCACTCTAGCAACCACTACCGCCCTAGTTTACTCAGGCAAAGCATTGATGCCACACAAATGAGCCATCATGCGATGTCCGACGTGCCACATGCCTCTGAATTTACTCCCCAGGTCCACCCCTGTCACGGTCCTCAGGCTCACCGGGCTACACATGTCAGTAGTACTATGATGCATGTTGCCCCCGGGTATGCTAGCGCTGTCTCAACACAATTTCCGCCGCCACTAGATGGCAGTACCTCGTCTCAGGGCCCTTTTGCTCAGTCTAGTACGGCAGATAGTTCTGCATATCCTCAGGCTGTCTGGAAGTCGGCAGGCATGCACTATGTCCCAATGTCCGGCACTGACTCATGGGCACTGAGGGATGTATTGGCTCAGCAAAGGAACAATGTGTCGTAGATACGCTTTGTTCACTGGTCCCAACTCACTGTACACACTCAGGCTGCATTTCATAGAGAATCGGTCATTTCTTTCTATTGTCGAACTTAGTGACTTACCATATATAGAAGTATGACAAATGACGTTTTCTCTTGCGCCAGTGTTGCCCGAGCGTTGCCCGACGCCACCTTGCACATCTTCATCTCATTGCCTCACCGTTCATCTCGCAAAGGCACTTCCTTCTTTCTTTCGGCAGCCGCAAACTCATGAAACCATCGCAGCACTTCTGAAACAGTGTTCAGTCACAGTGGCGAAGCGAAAATGCCAAGTTGTTTGGCATGGTAAGCACGTCTCATATGCGATCGCTTGGACTTTCTGCCCTCAAAAAGCAATATCAAAGAAACCGGTCTAACCAAAGAAGATTGTGCTTCGAACTCCGTTCGGTCCGCTCACAGGCAAAACATGCCGAACTTGGTCAAGCCGTCATAAGCAGGTCGTATAAATACCAAAGGAAAGTATCTTTGTATTCTCAGGATTCTGTACACCTGCTAACCACCTCTTTATGTCTCGTTTCGACGTCAGACATTCAGATACAGGACCCGGCGACCCTGGGTCAGTCTCCTCCCCGGTGCGAGCTCAAGTTCGCAACTCTGCACCGGGTGACGATATAGTCTCTACACCTCTTCACTACCCATCTGCGGCATATGCGGACCGTCTCGCAAATGCCATGAAGTTGCCATCATCCCAGAGGGAGGATCTACACCTGTTTGGACAGGTAGGTTGTCTTAGTCGGATTGCTATCTCATCAAGCTTTACTCATGATTAACCGCATCTAGCTATATTCCAATCCAGACACGCAGGTGCAGGCTGCCATTTTCCTTCAGGCCTCCGTTCTCCAAATCTTGCGGCACCTTGATACTCTCACGGCGACATGCGAGAGTCTGCGTAAGAATATGAAACGGAGTGGTGGGTCTGACCTGAACTTAGACAAGGATAACTGTGTATGTGCAATCTCTCGTATTAGGCTGTCGCACTGAGTTGTTTATTATTAGGGAAATATTGCTCGTATTGCTGAGCTCCTGATCTTTCAGCCCGGACGTACTGTTTTTGACAACTCAAGTTTAACGGAAGAAACTATGGTGAGATTACCTTGATTACTACAAAATGGGCTGTTTCATGAGCATTCTTTCTAGGAAATTATCAGGAAAGAATTGCCGGAAGTGTGGACACTTTCCAAGGCTCACACGAAAACTGGGGAGCGTCGCCTTCGGTCCCTTGTCGGTCGCACTCTATCAATTTCCAAGAATGAGTGTCGGCGATTTGTAAGCCGGTTTATTGCTGATTTCTTATTCTACGCCTACATAACCACTTGCAGATTCGCGACTCGGTTTATGTTAAAGGATGTGGATGGTCATTAAGTAAGACTGTTGGGGATGCTTGGCGCAAGTACACCGATGCTCGCAGCCGGGGTCAGATGGAAGCTGATCTTGTGTTTGTTCTACATGTTGTCGTGCTGGTACGTATCTCGTTCAAATCAAATGTGCTTTCCGGTGCTTACTTGGATGTGCATCAGCGTCAGTTCTGCCGTGACAACCGCGAGCTTCTCCGCGTCCGCGAGAACGATGACGGTTCCGTTGAAGTTACATCGGATATCGGCGAGGATGCCAGTACAGATGATACCGCTGATACTCCTGCACAGGGCCGTCGAAAGCGTAGGCGTACGGAGTATGAAAGCGGGAAGGTCCCTCGGAAACCTGAGGAACAGTCGTTCTGGATGAAATGGGGGGATTTCCTAGCCTCGCTGAAGAGGAAAATGGGCAATGAGATTCAGGGAGTTCAGTGGATTCCGTGAGTTTCATATTCATAATATCCTCGTGGTTAAACTTACCTGCACCTCTAGGTATATACGCAATTGTTTGGCTCAGGAGAGTCGGGCATGGCATGCAGACTTAGACAACCTGCTTTGCCTGACGGCCAATTATATGCCATCTGCCCTCGCAGCTGCCGTTGTTCACGACCGCATTGGTGCAGATCATTGGGCCTTCTCTCCTCCGCTGCCGTCCGCAATGCCGCGCTCGCCTGTAGCACATCCTTCCTCCCCGGTGAGTCAATCCTGCTTGATTGTTACTAAAGCTGATTGGTACAACTGCTATAGGTCAACACATTTGACGTGCATACTAGCCCCTCCTCATCGGCCTCCTCCGCGCATTTGAACTCTTCGCAGACCCGCGCAACCGGTACCCCTTCGTCACATCGTCTTCTTTCCCCACAGGCATCAAATGCCTCTTTGAGCCCTGATTTGTCGCACCACGCCGGTCCCACACGTCGCGTTCACGCTGACTCGTCGGCGAACGGATCTCAGTCACAGTCACGGTATTCTCTTGAACGCTCTCCGGAACCATCTCATCACCTGTCCAGTTCTTTTGCGGCCCAGCATGCCTCGTCCCAGTTACCTCCGGTCTATCAAACTCAGGATGTTGCCTTGAATTCTCCCAGTAGGCATCTGCCCGCGCTTTGGGATGTCCCCCGGGCCTCTCCGAGTCAATTTGCACCCTCTCGTGAAAATATGTCGTCCTCTCCCTATGCTCAAAGTTATGGAACACATAATCCCGCCATGGTTTATGCTGGCACATATGAAGGTTCCGCCAGTACCACGCAATATCATACACTGGTTTGTATTAGTTCTATTTCATTCTTGATTGCGCTTCACTGAATTATACTATCTTAACCAGGTTCAACCTCGTGATACTCGGCGTCGTCAAGTATACGCCAGTGGTTAGGACGCGTTCTATCAGGTTCGCATGCCGTAGATAGTAGATATGATGAATATAATATATATTTTTGAGCCCCATATGCAATTGTGTGATATTTCCATATGAGGTATATTGCGTACGGTAAGCTGCCAAGCTGCAGTTGTTTCGGTAGAGCGCCTTCATAAAATTTTCAAGTCTATGCTTCATAGGTTTCACCAAGGAACATTTTGTCCGATTCCTGACCACTTAGGGTTTGACAATCCTTTGAAGGTCCTTCACAGGACTTATGAGGGCACTCGCCTCAACGCTCCCTTGAGGAACATTCCGTGCCGTGTACTGCTGCAGCTCGTTGGCCCGCAGGCTACTCGATAGGCAATGATAGCAAGTTGTTGGTCCATGATGCATGCATGTCACTGTGGTGTGGGGGAACGCCCATTACCATCGGCTTAGCCGCTTGAGGCCATATGCTGTGTGAAGCGAGACGGAGCGGCCCGTTTGGTCCCGGGTGTATTCGGGATCTCTGGGTTCACCCCGGTTCACTCTCTCCTCTGTTCTTTGGATTTTGTCCTCGACCCGGACGAGTGTACTGTACGCTTCGCTCAAGGCTTCGCTCTACTGGGTACCGGTTCGTGTTGTCTGTGCTGTTGAACCTGGACCTGCTGGCTTGACCATGGTGTCCTCCCTTGTTCCTCGGTGAATCGACTATCGTACCCATTTCGTTACGTTCCAGGATATCCTCTGCTCTCCGCCTCCTCCTCTCCCAAGCCTTAGTACCTTCTGTGCTGTCTGGTCTTGTCAAACGATCCTAGCTGCGAAATTTGGATTCTAGGAGGCTCGTCAGCTGTGACTATTAAACCTCGACATACCAACCTGGAATCCTGGATTCACCCTGGAGGCTGCAGCTGGTATGGCGTTGACCATAATATTGACATTCTTTTCTTCATTTGGTGAGTAAGTACGGAAGGTACGATAAGAGGAGACCGAAACTCGGAGCTTAAAGCTAGGAGACTTACATACCGTCGGCAATGGGATATATGGGCAATGGAAAATGGACGCTCTTCCCGAGGAGGCTTTTGGATTCCGAGTCTGCGGAATGGGATCTTTTGGCCACAAGAGCCATTGACGACGTTCGCTACCCGAGGGACGATAGCTGTGACCGACATATGCCAGTGGAGGTACTCGTCGAGGATGTCAAGAAGCCCCATCCACATGTCTATCGATATCGCGCCTCAAGGATTTATAGACTGTCTCTGTATAGCGTATACCCTTCCATCGCCGTACACTGCTTACATCGGTCCCACTGCCCATGGCCCGCACCGAGTAGACGAGTTGAGCCTTGGCGATACTGATGCCTCGATACTCTTGTACCTCTAATGTCGGATTTCTTTCAGCCGGTCACTCTCGCGCGTCGCAAGTCGTTGCGCGTACAGAGTGAGACAGACACTCGGATTTTTGGCTCTAACCCCGAATAGATGTGGAACCTTTGACCTATTGTTCTGCGAGCTTCGCGAGGTTTGTTTCTCTTCTGGGCTGGAATTGTGTACCAGGTGATCAGCGTATGCAAGCCTTTGAATAGAGCGAAGAACCCGACACCTGCTACTCATTGAAATTCCTCTGTTTCTGCTGTCAACGTCTGGCTTCTGTGTCTCACAAACTGTCGAAGAAGAGGGGAGTCGCACGAGGTACTGGGTACTATGTAGAGTACAACAACCTTCGTCTTCGTACGACCGCGATATCGGTTTCCATTCCTTTGCACGATGCATTTTCTCCGTACACGTCGCGTCGGCTCCAATACTATAAATGCGAAACGATGATTCTCCTCCGTCCTACTCTTCTAACTCTGTTTGACTTTGAATGAACACCACTTTCGGAGAACGGGCCCCTCAAGCTTCAAGGCTCGCTCGTCTCCGAGTCCCCTGTGATTTTAGTGTTATTCTCATCGGCAATGTCGCGGGAGCTAAACGAGCCTTTTAAATGCGAATCACCAGACATATACGTTAGACCCTGACTTCCTCCCCCCTCCCTCTCGTCTCCTAACGCTCTCACAAAGGAGATCGTTGAGGTTTTCATACTGAGTACTGATTCTACAACTCGAATATCTGAACCTTGAAGTGATCGGTCACCGTATACGTAGCCTCGTGGCGTCACCCGGGTATTTGCTTTCCCCCGAACGGAGCCGAACGGGATCGGTTACTAGTAACGAACGGATACACAACCAACATGTCGTTCAAGAGCACACCTGTGGAGGAGATACCGTCTGTGAGTTCATACAGCGTTTATCTCTCGGATAACATCTCATGCAAGAGGCAATATGAATTGGTCGACGGGATAGTTGAGAGACGCCTTGTATAAGGGGTTCGCTACGGGCAAGACCAAGTCCATACAATATCGCAAGCAACAGCTCGCTCAACTTGCATACCTCATTCATGACAATAAAGCGCGGTTCAGAGATGCATTGGCCACAGACCTTAGACGGCATACCCTCGAGTCGGACTTGTAAGCACTTACAACACTCGTTCTCCTGCACACGTTCTCCGTTTGACTGTGCTTTGTGACAGCTTGGAGATTACGGGTACCGTGAGTGAGGTGATGGAACAGTACAATAACGTCGAGAAGTGGTCCAAAGCCGAGAAAGCAGACTTCTCTCTAAACTGGTTCGCTATGAACCCTACGATTAGAAAAGAGCCCAAGGGTGTCGTCTTGATTATTGGACCGTTCAACTTCCCTATGTGGTGTTTACTTCCACCCCTGGTAAGTGCATTATCGACGAAGTAACGTTGTATATTGTTTGATTGACGTTCGTTTCGTTGGATTAAATAGGCAGCTGCTATCGCCGCTGGTAATGCGGCGATGATCAAACCCTCCGAGTTGTCGTCTGCTACAGCAGACTTGATCGCAGAGCTCATTCCTCAGTATATGGACCCTGATATTGTCAGAGTCGTTGTGGGGGGTGTACCTCAAGTGACGAAGGTACGTCAAGATATCTTCGACAAGGCTTGATCATACCATGCATACTCATGTCGGTCTATCGTACCTTAGCTTATTGAGTTCCCGTGGGATCATAGTAAGGTCTTCTCGTCAGTCCGCATGTATACGGTCTAACCCCATTGTTGCGCTATAGTCATGTACACAGGTAAGAATATTGTACCCTTGTCGGAGAGTCGCTGAAGGGAATAATAACTCGTACGCTCTTCAGGTAGTCAGAGGGTCGCGAAGATCATTGCAGCAGCAGCAGCAAAGCACTTGACTCCCACGACGATGGAGGTACGTTCCTTACTTCCCTACTTCCCTGTCACCCAATGCAAACGCTCATGTTGTGGCCCTGGTGCTAATCTGACGTATAGCTCGGTGGTAAGTCTTTTCGAGTATATTTGGTTGAACCGCATGTTGATCTGGCGTGCATCTCATAAATTGACAGGGAAGAGTCCTGTTATCGTGGATTCTAGTGCGGATTTGAAGGTTGCGGCGAGGAGGATTATGTGGGGTAAGACAGCTAATGCTGGACAGGTACGTTGCTCGATTTCGGGATGGGAGGGTGTTTTTCTTAATATATCCTGTCAGATTTGCGTCGCCCCGGATTATATTCTGGTGGTCAAGGACGTTGAACATGACCTCGTTAAAGAGCTGCAAGAAATGTAAGTCTTACTCCCCCACTCTCATCTCACTGCTCTAACGCCCCCCACCTATCATATACAGCTACAGACAATACTTCGGCCCCGACCCCGCAAAGAGCGACTCGCTCTCTCGCATCATCACGTCCAATCACGCAGCTCGTATCAAGAAACTGGTAGACGAAACCAGAGGGAATATCGTCGCCGGTGGTGAGATTAACGTAGATGAGAAGTATGTCTCCCCGACGATCGTGAAGGACGTACCGAAGGATGATTCGCTTATGAGCGAGTGAGTATATGTCGTTTTTCTTGAGGTTTCGTTGAGGATGGGTACTCACGGCTTTTGGTGTGTAGAGAGATCTTTGGACCTGTTTTGCCTATTATTGCGGTGAACAATATCGATGAGGCTATTGAATACGTTAATACGAAGTGAGTTACATGGGTTATTGTATCTACGAACGAAACTGATAGCTTGTCTAGGGAACACCCCTTGGTACTTTACGTGTTCACTAAGGACCGTAAGGTCAAGGAGAAAAGTGCGGAATTCGCAAGCACAATCCTAGTATTTACGTTGCTGACAATGTCTTTTCCTAGTTTTCGATAACACTCGTAGCGGCGCTGCCATAGCGAACGATGTCGTTATTCATCCCGCTGGTAGGTCCTGTCTCATTCTCAATGCCACTCCGTCAGTTACTAATGTCATCGACAGCGGCTGGATTGCCCTTTGGCGGTATTGGGGCTAGTGGCTGTGAGTATCTTGCCTCTTCAATAGTATGATCAAGAATTAATTCTTGTGTCGACATATAGCTGGATACACTACGGGTAAATTCGCATTCAACACATTCACACACCTCCGAGCTTCACTCGACAATCCCGCCTGGTACGTCCACCCTCATCCCCAACTAATCTCTCAACCCTCAACTCACCACTTCATGTCACAGGGTCGACAGCGTCGCACTCGGTCCTAGGTTCCCACCCTACACCGACGACAAGATGAAAGCTCTAAGCAAAGTCATGAGTTACAAACTTCCTCCGCGGGTGGTGACGAATGCGAAGAAACGTAAGTGGGGTCTTTGGCTTTTGCTCGCGCTCGTTAGTGCGGCTGCTACGATCTTGGCTAAGAAAGGACGGAATGTAGCGCGGTAGGAGGGGGAGATGATACGTGGACTTAGGAATTGTCTTGTGGTAATGCGTTTGAAATAGGTTATGATTTGGGATGATAGTTCCGAGTGAACTACTATTTGATGCCTCCATGGAATTTCATTTTCTTCTGGATTTCTTTAGTGTACCTTGTTGTGGCCCCGTTATTACTTTTGCTATTATTGGCCGGTCGGATACCATGATTCCGGCCTCAGTGTCGATGCGCAAGTGCGAAGTGGTCGTACGCTTCCGCTGAGGGAGACATCCTGTTGCCACGTGATCGCGTGACTTTGCAATGACGTCGGGTTGGATCGCTCGACGCTCGGTGCACACTGCGGGCAGCAGCAAGCTCGAAATCGTTCGACCAGTACTCTCACAATCGTCGTCTGTCTCTTCGATCTACACTCCTAAGTATGTCTGACATTCGAGGGGACCCTTTGAGATCGCTCATCCACTTTTGCGAAGCTAGACACGAAGAGAAAAGCGTGCTCTTGCACCGTATTTTTGTCCAAAACATCGGCACCTGAAAAGAGGTACCCAATATAGGTCACTTCACCACCACCCGGATATCATTATTCCTTCTCCCCCTTCGGCCGGGTTTCCTCCCGCGACGGAGTATATCGCCTCTCGTTCGGTACTTCGAAACATCCCAAGGATCGAATAGAAGGCCAAAGGCTCCCCGGAGACCAAACATGCCACACGACATGGTCGTGACCTTTCTTGGGACCGCCAGTGGTGGTGGTCCCACCGAGACCCGGAATTGCTCGAGCCTGGTTTTGAATGCCCTCGGTGATGGGTCATTATGGAGTGAGTACGTACTCCTGTGTTGAGGCGTCTCGCACAATTCAGCTGGTGGTGGCTTGAGTTATGGAGCTGATATTTTTGCTTTGCGTTAGTGGTGGATTGCGCTGAGGGAACAGTGCGGCAGTTTGCTTTGCAGCCTTGGCGGTTTGGTAACCCTCGGCACTTGAAGATGAGCAAGGTCAAGAAGGTCTTCATAACACATATGCATGGTACGTATTGTGACTTTTATCTTGAATTTCCCTCTTTTCTCTTGCACCAAAAACGCGCGCTGATTGACTTCTCATGAAGCCGACCATACCATGGGTATCATCACCCTCCTGCGGAACGTACTTGGAATTCCGAAGTCGACTACGCGAAACCCCACGGACACCGCCACTTCCGAGACAGAACTGGAAACGGAGCCAATTGCCAGCTCCTCATCTGGAACAGCCGCAGAACCCATCGACATTGACTCCGAATCAGAAGGAACAGAATCAGCGTTCGACTCGCCCTCAAAGCCTATTCGAATGGACCCCAAAGTAGAGATTTATGGACCGCGGGGTATCCGCTCTTTCATTCGTACGATCCTCAGCCTCACGCATACACACACTCAAGACAAGTACAGCGTTCATGAACTTTTACATGCCGACGAGACTCCGTCAGCTCCTAGTTCAGATGTCTACGAGAACGAACTCCCTGGGAGAGATATCACCGCTGATGAGAACGGATACTGGCGCAATGTCGTGATCGAACTTAATAGGGCGGGAGGAAGAGTCAAGATTGTCGTCGATGCAGGTCCCATCGTACATCGAGACCCATGCATTGGGTATATTTTCCGCGAGATAATCCCTCCTTCGTTCTACGCTCCTCAAGAAGGCAACCGGTATGGGCGCAATATCGTCATTCTGGGAGATACGAGCGACGCAAGCGCAATTGTCCCGCTCATTGAATCTCGTCCTATTGATCCGGACGAAGCAAGCACGTCGAACGCAGATGTAGATATTGATACGTCCGAAGGTAGAAGTGAATCGCAAGCTGGAATCGATCGTCCTCGTCCCCCGGTTTCGCTTTTGGTTCACGAAGCAACTGATGCGTTTATCCCTCTTTCCATTGACTACAACGAGCGTACGGGCAAGAATAGGTCGACGGAGATTGTTCACGCAAAAGCTGTCGAAAAAGGTCACAGCACGCCTGCGATGGCGGGCGAGTTTGCCAAACGAATCGGCGCAGAAAGACTTGTACTCAACCATATCGGTGCCCGGTAAGTATCCCGATAGTGGTCTTACATGTCAAAACTACTCTCAACGAGGTTTATGTAGGTTCCCCGCACCCTCACCTATGGCACCGACCTCATGGGAACGATTCCGTCAACAATGTATGCAAGAAATTCAACGTCAAGCAGACGAAACTTGGTCTCCGCGACCAAAAGGTGCATCTACAATCGCAGCATGGGATTATTGCACCATCGTCATCCCACCTCACCGATTCCAGTCCGAGCAAGCTCCGCCTTGGGAGCGAGAGGATGATACGGAGATCGGTGGTATTGGTGATGAAATGAAAGATTTGGGGCATCCTCGAACTGGGCTGGGTGATGTTGCAGGAGGGCATCCTGGGCTGGAAGGTAACTTTCATGGACGGGGTCGAGGGAGGGGAGGAGGCGGTTATAGAGGTGGTGGTCGAGGCGGAAGGGGGGGAGGTGGATTCGGAGGACATAACCAAAACCTCCCCGGAAACATGCACGAGTATCATACTCAATCTGACCCATTCTTTTCAAGGGGTCGTGGGAGGGGCCGCGGAAGGGGCGGGCAGCCTCTCAGAGGGAGAGGTGGAGGAGGGATGCCACCTCCGCCAGCACCGGACGTTCCGTACGAGAGGGCGAATGGGAAGAGACTGAACAGTGGGAATGGTGGATATGGCCGGAATGGTGGGTCGAGTTCCGGTGGTGGGAATGGGAGGGGAGGGTATCACAATCCGGATAAGAGGCCCAGGCAGTGATGGTGCATGCTTGTTCAGTGTCGTTGTGTTTGGTACCGCATTATGTAGCCTTAACCACTAACTAGTTGGCATGTGCAAGTAGCATCTGTCTTGCGAGTTTCATGCTCCTTACCCGACCTGCAAGCACAATCCAGCCCGGTCGCGAGGTCACCCTCTGTGCATTTCAAGGAACTTGAAATTTCGAGAAATAGATATATCGTCAAAGAATGGGCGGGGTATAGAGATGCGCTGTACAGTAAATTTTATATACCATCGGAACCACGATCCAGCATAGTCTCTAAATGTGGGGTAGCGGAAGCGAGAAATTTACGCCAAGTGCGAAGCGGGCCCCGACGGAGCCGGAGGGCTGAGGTCTAGTCTATTGACAATGACGGCTCCGGTCATGAGGGAGGAGAAACCAAGCATGCATGCGCTAGCTGTTAACACTGTGTAGCGAGCGGAGGATACGCCCGTCAAGAGGGATACGACAACGAAAATATTAAGGGGTACTCGGAAGAGAGATGATAACTGGAATGCAAGGTCAGTCGCGTTGCTAAGTTCTGATGAGGATGATGAAAAGCTTACAGTAGCCCGATGCTCGTTAGATACAAGACTTCCCCTCAGCATACCCTGTACGGGGTAATACATCCCCACACAAGCCTCGAATGCACAGAACGCCCAGAAGCGAACATGTTCATCTGAGCTATTCACAGCGAGGGAAAATGTCAGGGCGCTCGTAGCGCACACTAACGAGCTTGATTTCGCGTGAAGGACAAGGGTGCTGTCACCGGAACGAGACGAGGTATTGAATGATACGATGGTAGTGTAGAGGAGGGAACCGAGCATCATGGAGATCATAAATGACGAGAAGATGTATCCGAGAGGAAGGGAAGACGGGTCCGGAGATGATTCTTGAAGGGAGGGAACCCAGAGGAAAACGAACAGATACATTGAACCTTCGAAGCAAGTCTGCGTGAGACCGAGTACGAGAAGATTGGGATCTGCGAATGATGATTTGACCTTGTCGTATAGACTCTGAGTGATATAAGTGACGTACCGCTCACGACGATCTTCCATGCTTGAGCTAAACGAGCTAATTGGAAGGTATCATTGGATATGGTCGCCTTGTTGGAATCGACTCCACCATAATTTTCCCTCCAAAGGCCTCGAATAACGACATATGCGAGCAATAGCAGTACACCACTCGCCACGAAAGGCGACGCGAAGGACCCGCTCAGTGCGACCAACTGATTACTGAAGACTCCGGCACCAGATGCCACAAAGCCATTCACCAACGTTGCGCGACCGAGTATTGTGGACAGGTCCGATTGGGGAAGTCCGAGAGTATTCGAGGCGGAGATCAGCCACGATTCAAAGGCAGAATAGAGAATGGAGGTGGAGACTCCTCCGAGAAGACGGCCCATGAGGAGGACGGGAAGGTAAGGAATGAGGATGCATGCACAGGTGAGCGCATAGGTTACGCAGAATGTGAGACAGAGTCTCTTGCGACCGCTGCAGGTGCAACGTTAGCTGGGGCTCTCATTCACGGCTGGATCTCGTGATGCCTCTGAAAGGCGGGGAAGTCATGGAGATACTCACTATTGGTCTGCCCAGGCACCCACTAAAGGGGCTGTTAAACCAGCAGAAAGGAAGCCCGTCACGAAGAGCAGAGCAACGAAACGTTCGGAAAAGCCATACTGTTCCTTGTACAAGGAGTACACATATGGCCCCTGAAGCCAATCCGCACCTGAGAAGAGGTGTCAACGAAGCGGGATTACCTGTGGGCATACGACCAGCGTACCCATTACTATGGCATATACAATCAAGTATTGCCGTGCCAGTTTGGACATGGCGGCATGAGTTCCGCTGGCGGATGAGCTAGCACTTTCCGCGCGTTTTGAAGTGACCTGGCGGTCGATTATAAGCCACAATATGCATACTACAACAAGGATGGCAAGTTGAAGCTCATAGAAGGGTAGCATTCTGCCAGCGCGACGACAGGAAAAGATGTGTTATTCGAAACGAAAGACTGCAGATTGGGTATGGTGTTGAGACCAAGATTTCTAGCAGATTTAAGGTATCAGTTGAAGGATGGTTGTGACGGTCCCGTGATCGGGAGTCACAGAACAGAACCTGAGTATGGCAGGACCCGGTTGAGGGGGCCGGAGTAACGGTACTTGGGCGTGTAACG
>MU275186.1:22439-42784 GCA_022160315.1 Panus rudis PR-1116 ss-1
GGTGCGCTCAACCTCATTCAAATGTAGGGATTCCACATTTACGATACATCTTTTCTTGATACATAATTTAGGTGGAACCAAGTTGGCGGTGTAGTCCAACCGGTAGCGTGGTGCAATTCCCGCGCGTTCCATTTTCCCCAGTCGTTACAATGGTATTGCTCGTGCAGAGCCAGGTTTTCATTTGTGGTCGCTGCACGTCGTTTCTAGAGTGAAGATGACAGCAGTACAGGTAGCAGCGTAGGTTTAGTAGTGATAGGTTAGAGCACGGCCTGCTGTAAGATGACTTTGTATTTGGGGCAAGGCACAAAGAATCAGAGATTACGTACTCGGATCGGTTCGATTCTGATCAATGTAGTCTTCAAGCGCCGGTCGATGTTACCTTCGTGCTGCTTCTAGCCTTCTACTGTAAATGCGGGCTACATACACCTTGTTCTCGTCAACTTCATACACCGAACACCATCAACCTGCTTCCAGTATGCTATATGGGATTACCCACAATACATGGGCAACATATAGGAAGGGATCGAGGTTGAGGGACAAGCTGAGTAGACCGACGCAGTCTGTTAAGGTCTGCTATACCTCTTGGAAAGCTCTGCGAGTTTTAACGACCATGGCTAGCATGCCAAGGTCGAATGTCCACCGAGTCCGAACGCGGTGCCGCCTCATCGGTTTCTGCACGAATCCGAAACGCAGAGTAAATGTTAGGGGTACACGCAACGAGAGCCTACTTGGCTGGGAACGTCGTGTAGTGGGATCAAGACTGCGCTGCTTCTCTGTACTGACAAAATGCAACACGGTTTACATGTGGCCACAAAGTCGTCGGCGAGGACATGCCTATCCGATCAGTTGTGAAGGACGCGACACCCGGGCTATACATAGTCGTTTCCTCACCTCGTCAGCTGATGCACATTGTACCGGCAAACAAACACAATCTTCGAAACTGCTTGCTGCTGGAGCAAAAGAGGACATTTTCCAGCTTCCGGCCAACTACGGTCTCTCTCCCACTGCCTGGAGGGACAGAGACTACTCAGAAACTCCCATCAAAATGTCGGATGAATACTGCACCTTCCTCTTGCAGGCTAGTGGCGGAAAGCGTCTGGACGCGTTTTTGCCCCTATCACGCGCGCTTTGGTTCCGTCGGACGCATATGGCCGCGCGCAATATGAACTCTGATTTATTCTGCCGGACCTTATAAGGTGACTTCGAGCTATATCCTCCTTCCCACTCCCCTCCCCAGGTCTTCGACGTCCCCCCTTCACCGTATACCGTCCTTTGGTCACCATGCTGTCCCTCGGTCTCGTTACGCTCTCCTTGACCCTCATGGTTTATGGTCAGACGTACAGTGCTACCTACCTGCCATCGAATGCTCCTAAGCAGAGCGAGAAGGGACAAACTGGTACCAATCAGTGTGGTAGCGGACATGACCAAAATTCGAACTGCCAAAACGTCTACGGTAAGTGCAATCCTCCACATCCACCTTTATGTTGTTTTTGTCGAGGGGGGACAATGGATTACCTCGGCGTTGCATCCGGGGACAAGGTCAAATCCAGACGGCGCCGAGATGTCATTATAATCCCGCCTTCCCTTCAATGTTCGTACGAACCCAGCATGATAGATTGACACCGTTATCTTTTATAGTGAACTCCGTAGACGACTTCTGCCTCTTCGCTCCGCCAGAGCCCGGCCCGGGATCAGTCATTGGCAATACCGAGCGTATTGAGGTTGCATGGTGTATCAAGGATGGGTACGGTACGCGTCTCATTCCTGACGGTACCATTCTGGGCGCGCATTTCGTCCAAACTCCGGATTACGTCCAAGTCACTGGTATCGGCGATTTGACAAAGATCAACGTACCGAAAGGCGACGCCGGAGGGGAACTTGATCCTCATGGTGCAGACGGGAACGGTTAGTGTTCACCACATTGCCTAAATCGTTGACGTGAATGACTTACGGGCGGCGCGATAGGTAACCCAATTGGAGGCCTTGTGTTCTCCAGCGCGTTTGGGCAATTGCAGCAGATTCATGAATGGACGGTCAGTAGAATCCTGAAGAAATAACCTTTTTGACGTAATTGAATCTCATACTGTATATAGAACTTCATGTCGGACAGCGAGTTCTGCATTCGTGCTTGCAAGGACGGACCGAAGGCCCCAGCTCTGTGCCAACACATCTACGACGTGATGGGATGTCACTGGAACATGCCTGGCAATTATAATGCTGGCACGTTCGAAAAGTGCGCTGCTGACAGTGGAGAGCCTATGGGTGTCTATGGTGGATCTACCTTCCACCAGGGCGAGCCCGTTACTCCTGCTCCTCACCCGGCTCCCTCGTCGTCTCAGTGCGTGACTGTGAGCACTATCGGAAACAACCTCGCTGCTTCCTCGAGTGCGAATGCCACTAGCGTAAGTTCCTCAGTTGCATCGTCCTCGGGCTCATCCGCGCCCTCGTCTGCATCATCGGGAGTGTCATCGTCGCCGTCGGCATCGTCTGCTGCACCTGGCTCAGGAATCAGTTCGGTGTGTTATTGTGCCATATCTGCCTTTGTCGATACAACACTTTCTTTGCGGACGATGATCCTGCGCACCGTTTGCATTTGGACCCGTTAGACACGATGCTGACTTCTATCTTGTAGACTCCGGCGGTTACCTCCACTTCTCCTTCGAGCGCAACTCGTACCAACTCCGGCTCAGGAACCCCCTCTGCTACAGGCGGTGCCAACACCAACGGTGCATCAGCTCTTCAGGCTGTATCTGTCGCCGGTCTTGCGCTCAGCGCCCTTGCCGTGGTTGGAGGTGCTCTTTTGATTTGAATCTAGGACACTTGCTATCGTGAATCATTCTGGGTTTCGAGTGGTGGACTTTTCTGCATTTCCCTGAGGACTGATACCCCTCATGGACTTCTCATTCTCAATACCAGTGACGCTTAGTACTACGTATTTTCAACGGACTGTGACACTGATTGTTGGACCTTTACGATGTTGTTTTGTAAATTAGTGACGTTATTAATGACCTGGTATAATGCTCCTCGCTTGGTATATTGATGATGACTGCAAAGTCGTTCTGCCTACTGCCGTCCTGTCACACTTCAATTGTGTCCGTAGAACAGGTTGCGATGCTTCACATCACGTATTGTGTTGCGTCCATTGTGAAGGCCTCCAATTGATTCCCGCTGCGAGAAAGGTCACGATAGATTCACAGAAGATCTTAACTTCTCTGTTCGCATGCGCTCCCGAATATGAACGTCAAATGAAAGCTGAACCGATAGCCAGTTAGATCACGGACCCTTTACGGTAGACCTTAATAAGGGAAGACCAGTTGACGTTCGGCTCCCTTCATCGACTCTATTATGCGTTAGTGCAAGGTGTTGACGCCATGAATTGGAAGCATGCCTACGAGCTCCTTATATACGCACGTATCCATGTCAGCTTCCAGAACCTCTGCATGAAAACTTTCGCTCTGGCACGCTACCCCAACTGAGCGAGGGGGTCTCCTCCTCATGTTGTCGACCAACTCGACCGAAGGTATTGTCCATGAACCTCTTCAATCCTTCTCATCTCCAATGCCAGTCCTTCCTCCGTCGCCGATGTCGACTTTGTCAACTTCAGCGGACGATTCAGGGATGATAACCTCTGTCGAAAACAAAACAAATATCATTATCACGCTAGGTGTTGTATCTGGACTTGCTCTTGCTTGTGTAGCGATCAACATCATCTTGGTCGGCACTGGAAGGGCATCGCTAGCTGCCAGGTTACCATGGTTCAGTGCGGGGAGGGCATTAGTGGATGTGGAGGGCAGTGGACAAGGCAGGCCTTCTCCGAGGCACAGGGTGAAGAAGCAAAGGAAGGTCATGCGGAAGCCCAAACTCCATGAAATCGTGGTTGGTGACCGTTCATTTGGTGAGCGTGTTAGTAGCCAAGTCGTTGGTAACTGGGATTCAATCATGGTACGGAGATTCAGGTCAGCTTGGTAACGAATTACGGATGCTGAGCGAGGTGCGTTATATAGCCTATATCTGCGAGATCGAGCTACCCCTGCTCTTGTACGCGTGTGCACAGAACACTGGTACCACAACACCCACCTTGCGTAGCAACAGAAGCAAGTCTGAGTCGTGGTGGTGACATGCTACCAAAAGCAGTATCGGAAACGATGGGGCACATAGTACCAACCCTTCAAGTTGCAGTGCTCGTTGTGATGCCTGGTCAAGCAGCGAGTACGGATCCAAGCTACGCCCTAGGTACACTCGCTGTGCCGTCTCCCTGGGTAAAAAGGCAAACGCTACACCCGCGAATGGCGTATTCGGTCAGCAAAGATGTGGGTCGCAAATCCACGCCTGCGTTACTCCTTTGATAGGTCCGATCGCATCGTAACATCGCTCGAGACATCATGTTGACATGTTGCTTAGCTCATGGACATAGCATATTGGAATCAGTCAACTCACCCATCCTAGCTTGAAGCCCGATAGAGTACCTTTAGACTTGTACACTTCAGTATTGCCGTCACTCCTTGCACCTAGGGGCCGTCGCTGGTACGATGCTGCCCAAACCTTTCACAAGTTCCCGCTTGACTAGGATTTCAAATGCACGCTTACCCGATGGATCCACAATGTATGTAACAGACTCGAACTGTTTGATTTCATACCGTCCACTAGCCTTCGTTTCAGCTGGTATTGACAATGAAATCGGGCTTACTACGGTATTCGTGGGTGTCTGTGCCAAATGGTCATGATGATGACCATCGATGAACCACTGTACCTTCCTAGATTGGCCAATTGCTTATGAAGTTCCCAAGGAACGTGTGAACCTTTACCTAAGAAAGGCAATTGCCTCCCTAAGGTGACGCAATAACCATCGACTCAGTGCGCAACCTAATGACAAAGGCACAACTCGTGAACGCGAGAACCAGGTATTTAATCCAAAGGGAGACGAGGGGAATCTAATGTCCTCTTGCCTTCTACTCTCATCCCGCCTTATTCCCAGATACTGCAGACCCGTTGTAGGTCATCAAATTAGGAGGACACCAAATTCATTCTCGAGCAGAACAAGTATATCTCGCTTCGATATGACTACCAGAGATGTCTCCCACTATACCGATATTGCGAAGTTCAAGACCGAGGCGGATGGTAGCTTCAAAAGGCCTCAGTCGAAATTCAGGAACTTCATCAAGAAAGGCGGGGAATTCCCTCCTGAGAAGGGTACACATCACCAAACGTCCTTGTGTTGACTATACGACTAAGTGTCATCCCCCTCTTAGGACGATACCATCTATATGTCTCCTACGCCTGCCGTAGGTCTTGCGAATTATAATGTATATTCTCCGATTTAATTCTACGAAATAGCCTGGGCGACCCGAACCCTCATTGTCCGTCAACTGAAGGGGCTGGAGGACTTCATTGGTCAGTTGTTAATCACGGAGTCAATGTTAAGTAGCTCATCGTAATTGCTAGATGTCAGTTATGTCTCCCCTCGGATGGGAAACGATGGCTGGCCATTCGGCGATACCGATGAGTTCCCGGGGGCAACCACGGATCCCCTCTACGGCTCCAAACATGTCAAGGACTTGTACCTAAAGGCCAACCCTGATTACGAGGGACGGTATGTACAAAATAATATCAGTTTTAGGGCTCTCTAGCTCAGTATAAGCACACAGATTCACTGTTCCGGTCCTTTGGGATAAAAAGGCTCACACCGTTGTGAACAACGAAAGTTCCGAGATCATCCGCATGTTGAACACCGAGTTCAATGACCAACTTCCCGCTGATAAGGCTGCTTTGGATTTGTATCCTGAAAAGTATCGTGCAGAAATCGACGATATCAATGATTGGGTCTATGACACCGTTAATAGTCAGTAGTTCTGTCTCTCGCCTGGATACACAACCAGACTCATCTTCAATCCAGACGGCGTGTATAAATCTGGCTTTGCCAGCACGCAGAAGGCCTATGAGGCTGCTGTTAACCCTCTCTTCGAATCTCTTGACAGACTGGAGAAGATACTCCAGGGCAAGGATTATCTCGTCGGGGACACCTTGACTGAGGCCGACGTCAGACTCTTCGTCACGATTGTGAGCATTCATCGTATACCTTGGAAATGCGGACAGGTTGACGTCCATGGTCTAGATTCGCTTCGATCCTGTATATGTTGGCCACTTCAAGTGCAACATCCGTACCATTCGTGACGGGTACCCTGCCATTCACTCGTGAGTCTCTCATCATCCTCTACGTTTCACGTGCTGACCGACTATCATGGCCCAGTTGGCTCCGTAAGTTGTACTGGAATATTCCTGCGTTCAAGGATACATGCAACTTCGACCATATCAAGGTCCACTACTACTGGTCGCATCCCATGGTATGTAGTCTTTGAGCTATCGGACCACTAGTTCTCATGCAGTTCATTCCAATATAGATCAACCCTTACCGTGTCGTTCCTGTCGGTCCCATCCCAAATATTCTCCCATTGTAACCATATACGAGGCTCAGCATTGCACGACGATGATTCTCTTGTAACACCAGTCGGAACAGGTTGTATTGTATCGATACTCCATTCCGTCTATCGCATAGTTTATGATGGTATCGAACAACTTTATACCTACACATCGACAAAAGGCCCGCCATGATTTCCCCCTTACAGAAACGAAGGACCGGGATAAATGAAGTCCGGAGATACGAACTGTTTGAGCCCCGCAGCCACAGGCTCAGTATGCACACAGTAGAATTGTCACCACTAGTAGATGGCCTGCAATTGCACCAAAGGCGCCAAAGATGGAGTCAATAGGTGTACGAATCAACGGATGGCTAAGTGATGCCCAGGAGCTATTCTGGGTCAAGCTGGTCGGGGACGATGAAGCAGTCGAAGAAATGAACGAAGAGGTTGTTGCTCTTAGAAGTCAAAGAAGGACAATAAGCGCTTCACGGGTGAGATCATACAACTTGAAAGATTGACTTACGTGTCGTTGGAGACCGGAAGATCGATAGCAGAGTTCATAACATCAATTGCCGCAAGTTGTCCCCAAGGAAGAAGATGAGAGGCAGGAGGCGGTCTCCACACCGGCGAGTAGAAATGGCCTCCCGGTGTTCTTGAGAAATCCAAGAGCGCATTGTACTGACATTCATCCGACTCAGCAGCTGTCATATAGAAAACGAGCGGAGTGCCGTACTTGTACGGTTATGTAGCTTTGTATCAGATTTGCTACGTCCGAGTCGGGTGGCGATCTTCTCCAAGCTTCGTATAACCCGCGAATGAAGAGGGCTATAAATCAATTGCGTCAGCGACCCGAAGCTGCCTAGAAAGTATCCCAACAGACACTTGAGTCCCCAGCGATTGATGTTCTGGTTCATACTCTCGGGGTCCTCGACGCCTAAGACAACGCAATGGTCAGCTATTGAAACTTTCATCACGATAGACGTTGGTCACTAACCTTCATGAAGAATACCACTCTCATCTGTCCATTCGTCAAACTTTATCGCAGTGGCAGTGAGGTTTTTTGCTCTGGAACGAGTCAGCTTGAGAGAATTTAGAAGACTAGAGTAGTGACGCAACATTCCAAGCATCGTCGTATTCCCGGTGACATTAGAGTAGACACTGAGCCCCTCGATAGTAAATCCAGAATTATCCGTAATCACCAGATCGGCGAGAGTGCATGTCCCGACGTCTATGCCATCCTTGATGAACCTACCATCGTACATATGAGACAAGATGAATTGGGCAGAAAGTCCTGCTGCCGAGGAGTAGGTGGCGTTCTCGGTCAACTCGAATAGGTATGCTGACAGTCTGATAGACAACGAGATCAGTTGCATTGGTAGCATCGGATAGAGACGTGATAGCTGTACACTAGGAACCCTCTGAAAGCAAGTGATGTGAGCGATCTGTAAAAGCAACCAGTGAGCTGGCCTTACGCAACGGTGGCGCCGTTGACCACAGTATCATTGGGTTTGAGTGTTTGCTTGGGAATTATGAGGTTGCTGGAGCCTCACTATAATCGGAATTCCTTGCACTCACATAAAAAACACCACCGGCCGTAGATGCTGGGGAAATTAAAAAGAAGGTGGGAAATCAACTATAGGTGTAGCCATCAGAATATGTAACTTACCGCCCAAGCATTGGGATTGTATACTGGCGTTCTTGGTCGGATGTTTCCCGAGAGCCGCGTCTTCTGGCGTAATGAAGAAGGCGAAGGCTTCGTTCCAAATCGTCGTGGACATATTGAGGAAGAAGTTATCATTGTACGCGCGAAAGGCATAAAAGGCGGCTAGACCCCAGTTTCTAGTATGTGCAAAGTGAGTGTGGCAAACAGGACGGGTCATTTCATCAACAGCATTGAACCAAACTGGAAATGCATACATGGGATTGTTCTGAAGAGTTATGATGCTATTGAAGCTGTTCTCCATCATGGCGTTCAGATTGTTTTTGATCGTTGCAGCGTTGTCTTGCTTGCCAATGATCCAGTCATTTATTGCGAGCCCACAATACCAATTGGCCGACTGTAAGGAGGTCAAGTCTACATGTGGAGAGCTGAGCGACTAGAATGTTCTTGAGTAGCACGAGCACTCACTATGCACAAACCCAGATGTCTGATCATAGGTCAGAGTGTCCATGGCATCTTTTGCTAATCCTATACGCTCCTCTCGGGAACGACTGGATGTCGGTTCCTGGGGTAGACGTAGTTGGGTCAGTCGAAGTACATCATGCAGACCCTTATGGAAGCGCAACGTACTCGCCATCCCGAAGGAACTGAAAAATCTTGCGCGAATCCCTGGACGCAACACAATAACAGTACAACAAGCGATAGGAGCATAGTGTGCGGTTTGTGAAGAAGGTGAGCTGGGCTTTTGCGGGTTTGTGGACAAGAGCTGCAAGTGAGCGTGATCGCTGAGGTAAAGATATTATGTTTGGGTCAAAGCAATGCAGATGGAGAGGCCGCCTATGCCCTGTCCAATGTCCAATGGAGACAATCTGATGCACTACTCATAGTCAAACCAACCAAAATCACCACATTGCTACCTCTTGATTTTGGCTAGTCAAATTTGCAAACCTATCGAGATGAATTTGTCGCGGCAAGTATTCCGAGAGTTCGAGACCTGAAGGCACGGGTGCCAATACTCAAAGGTTGACGTCCAATTCAACATAACTCCTTGAAGACTAGATGATAACCGGGACAGTTGTCAGGTCAAGAAAAGCGTAGTTGGGACACCCCGTGAGACTACTAGATGCGCGTCAGACTGACTATATACGTGACAGTAGACTTGCCACAGCCAGAAATTGAGCAACAACTATACCAAGCACACTTAACCTATCGCTAATAGACATATACGCCAGCGGGTAGCTGGGCAACGCCCACGAGTTGACACGGGAGGCGGTATTAGGCGACGGTGTTGCAGTGCCAAACATTGCAGTGGAAGAAGCTGTCACACTGAAATCGCGAAAGTCAAAGGAATTAACTGTGCTCTAGCATAGGGTGTAATAGTCACTTACGTCACATTGGACACCGGAAGATTGATAGCGGAATTCATGACGTCGATTGCTGCAAGTTGTCCCCATGGAAGGAGATGAGCAGCGGGGGGTGGACGCCATACCGGCGAGTAGAAACGGCCTCCTGGCGTCCTCGAGAAATCCAAAAGCGCGTTGTACTGACAATGCTCTCATTCAGTATGTAACCGTTGGATGACAGACGTGAATACCATACTTGAACGGTAATATAGCTTTGGATCAAGTTTGCCACGTCCGAATTAGGTGGTGATCTTCTCCATGCTTCAAACAAGCCTCGAATAAGGATTGCTAAGTCGTGGATGCGTAAAAATCCCGAAGTGAGCGAAATGTCTGCAACGTACATTTAAATCCCCAGCCATCCCCACTCTGAGTGATGTCGGGATCAGGCTGCCCTGAAGCACGAAGTAGTTAGTGATTCAAGCTGTTCTGGGTAACACGCTTGACAGCACCTTCGTGAAGAATTCCGGCAGCATCGGTCCACTGATTGAACTTGATCACAGTCGCGGTCAGGTTGTTCGCTCTGAAAAAGGTCGTTGTATCAGAACTTATGATGAAGTAGTAGGAGAAGAAATGAGCAACGCACAATGCCTTCATTGTCGAGTTTCCAGGAACATTGGAGTAAACGGTGAGACCCTCAATGACAAATCCAGAATTGTCGGTGATAACTAGGGTTTCGAGGCCGCAGTCGACCAAAATGATACCATCCCGGATGATGGTACCGTCGTACAATTGGGACATGATGAACTCCGCGGAAAGCCCTGCCGCTGATGCGTACGTTGTGTTACTAGTAACTTCGTACAAATATGCTGTAAGTCTGCCCAATCGATGTAAGCCCCAAGTTCGGGAGAAACGGAAAATGGGTTGAGCATTACGCTAGAAACCCCCTGGAAGAGTCGTGTAAGTACTTCCGAATGAGATAACCGTCGTGCCAGACTTACCCAACTGTAGCACCGTTCACCCCAGTGTCGCTTAGCTTGTGTGATGCCTGTAGAGTTCATATATATTGAAGTCGCCTTTCCTGAATTATCTGCACTCACATAAAACACACCACCAGCGGTTGACGCTATGGAGGAATGTCATATTCGTGCAAAATCTCTTGATTGAATTATGAAACGTACCACCCCGACATTGTGATTGGATACTTACATTCTTGGTCGGATGCCGCCCACTACTTGCTTCCTTTGGAGTGATGAAGTACGTATACGCTTCATCCCAGATCGTGGTCGATATATTGAGAAATGCATTGTCATTGTATGCGCGAAAGGCATAGTACGCAGCTAATCCCCAATTTCTACCAAAGGCAAGGGTGCTGTTAGCTCAGCAGAACGCGACGGGCTGCAGTCAAGTACGTGCATGGGGTTATTCTGGAGGGTAACATCGAAGTTGTTTGTTGTCACAGCGATAAGGTTGTTCTTGACAGTCGCGGCGTTGTCCTGCTTCCCGATGATCCAGGCACTTATTGCGAGCCCGCAGTGCCAATTAGCCGACTGGGTATAGGTCAGGTCTACGGAGAGCTTAGTGGCTTAACCTCTCCAGTTTGCGAAGCACTTACTATTCACGAGCCCGGAAGTTGAGTTGTAGGTTAACGTGTCAATGAGGTCTTTGGCTATGCTAATTCTCTCGTCCCGAGGTCGACTAGACGTCGGTTCCTGAAGAACAGCCAGGTATTTAGGTCCGCATTAACCAATGTGAAACTTCGCCACAACAAGGTTACCATGACGTACTCGCCATTCCGAAGGGACAAAATAGTCCTGAGTGAAGCCCTGAGCACAGAATAACAGGAGTAATAGAAGCATCCGAAAGAGCATGGTTCGCATTCGTCCGAGCGGTCCACTGAAGAGCAGCTGCAGTATAGGATGGAGAGTACTCGCAGGATAGAAAGAAATTCAGACTGCGTAATAGGGCCATTGGCTTATGGATGCTCTTGGAACCATGATTAAGAAGCTAACAACGCAGAGTTAGCACGGCAGTTGAAAGCACACCGAGACCTTCTTTGGAGACAATCTGATCCATGGCGAGCAGGGAGCCAGTAGGAAGTAAACCGCATTGCTAATCGTAGAAAATGGCTGTTCATACCTGTCATCAATGGCGAATTGACGATCCCTGGCAGTGCTATGCTCTCTCATGAGGGAAATCACGCCCTGAAGCGTCGGGTTCAGGCCCTTATACCTTGTAATTCAATAGTACACGAATTGCTGAGGTGAACGGACTCAGATAATACATATACTTATGCCGTCGCCGTAGATATCACGATAAACCCTGGTCCCTGCAGGCACTTGGGTAGTTGAGTCTCAGTGTCACCATAGTGGTCGAGATGCGTGTCAAGAGAAGTTTAGATGCATACGGAGTTGACATGGTGACTCACAAACTTAAAGAGGTCAAACTAACACTGGTTCGTAGTCACGGTAGCAGTGACTGTTGGAAGTTTGGAACTTGGAAAGTAGGTCTTGAGCCGAGCGTTCAGAGAACCAGTTATAAACGTTTAAGCGCGTTTGCAATTACAGCCGGGATAGCTCAGCTGGGAGAGCAACAGACTGAAGCCTTGCGGTATTCTGGAGGTCCCGTGTTCAATCCACGGTCCTGGCATTTCTTTTTATGCTTCTTCTCAACACGCGAATCCTATTGCTTAACTCTTCGTCGGTTTGCTGCCTTTGCTTTCAACTTGAAGTCCTTTTTCTCCAAGTTACCATACTGACCGTCACTTGAAATTTGGCCTTACTCGCAAACGAACGGGTCCTGAACTGTCCTGAGTTATGCAGCGACGAATTTGTGGGCTAAGGCGGCCAATTATTATATGACGTTCTTTTTCTTACATTGAAGAGACAACATTCCTGGTCGAATAAGCATATCCTTCTCAAGTGACCCTTATCTCCCTGTTAACTGTGAGAATAGAGTCGACATTCATGTGAGCGGAACCAGAGCACTACGAATTACAGAGGTATACGAAAGCAAAACATACATAGCAGATAAATGTATTCCGAGATCCTTTATAACCGGACTTGTTACCCTACTATGGTCAACAGGATGAAAGGGAAAGACGCGACAGCACTAAGAACCATTATACGGGACTGCGGCTTGCACTGCTCAATTCACCAGCGCTCTTCTTTGCTGCAAGTGACGATCCACCAACAGTACTATCACCAACACTAATCCCTTTCGAGTCAGCGAATTGGAGCATAGAGGCTTCGCCGTAGTCTCTGCGGACGTGGAGGGTTGTGCCGGTGACATTTGCTGTGTCCTTAGTCCACGCCTTATCGGAAACGACACGAAGGATAATCATTTGTGGAGAGATGGCCTGTAAGTAGCGAAGAATCCTTGATGAGGAATCAAACGACCCGAGGTAATAAATGACACATACCATGAGCTTAGCCCACACCTGACCAATAGCGACGCCGACATTGTTGTTCTTAGCATAGAGACCCAAGAAAACGAGGCCTATGACTGTGTATGGCGTAGCGCTCTCAACGAGGATAGCCACGACACCAGTGTACAGCTTGGCGTTGTCGGCAGTGAGAGCATCTCGGATACGACGAGAGAGAAGGAGGAGACGAGCGCAAATGAGTGAGGTGATGATGACGTTCATGCCGATGATGATGGAGTAGTAGGGTGTTCCCCAGCTGACGGCACCGCCAGAGAAGAAGAACCCTCCTGGGATGAACGCGGAATACAATTCCAGGATACCCAGGGCTATATGTGAAACGAGTTAGTATCTCACATACTTAAGATAGAGAATTCGCCTACCCAATGCTGCGAGGTAAGTGAGGAAGGGGAGGGCTACCACCCAGTAATTCGATCCCCAGATGATGAATAGACGATATACCTAGTCTATTATCAGAATTTCGCCCATTCGAGCTTTGAGGTGTCGACATACCAGGAGAGCATCCCCGACGAGTGCCATTGCAACGACGGATGCGGAACCCAAAGCCTGGTACCAGACAGTAGATTGAGTAGCGATGAAGCCGGGAACTCCTGCGGGACCGTCTCGCCCGTTGATCCACATCATTTCACCCCATACTGCGTTTACGGCAATATCGATAGTAAGGAGGGCGACGAGCAGAGTGCTGAACCAAGTGAAGAATATCCAGCTCTGCCTAGCCTTGTATCTTTTATAGAGCTTGTTCATCGCCGTGAAGTACAACATAAGCGATACTCCTGAATTTGGAGATTATCAACGGATCGAACACCACCATCAAATAGAAGCTTACTTACCGTACAGGATCCCACCCATGAAGTTACCGATGTAGTAGGCATGCTCGAAGAATGCAGTCGGGGACGACATCGTGGGCGGAAGGGTCGAGCGATGCGGGCGAAAAGGGATTTGATGAGGAGACCTGCGGATTATAAAGCGGGCTCGCCTATTTTCCCGTCAAGGAAGTTTGACCACTGAGAACGGAGGTAGTAAGTAGTATGGCGAGCCAGGCTGAGCCAGGCACAACCTCTGCCAGTGTGGGGGACGACTATATCTCGGGGTCGGGTTGCACCACGAAAGCTTTTGAAATCAATCGCAGTCTAAGCGATGTTCGTCACTGCCAAAGGTAAGTGTTTCAGCGCTACGTATGAACATGCAGGGACAGAAGCATACTCACGGTTCATGCATGGTGGGATGACACGCTGCGTGGGGCTCATGAATAGGTGATAAGGGTCACAAGGCATTCAGGAGAGTTCTGAATTGAAAGAATTGTAGTTGATTCGACAATACTCCGGGCAGATTCGGCCTCTCAGGCTTTAGGATGGCAGTACATTCCGTTGGCCGGGAGCAGGAATGCTGCACGCGTGCACGCATGCGCCGCTCTACGCTCGCCGCCCAGAGGCATCAGGATCATGATGCGACTTGACAGTATAAGAACGGAGGGATACCCGCCCGTGGGGATGTATCCGCCCCTTCAACAATGTATCTCAGCCTTTGTTCGGTCCACAGTGACTGCTGACGAGTCTGTGATTGGTGTTGAGAGTAAGTTAAGTTTCTCAATCGTCAATACATCGGCCGGTGATGTCCTACCTGGATACGAATTCTGAATCAAACCGGACGTAAAGTGGCAGACAGAAGAATATTCAACAGTTCGACGTGTACTCGGAGGTTCTGGTCAACTCGATGAAGCTGTTGAACGTTGTTGATGGCGAAAGACACGATCGCGGATGCTAATGAGGATTTTGCCGGCGGTATCGCCAGGTACGGCCGCAATCATGCCACGTAAAGGCCGCGCGTAAGCGAACCTGCACCTTTTTTCTTGTCCCTTTTGCTCTTCTATTCAACTTTTCTCTTGAAATGGAATTGTGCATATTCTATGGATGTTTTTACATCTTCAACGTCTCGAGTGGAATTGATTACATCCCTTTCCACGCGAATTATCCGCAAGGCATGTGCAGAAATGTCATGTCACTGAATCTTCTGACAGTGACAGGAGCTTGTAAGTGGCACGCGTACACTTGGACAACATATCTTATTTCTTCCTGCTTATCGTGAAAGCACCTGAGCTTCAAGCTTCCAGCTTCAATATCCAACCTTTATTGCCATCGTAGCCTCGGTGATGAACGAACAAGATCATCAGGCTATCGTGATTCGTAATCCTTGTCTTGTTCCCATTGTCACACTGGATGCAGCAGGTGCAGGATCTCTAATCCCCTTGTTACGGCGGTGTGTGTATATAGGCCTTGAGAACTTTGAATTGCTGTTGTAAACTTTCGCTCATCGCTTTCATATCTGGTTGATACCGCGACAATTTCGAGTACGAAGATGAGTACCGAAACCGTCGAGGCGACATTGCCAGGAGGTATCATTGTCCGGCAAATACGGAACCCGACTGGTACGCTCTTGATCTGCGCACTAAACAAGTCAATACTCACGTCTATTCAAGAGAAACAGATAGTAGAAAGCGGCGAGATATGTGCCCAACTCATGAAATCAGGTCAGTTCATGATACCTCATCAAATTTCACTGCAGGGCTGAACATGGCCTTTCACTTGTCGTGACAGATGGTGCCGCCTTGGCTCTATCCGGAGGTGACCCAGAGCTCATCGAGATGATGGTTCGACTAGTCGTCCGGGCTTGCGTCTTGGAAGGCAATTACTACGCGGCTACTAATGAGAAAGGCGAAATCCTTGGATACTCCGCCGTGATGCCCAAGGGAAAAGAGCTATTTGCTACGTCCGTACACCCCCCGCTTTCAAAAAAACTGACATCGAAGGGCTGATGCGGCATAATTCTCCAGAGAAGAACAGCGCAACTTGGGCTTGAATGAATACATGTCCCGCTTATCAGAGGAAGCCAAGGAATACTACAAGAAAGTCGTCAGTCTCACCTCTCGATTCGCCGCCGTGATAGAGAACCCATAGAAACTGACATTTTTCCGCCGCTTTACAGTACATGGCCGAGTTTCCTGGGTTCGTGGGCGAATGCCTTGCTCCGGTGAGCACGGCCTTCTTTATACGATAGCAAAATTATAGCCGCATGTCGTTGACGACCGATGGGGATCGCCGTCAGTTCAAAATGGTAGACGTCTGGTGGACCCACCACTTGATGGTCAGGCCGGAGTATCAGCGCAGGGGTATAGGCACGGCCCTGATCAGGCTGTCAGAGAGCCAGGTACGTACAAGGCATTCTAACGTTTTGACAATCTTGGGTACTTTCTGAGCCATTCCCACTAACCTCCTCGCAGGCTCTCGCGGCTGGTGACACGGTGGCGATTGGTGCCACGAAACAGGTCAACGTGAGTACCGGCATCTCTTCTGTCCCCCTTTTGAGAATTGATTCCGGTATCATGAACATGTGGTAACTTTGATTCGCATCTTAGGCGGATATTTATAGCAGATTGGGATACAAAGTTAGAGGGCACAAGAGCATGAAGTCGCCTTGGGTCGATTGGGAGATGTGGATTCTCCGACTAGAGCCTGACAACAACGAGAAGTAGAATGCCTAAACCGCTACGACCGTCTTCGACAGCTGTGCCTCTATTGCGCTGTTTTGTCCCACATTTTCAAGAATATCAGACAGACCGTGTCCACGCCTGTGAACCAGGTGCTCTCTCAACTCAGGTCGTGCGAACGCTTCCCAGTAAGCTCGAAAATTGAGCAAGGTACAGTCCCTGATGACTGTGCAATTCTGACACTGCTACAGACGCGTTACACTACGGTCGCGAACCATACTGATATTCTGCACATTATGTGCTTATACTATATCTGGGCGTGTCTAAAATGCAGAAAACAATGACGAAGTAGCAGACGCAGGTAAGCATGAGTAGGCGTGGATAACCTGCTGACGAACCCGCCCACAGCATATCGATTGTATGTGCAATCCCAATGACGATCTCTGACCCGCTCTCTTTGACGCTAAGGTCCAAGGAGATTGTGGATGACAATCTTGCCGAGACACCGTCGTCAATGTCAATGATATTACATGAGTGATGTTGCTCAAACCCGCACGTACTGCTCGTCCGGTCTCTCCCTCCCGACTTCGACCTTCCCTTACGAACTCTTCTCGATGCTCCATCTCTCGTACTCCGCCTGGTTCTCCTTCACCGCATTCCATACGGCACCCCAATCTTTGCACTCGTACATTCCCCAGAGATCAAGCGGACCTGTATGCGTGTTGTACCAGAACGGCTCGATCTGTGAGTCTCCTCTGCACAAGACCATCTGCTTCAGGTAGTTCAAGCAATGTCTGGCCAACTCCGTGTTCTCCCCCGGCCCTGGGTTCGTGCTTCTATCCCTCACCATCTCCTCTCGGACGATATCCAAACATCGAAGCGAATGCATCATGGAGATAGTAAAGGGGCGACGCTCTGGTCCCAAGTAGACCAGTCCGTTCCCGCCTGGTAGAAGGGACTTCCACTGCGCAATGCCGTCAGTGGTATTGATATGGTAACGTTTTGTCGAATCTGACGCCATGATGACTGTGGCACGTTCAACGGGCCACGTCTCGGGGTAGTCATCCCCTATGTAAGCTACATTGGTCGTCAGCCGACGTTTCCGATGTCCCTCAAGGACACACTCACTGTGTTGCTTTTCTTGACCTTTGATGACATAGTTCAGCCATACTGCAAGGCCGAACTTCAAGAGGACGATGACGGAGAAGAGTATCAACGTTGCGGAGGAAGCTGACAGCAAAGGTCGAGTTCTATGCGACGAAACCTGCATGGCGGGAGAGAGCGGGCTGAGGCTGCGCTTTGGGGAGTGTGTTCGATCTCTGAGCAACTTACACTTATTATGTTCACATTGAATCAGGATGGCGTATATGGCTATGCACGGTGCCGGTGCGTGCATTCTTCTCCAGTAAGTTTCCGGTTTACGCTTCACATCACAAGACGGTCTTTGTATCAGATCCCCAGATACCGGTCCCCCCGATGAAGAAGCACTAAGCTACTAGATGTTATTTTCGTTTCACATTGCCTCATGCGGATGACTCACGCCGCATACAATAAGTGGCGTATGTCTTTGGCTGGTACAGGAGCTAGGGTTCTCGGTGAATTTAGCAGTCACCACGACAAAGACTGACACCGACAGGTTTTGTAAGTTCGAGATTCTCCTCTATTGTCGAACTATCCAACACTATTGTCTCGCAATTTGTCAACCTTACGATGGAATGCCCAACGTTCTATCAGAAACTGTTCGTCAGCCATCTCCCATCATCGTTGTCCAATGTCTGCGGCGGCCATTCTCGACACAATTCGGATGCTCTTCTCCTTCACATGCTCGTTCAAGATGAAGGCGGAGATGGGCGGACCAACAAGGAGAAACTACAAGCACGTCTGGAGTCTGTTGGACCGGAATGATTATCAAGGCCGCTCGCGTCAACGTTGCGCCCAGGAATCCGCCTCGTCCGCATGCACAGGTGCGAATGTGAGAACATCAATCCGATTCCTGTAATGACTCTTGGCTGCATACTACTGAGGAGGCTCTTAGCAGTGGGTCCCCGCAATGTCAAACGTCAGAGTCACAGAGGTGTTTGGGTGCAGACAGCCACCATCGGGCGATAGATCCCCGACTACCGCCACGATGAACACTGCTTATACGGCTGCACGAGTGGAGATACTCGTGTGCAAATATCGCAGCATCATGCCTGCGTGCACACTATGCCTTCTTTGGGTAGGTCTTCAATTGAAGTGAAGAGTGAGCAACTTGAGGTGAGCTCTCTTCTCACTTTACGCGTCGTGCATACGCACCCTGTGTGGTCACGGAGCCAAGACATGATGGGAAGGTCAGTACACGACGGGAAGTTGTCAATTGACGTATACGGTATGAGGATGCAGTCGTTAAGCTCCCGCGTGTAAGTCATTACACTGCTTCGGCTTGACACACTAAAATTATAATACTAGGATTCCACGGATACTCGATGGAGCGTTCCTCGGATTCTCACAGAAGTTGACTCGTCTTCGACGTCTTTATCGGCCTAATTAGGGACTTTTGAAAGTTCCTGCAATCTTCACGAGTCCGGACTCTTCCGTCCCGGCTGGGCCTTGTCAGTTTCTCCGCCAGGCGTTGTATTGTTCTAGCAGGTGAGAAGTGGCGAGCGGTATCAGTCCTAGAAGCACCGACTTGGAAATGCATGGATCAGACTGGTTTCAACTCAAATCATGGAGCATAAAACACAGCACTTTCCTGGTTTGCTTTTTTCGGAACCCACGTATCATCGCCGAGACCTACAAAAAGGCCCAATCCCGGTGACGACGCAAAGTTAACACCCCCTTCTCTCGGAGTGCACTCCAGACACCATCCATACACCCGCTTCCACCCAAAAATGGTCCACTTCAACCTCCTCCTCGTCGCTCCTGTCGCATTGGCCATCCTCTCTAGTGTCAGTGCATCCCCGGTGCCCGTCGACAGCAATTTAGAGGGAATTGGTACATCTTTTCGCAGCTCAATCTCAGTCATTGTACGGGGTCTGACTGTTGACGCCGCGGTTATAACAGACATCGAATTCTCGCGCAAAGACGCGACATTCCTCCAGCCCCCTCATGAAGGAGAGAAGCGTGCTCAACGCATTGACGCGAGCTTCCTCCGCGCAGCAGACGAAAAGCGAGCTCAGCGAATCGATGCAAGCTTCCTGAGGGCAGCCGACAAACGCGCCCAACGTATCGACGCCAGCTTCTTGAGGGCTGCTGACAAACGGGCTCAGCGCATCGATGCTAGCTTCCTCCGAGCCGCTGACGAGAAGCGTGCTCAAAGAATAGATGCGAGCTTCTTGCGCGCAGTAGACTAGTAAGCGTCCCTGCGCACCGACTGACACTGGCCTTCTGACGACTGTAAATAGGACAGGGCAATGAGCGGTCTGGACGGGGATGGAGAGTTCGATTGGCAATGGAAGGAGATAGCTTTGATTGGGTTCTGCATGCATTTGGCTCATTGTATTCTGTATCAAAATGGACTTCGTTAGATGATATGTATTCTTGGGATTTCAGCGATGTACTTACCGCTATATTGACCTCCTCTCTTCATTCTTGTAATGTCATACCGCTTTACGACACAGACGTCAGAATATATTGATGTATGTAAAGTGAGCGCGAAACCCACAAAGCGATTCACTTACTACCTATCTATCCAAAGGGATCTCCGACATAATTGATACAGCATTTGCTGTGCTTTGATACTCGTCCGAAAATCGACCAACAATCTCTGCAGGAACCATATAAGATACATCTCAAACTATCAGGAAACACAGCTATAACGAACCTACAACTTGATCAGACGCTTGAGAGTTGGAATCCCCGTCAACTGAGATCGTCCGGCAATGATACGCATATATCGGGGCAATGCATTTGCATTGTTTCGTCGGTGCTGTAACGGAGAGTCATTTAGGGTTAGGTTTACCAACTTATAGCTCACACTAGCGCTAAGATGTTACCTTGGTCTTTTAGTCTTTACCTTCGTGTT
>MU275186.1:44079-249137 GCA_022160315.1 Panus rudis PR-1116 ss-1
GTTATTCCTCGCTATAGTACGGGATCTGACGCATTGCGACTCGCGTGATTGAAGAACGAAGGCCTGAAGGCCCACCAAACCCCACTACCGTTACAGGTGTGTATCACCGACTCAGAGGCACAGCGCGCGGCGATTGCAGTGGAATCGTAGGAGGTTTATGCACGCGAAAAGTGAAGTCTTAGGTCCACTGAAGAAACCCTGGGTGAGTTTCGAAGGCAATCGGTGTGGCACAACAATGCGTCGCAACGCCGCGCGCACGCATGGAGGTGGTATGCGCCGACATGAGCGGATGTTCTTTGAATTGAATTTGACCCATGCATCATTCGCAAGCAAGGAGTAAAGGAAGCTCCCTATATGGTCTGTGCTATATCGGTCTGGCGTCCTGTAAGTTGAGTGACAATTGGATACGGTAAACAGATTGCACCCGGCTGGCAGGTCATCGCTGCCATCTATCATCAGTCTATGAGGGGAGTATAACGTCGAGGCTTTCCAAGGGCAGTTGGAAGTGCTCATTGTGACGAAGGCTTGGGAAAGACAGTCGCACTGTGGAACTGAGTTCTCGGCGTGCTTGAGGGAAGACGAGATGGAGCCCGGGTTGCAGACAAGGGTCAAAGGTCCGAGTCGGAAAGTTGCGCTGTGCTCCCAGGATGGAGAGAAACTCGGTATGCCAATTGTTCAGCAGAGACATCTTCGCAATTCGACAGCTCAGCAGAAGAGAGACCCATGGAATTCTGCTATTCTGTATCGGTGGCATTGTCGATAACTCCCGAATGGCACCGGTAACAGGCCGAATGCGTAGGTCTAAGCAGATAGAGAGGCTCAGATCTTCTTGCGCAAGTACTAGGGTAGCTCGATAGCATCCGGTCCCTGAGAAACATATTGTGGTTTAGAGGAGAAGAAAGGGCGACTCGCAAAGGGCTGAGGGCTCGCACAGAGCGCCCTCTCGTTCGGCTCAGAGTCGGCTAACGATAAGCGTACATGCTGGAAGCTTGACAATGAGATGCTACAAATGTCAAAGCATATAATACCATTATTTCTTTGAAGAGTTACATTCGTGCATAACGGTCGTTGTACAAGTCTTGACATCGCGGAATTTGAATTGCCTGTACCTCCCAGTTGCAGCCATCCTACTATACTATAACTCGGTCTGATCGGGTACCCCACGCTCCTTTCGCCAAGCTTCCCACTTTGCCCACCTCTCATTGACAACCTCATACAGAGGATCCCAGTTCTTGCAAGTGTGTGTCGCCCCAACCCTCTCAACCGTGAAATTCCGCTTCGTGAAATCACCCGGTTCCAATGTGGTGTCTGCAGAGCACAACGTCCATTGCCGCAGGTAGTTGAAGCAATGTTGATTGTGACCCTGGTGACCCTTGGGAATATTCGCCCAACCGACCTCGAGGCCTGTTCGCAATCCTCGGAAGCAATGAAGTTGGTGGAAGATGGGTACGGCGAACGCCCTCATGGTATCGTCGCCGAGGCGAATGTGGCTGTCGCCATAGGGCGCATTCCAAAGCCACTCATTGGGTGCCTCGGGTTCGTACAACCCGTAGTGAACGCTCTCTTCGATGGGTACTTTGATTGCTCCCAGTTCGACAGGGATGCGTTTGGGGAAGTCAGTACCGACCAATGCTACAAAACGACTGCGCGTCAGACTATTCTCAATCACGGCTCGGATGGAAGCCTACAGTAAGAGTCGATAGGCTTGGGAGGCTTGTATACTCGTTCTCGAGTTTGAGCCTTGATCGTGCGACCCATGCCTACGAGGACGATGTCAAGGTACAACGAGAGCGCAACAAGCACGCCTAAAATGACGAGCTGGGTACGACCCTCTTTTGCGAAGGGTGAGATGTAGGCCATGGGTGGAATGCAGAAGCTTGTCTGGGGGATGAGCGAATATAGAGTGCGTCAAAGCTCCCTCGGAATGAAATAAGGTTCGAGACTGCGGGTTCTTTGGGGGGATACCGTACTGAGATCGCAAACAGAGGTTCTGCGTTATCTGCCGATACGCTTCGTTAGGAAATGTGAAGGTCAGTCGGAAGTTGGAACACGATGACTACTTTGGGCCGAACAAAAGTCGCCCAGGGCTGTGAGATAGATGAAGCACTATGCTTCTGATGAAACATCACGTACGAGACAATGTCCATGGCGAGGCATGTAAGGTATAGCATGTGAACAGCGGCGGCAATACACTGGCGATGCATGCGACAAAGCAGTCAAGGAGGACGTATTGGGAGATCTGACTTGACCTCCAGCCCGGTCATCTCCGCGTGGGAAGCTGACTGTGATATTAGGTTCTCGGGGAGAAATCGTGGATGCTATGTACTTAGAAGTTAGCGTGCTAGGGTAAATGGCCCGATAGATCTGTGCAATGTATACATCTAACAAAAGGACGATTGTCAGTCCCCGAAAGCATCGCCCCACAGTTGGCCTGCATGACTTAAGTCCAACCCATTGATCAGATCGCTTCACCCCAACGTCATGCACCCCAAGAATACCTTCGAAGAGTCCATCGCTCTGCTAGACAGCGAGCGAGGCTCAGAAGAGACACTCGGAAAGCCTGAAAGTGAGCGAATCTGGCTGTACTTCCACTCGTACTTACCCCATATCAGCTTCTTTCGAACAGGACCGAGCAACACACCGAAAGCCCGCCATCGTGGCAGCCCTCGGAGGATGGGTACCTGTCATCGTCATATCTTGTATATTCTTCGACCTCGCGGCATTCTTCTACCTCGCCCGACTCCTACTTGATAACACGGCGGTCGCATTCGGGGAGCTGGAAGTCCGCAACACGTATGTCGGAATGGATGAGTTGTATAGCTTGGGCATTGTAAATTCCTCACAATACCCTCCGATGATCAACCGTCCTCGGGTCAACGCACATGTCAGCAAAGCGGAGCCTAACAAAGTCTTCCCTGTTGATGAGCTGCGGGAGGTCACGGATGCTGGAAGAGTCTCACCTCCCGATCGTCGTCTTATTGTCTCGGGAGATGTACGTTGCGACTTCACTGTAGTAAGATCAATTACTCACCAAACACTTCCCAGGTTACCACCATTGCCCAATTCCGTGTACTGGACTTCGGAATGGAGCGGTGCCAATTGGCAATTAGTCTTCCCAGATTGGGCCAAGAAACTTCGCATCCATTCGTCTTCCAAGGAAACCCTGATACGGGTGTACGACTTGACGTATACGAACTTCAAGCAGATAAGAAGCTACCACTCGAAGCTGCCAAGCTGTCCTGGCGCAGCAAACCCAAACGAGGCCAACGTGTCGGGACCATTGTCGCCAGACCAGGTGCAGAGGAGAAGTTGCCAGAGTTCCCTTGCAAGTGGGGAGAGCATCATGCGTTTGAGGTAACTTGCGCAGGGGGTGAGAAGTGCATGATCGACGCAAGGGCTGCTCTTCAGTCCGAGAATTGGGGTATGTTCAAATTCATCACGGAGAAAGGGTGTCAGGCTGACCACAACTGTGTATAGGTGTCTATATGTATCAGTATCAAACCATCTAAATAGTGCACTACTACTCATAAGAGAAGCTCGGCGTGCATCGATATTGAATGGAGATAATTTGCAGGGAATAATGACACATACCAAGGTAGACAAGAATTTGTCAACACCGGAGGCGCCTCAATGTACCATGCGGATTCGGACCTGCAGGAAATAATCGAGTGTTTCTCACACCTCCGAACACCGATTCCCGACGGATTACATTTTGAGCAAGGGTGTGCGATTTAGGTGCGAGTAGAGTAGGGACAAAAGTCACAACTCAGAAGTCCTCCGGAAGCGTTTTACTCCAGGAGGACCCTTCCTAAAATGGCAATGTCTTCCGAAAATAACAATGGCAAATAACGTCGACAGTTGTAACTTGTCAGTGACCCAGCCGCTGCATGCTCTCTCTCTGCCCTCACTGCTTGTTCATCCTGATCTTCAACTTATCCGAAAAAACCTGAAACTCAGCCAAGTTCTACGTAGGTCGATTCCGCCAGACCCCCACTTTTCGACTGCAACATGTCTGACATCATGATGAGATCACTGTACTACTTAAGACTACTTGTACGACAAGTACATATTCTCTGATACAACACTGCCCGGGGCCGCTGGAAGCGCAGAACTCAGAACAGAAAATTGGAAAATAATGATACCTCTCGCTGTGGATGTGGGAAAGGGTGCTCAAGTTCGGGGACAATATCAAGAGGAAACTGAAAGAGAAGGGCAAGAAGTTCCGCTGCCACAGCGTTTGAGATAATTTCGGGGTACCATGGCTCGCGCTTCAGTTCGGTGATTCTCAAAAGCAGATCAATTATACGGGGGTTGGCTTTGACAACGTCCAGGACAAACTGTCGGGAGGGCCAGGGACCTCGACAAAACAAGGCTTGGATTGCGAACATACAATTCTCCTGAGACAATCCTTGTATCGCGTGCCACATTTGCCCGAGGGCTCGGGAGGCATCTACTAAGTCTTTAGCAAAGCGAGTTTTATAACGAAATCCGTTACGAACCTGCTTACAAAGCAGAACCTTCGTCTGCCATGCTCTAGTAGGGTCTGACATGTTTGCAGCATATTGTCCAAGGACCAGTGAGCACAAATTCAGACAAAGACTCAACAACCAGCGCAGTTGTTTACGCTGACGGCATTTCATGCCAGAACAAGTCCTGGCAGAGCACACACACCAGATTAAGGACCGATGTACTGTGTTTTAGTAGCTTTCCATGATGTGCAATCTGGGAGTAAGTATGGTTTGTTGCAAACAACTCTACCACCCCGTATTTCACACAAATCTGCTGCAAATCGGTCCATCCTTGCCCTAACCGTTCTTCGTCTTCATTGTTGACCCAGTGGCTCTGCAGTGCGCGCTATGCACGTTATTGCGAACATGACGAGGTCGATACTCACGATGTACTCATTCGGAAACTCGATCTGCACATCCGGATCAAATAGCATTTCAACGACCTTCGAATAAGACGTTCCAAATAAGCAGAGGGTGCCCTCCAGTGTCCACATACTACATGCGTTCTCCAAGGTAGGTGTTGGATCCATGTTTGTGTACAACACTGAATAGTGGCGTCTATCCTCGTCTATCGCCACCAACGACGGTCCTAGTTCAGGCAATGCCTTCAGAATCAAACATGAGCAAACAACGCAGGACCGATAATATAACTTACCACCCACTTTTCGAGCTCGCACGCGGATTCTCGCTGTTCGGACCTGTTGCTGTTTCAGACTTGGGATCATTGCACGACGTATCCTCCTAACGAATACACCACTCCCTCTGGACCTTTGCTTCTCACTATCTGTCGTTCGTCGGCGCTGTGAGCACCGGTAAGGTACGTACTGGTACGTATACCTAAATTCGGCATAAGGATAACATCTACTCAGCTTGGATTCCTGGCAGTAATAACAACATCCGCCAGGTATATGACATGGGTGTTTAGTCTACTGTCAGTTAGCATTTGACCAGGATGCGTGGAAAAACACTTTGCTGTTCATACGTGCAGCTATGCAAGTTGCCAGCTGCACTTGCACTTAACCAGCATCCGGTTACTTAGAGCGACTTGAAGTAGCTCGCTAAGGATCCTTTCTCTCCGCCAAGTTCTTTCCTTAGGAATTGCGACAGCACAGATAATATATCAATCATACGTGGATGCCTCAGTAAGTGCATTATTGTTCTCCGCACTCACGGATAAGTAGTCAGTCTCCATGATCATCACCTCGTCGCTAGAGGAGAATCAGGGTCTACAAATGACCTACTCCAGGAAAATTCCATGTGATCCTCGCCCGCTGGCTGCACTGTATACGGTCGCCAATTCGCCACCGCCCGGGCCCCATAACTCTAGTTTGTCACATGGCATCAGACCCAGAGCCTTGAACGACAACATTCAGGACCATCCCCGGAAGAGCTCGACAGGATCATCGAAGCTGTATGTCTAATCCTAGAGGTCCCTTGTGGGTGACAGTATGCATGGTACCCATGCGTATGTCAAGCGCCTCCCAATGGACCCTGAACATTCTCACGGCTTCCTCTTGTCTTCGCGTACTCTCCTTGCAACGAGAGCCCTTGTATCCATCCCAATGCTCTCGAGTTTTTGTACTCTCGTCGCTATCGGTCCCTGAAAAATACTGAAACAATAGTTTCCTTGACGTTAGCTCAGGGGACGTTGCGATCGAGTTGTATCGTCAGCGTACGCAACACATAGCGAGTGTGGCGGCACATCATGCTTTTATATTCAGACGTCTATATGAGCATCGATGCAATGAAGAACTGAAGGTTAGACATTCCATGCCCAACTCACGACCTTCCCTTGTTGATCAAGGCCAGCTTCCCTCCTCACGAACATTCTCCGACGGGTACAGCCTCATCCAGATAAACTCCCTTCTCGATCTCGTCCACGCTACTTCAGTGCATGCCTAAGTGCTGCGTCTCTGCTTTGTTATCTCTCTTCACCCGCCACAGTGAACGCAGCTACACACCTCTCCCAGAATCTCCTTGCTCGTCCACCACTGAGCCTGAAATGGCTGCGACACGTCGCCCCCTCAATCAAAATCATCCTTGGCCGGGATTCGGACAGGAACAGCCACCACGTATGTCGAATTGTTAGGATCTCTCGCCTTTTCTCACATTCCCGTAGAATGGGCGTATGCCGATCCGTATCGACGTCAGCGTATCCCATCTATCAGGACACCTAGGTCTACCAGGTCATCACAGGTCGTTCCGACGCCTATCGCCCCACCATCAATATGCTTACCTGTGCGTTTCCTCTCCATTACACTGCTCCGCCGTACCAAATTGACGATATCTGACAGGATGGTTCTTGGTGGGTCCCAAGCGCCGAGCTTGCGGGAGTCCAGTATTCTTGGTCAGCGATAGGTCTACAAGCGAGAAAAGTAAATTTACCAGTAGGTGCGGGTACCCCTGCTGCACCCGCCTCCGTTGCATCCCCTTGGTCTGTGGTCAACCCTGTGGGGGTCCCTCCTGGGCTGCACAGCGCACCGACTCCGGCTACTCCTACAGTAATACAGTTACATGCTACCATTACGCCGCCAGAGCAGGGCTCGCCACGGCAGATCTGGTGGAATATGCGACATCATCCCACAGTAGCGAAAGCGGTCAATGCTGTAGGGATCGCTCATCCCATTTCCACCATCTGGAATAACGAGATCGCCTCCCCCGCTCTAACGAATATCCGCATCCTATATAACGATGGAGGTGCAAGAAGCTGGCCTTCTATCAGATTGCGAAAGACGAGTTCGATAAAAGTGGGAGACGTACTCGACGCTATCTATGAATACTTCCAGACCCCATTGACACAACAAGAAGTCAGTCGACTTCAAGGGATGGGCTTGCCTTTGCTTCGGACTATGCAACGGCGAGTCCAACAATCACTTAACATCCCTAGTGCTGAATGGCGGCAAGGCTACAAAAGGATCGACAGTCTGGGCGAGAACTATTACTTCGTCGGTCTCAGGCTCATGCCCAACCAGAATGCTGGCGATACAGTGACTTTGGATCTCGTCGTGGCGGACAGGATCTCATGATACCTCATGACGCCCGACTATTCGCCGACTGCAGCAACTGCAGCATCCCATCGAAGACCTCTGTCAACATGAATTCGCACGAATGACGAACGACATAACGTACACATTCAGGTTCACGCTACAAATACATATCATACGATGGCCTAATGTAACGACAACGACGACACCTCTATGCCCGGATTTTTGTCTGTTATTACCCCTTTACCCCTACTCTACATCCGCTCCAAAGGTCGAAGGGTCAACAACCTCATCGCAGCACCGAGGACATCCCGAGCACTCAAATACATCCACATCCTCGCTTTCGCCTTCTCCTTATCCGGCTCGCCCTTCACCAGCACGTACTCCCATGCACTCGAGATGGCATGAGTTAACTTGAAGGCGAAGTGCACGATCGTGCCAGGCTCATGCTTCTCCATCGCGGTCTTCACCACACCTGGGTAGGTACCCAAGTGGAAGATGATCTCACGAGCAGCAGGCTCTGTGAGCAGATCGGTGTTGATCTGGTCTGGCGATGGGAGGGGAAGAAGGTCGGGGTTCTTGCGCTCGATGGAGGAAAGTCGGGCGTGTTGGTATTGCAGGTAAGGACCTGTGTCACCTTCAAACGAGAGCATTCGATTCCAGTTGAACGCGTAGTTATTGATTCTGTAACGATATTTAACGACGATTTGTATCAATTTAGCATTACGATTTATTTGTATCAAATATGAACGATTTTTGCTTACCGTTTCGCGGTCATGTCTTGGATCTTGATTCCGGAGATACCGACTTCTTGAGCGACGTACTTGGGATCTTCGATCTCGGCCATCTTGTCGGGGTTTTGGTTCATCTTCTCCAACATGACCGAAGTAGCCTCCTGGATAATCTGGTCCAAGAAAACGACGGTTCCTCGTCGGGTGCTCATGCCAGTGACGAGACCGTAGTTGATGTGTTCAAGGCGGTTTGCCCATGGGAACTCCATAAGCTCGAGCACTTTGAAGAACTGGGCCAGGTGAAGGTCCTGTTGCGCGGAGACGACGTAAAGCATCTTGTCGAACTTGTACTTTTCGGCTCGCTCGATAGCCCCACCGATATCTCGAGTAAGGTAGATAGAGGTACCGTCTGATGCCAAAAATCAGCATCGGATTCGTGGAGGTTATGAATCACGAGACCAACCCTTTTTCCTCAAGACGGCCTTGCCCATCTTCCACTTCTCGAGGTTAACGAGTTTCATACCCTCGTGATCCTCAATCAAGTTCATCTCGGTCAACCTCTCCAACGCCTTGTCCTGCCATTCCTTCCCGACCATGCTCTCTCCGAGGTACTCATCGAAGTGCACATTTAGTCGGTCGTACTCCTCCGCGTACTTCTTAATGGAGAGCTCTCGCCATACCCTCCAGTTCTTCAGGGCTTCTTCCTCTCCGTCCTCCATCCGCTTGAAGAATTTGGCGGCTTCGACCTTGACGTTGGGATCGGACTCAGCATCCTTGTTAATCTTGACGTAGACATCGAAGAGGTGCTTGATAGCGTCCTTCTGAAGTTCCTCTTCTGACCCGTACTTCTCGAACCCGATCGAGATCATACCGAACTTAGACAGCAGTGTAAGCTATCAAACTAGCGACAACGTTGTCGCCTCGACTCACCTGAGTTCCCCAATCACCAAGGTAGTTGATGGACACAACGTCCCATCCGCACGCTTTGTACAAGTTGGCAAGGAAAGCACCGATAATCGTACTTCGCAAGTGACCAACATGGAAAGCTTTTGCGATATTTGGAGACGAATACTCGATTACGACTTTCTTGCCCTTTCCAGTATCGTTTTTACCGTATTCGGGCTCTTTTGAGGCAGTGTTGTAAGTGAGTTCGTGGATTTGGTTGAGGACGAGACGGTTAAGGGTGGAAGTTCGGACTTGAAAGTGGAGGAAGATACCGTCGTTCGATGCGCTTTCTATCCACTCGTTTGGTTGGAACTGCATAGCTCATAAGAATTTGTGAAAAGATCAAAGCATTCAAAGAACATACCTTCTCAAGCACTTGCTTTCCAAACACATCGGGCTTTCCTTTCAGCTTGAATCGGGGCAATGCAACAGTGAAGTCATTTCCCTTCTTCCCGAAGTCCACTCCAGGATAGACTTGGTCAACAGTTAGAGATGGAATACCGTCGACGATGACTTGGGCGATAGCAACCCTGAACAGGTCCAAAACACTCCGTTCAGGCTCGGTTCCAGCAACCTGGGGTAATGGTGGAAGTTTCTCCAAAAGGTTTGGAAGGTATGGTTGTGAAGTCATGATGTGTGACCGTGTAGTATAATAGTGCAGATACGGGGTGACTTTTATTTGGGATGTTGGAGATAGTTTTCGAAGAGGATAATGTACACGGCGAATGAAGGGAGAGATGTGCTTGAGAACGAACGCCACTTTTTCAGAGTTTTCGCCGGGCAATCGATTACAGACTTTTTGCGAGTCAGAGCAGACGGAGGCAATGTCGATCGCGTCTCGAGTCACGTGCAGACCTTGGGCACCGGGCGACAAATTGAGAAGGTGTACTTTTGGTGAACTAGTACTTCCAAGTTACTGGCACTGATTTTGACTGACTCTCTTGCTTCAGTGTCGCCGTCCCACTCTTGGTTCTGAAGCGATTCTCTCATGTAAGTAATATCCAACATCTGGAAGCTAAATAACTACTCTCGTTTGTCGAGCCTAAGGATGCAAAATACATAGCGCTTCTTACAGACGTCCTTGGCCGTACCTTTGGGCTACGTCTACATGGAAGCTGTCAATTCGCCTCATGGAACTTATATGCCCCCTTCTACATGAAGCCATGCACGCACCAATGAATACGTGCAGCCTTACTCATGTCAATGGGCATATGAGCGGTGAACTACCTGCGTTACCACTCTTGCCCCCTTCAACATTCTACTCCATTCCAGGGATCCACAATGTCCACTCACCGCGACAATGATATAGAGATGGGCCCAGAGCCCGTTGAACCACCCCCCTCTGTTGATTCTGTCGGTGACACGGCGCGCGCTCCAGACAATAATATGAGCGGAAATAGCCCGAGGACAGAAGACTCGGACGAGGGGGTCAGGAATACTACTGCCTCAAATTTTCCTAAGCCACTTGACTGATCTTCTGTCTTATAGGCTCGACTCGCAAGTGAAGCTCAGAAGGGCTGGGCTGAGATTGCATCGCACCTCAAAGCCTTCAACGCCCAGAGAAGCTACCACTGCAATGAGGATTTGGATAATCTACTCGTATTTGTATGCTATCGTCCCCTGTTTTTTTATTATAGTGAACCTAACATTCTCTCAGGCCGGCCTTTTCTCCGCGATCCTCACTGCGTTTAACATCGAGACGTACAAACAGCTGCAGCCCGACCCAAATGCAGTCACTGTCTTGCTCCTGGCACAGATTGCTAAACAAATGAATAGCTCTCTCGCCGGAAACGATATTATAGGTGCATTCCAACCGTCGTCTATTCCAGATTCCACATCAACTCGTATCAACGCACTGTGGTTCGCCAGCTTATTGTTCAGTCTCATCACAGCCGCCCTTTGCATTCTCGTCAAACAATGGCTTCGGCAATTTGCTGTCGTGACAGCGAGCGTACAGGACTCCAAGGAATATTGCTATCGTCACTGGGGTCTTGCAAGTTATCACGTTTATCACATCGCGGACGTGCTCCCTATGATGTTGCAAGTATCCCTGGCTCTATTCCTTGTCGGGTTCGTGTACTTCGCATGGTCGCTCAACCACACTGTTGCAATAACGGCCACTACGATTGTTGCACTGTGGTTTGCCATCTACCTATTCACGATCGTCATCTCCATCAAAGACGCCGTTTGTCCATTCAGGACCGCTTTCTTCAGCGATTTGTCTCAACTGATGAGAGTCGTCATGTTTCGCATCTCACTTTCCGTCCTCCAGGAGTGGATTGATATCTCAGTCCTGTTGCATCTCTTCTTTTCCATGGGCACGAACATATGGCTTGCCGTGCACCGAAACCGCATGGACTACCGTGTTATGCAAGATATACTCCGTGACTGGAAGTATTTGAGTGAGCTTGCTTACCGGGCAGCATCAACTCCCAGAAAAACAGTGCTGGCATTTGCCGACCGCTTTGGATTGATTCAACGCCTGAGCCCCTTCCAGGTTATGAAAACCTACGGAAGTCAGCGCGAGCAGTCGATGCTACTTTCCGCACTTATGACAACTCCATATCATGCCCCGAAATTGATTGCCTACCTTCAATCATGCCTACGCTACCCGGACTCCGCGCCGTCGAAGGCTTCGTACTCACACATCGTGGAAGTGATCACATTCACTGGGAAGATACAAGTCGAACTAGGCCTGTCCATGTCCAGTGGCCTCCTTGATTCACTCATCCAAGTCGTCTTGGACGAATTAGGAGATGTGTTGCAGTTTGATCGTGCACCAGCCCCAGACCAGTGGAGACAAATCCTGGACTGTCTGAAACATGATTTGAACAAAGAACACGAGCTTGGCAATGTACTGAATGCTGCATTTAGCCAAAATGATCAATTCCTGGACTACGACAACGTCAAGGCTTTCTTATGGAACTGCTTCAGGTTCTCCACTGTCGACCGACTGAAGGAATGTGTCAAGCCTACCACTTCAGAAGGTATGCCTTACTTCTCTGATTGCATCTACCCTGTGCAGAGAAGTCTGACTACATCCTCATCCTGTAGCACTCCAGAACCTCCTTCGATGTGTCTCCGGAGTCACAGAAGACAAAAGTCCTCTCGAGAAAGTGCTTTTGTGCCCAATGACACTCTTTCTCCTCCTCCATTCGGAAGACGAAAACCATGCTCCGGCTGTCAACACCATTAGCACTGACGTCCTTCCGATACTTAACCAATTTGCACGTTCGTGGGCAGAGGTTACGATCCCCAACCGCAAGCCGGAGGAATGGAAACACGTCGTAGATTCATCATTGTCTCTGACAGACGAGTTACTTACCGTTCCGAACATCGATTCAACCATTTCTGCGTCTCTTCATTCTTTGAAGGATAAGATAATAGTCGTACGCTCAAGAATGCCGAACAGCAGCTTGTAAGTAGACACAGGTCCGGGACGCATTGCTACTTCCCATCATCATGTACAGTCTCCGCGTCCGTTCTTTTTTCGGGATTGATTCTCTGGAGGACGTCTGTAATGCTAGGCAGGGTACCGATACCGTCACACGTTATCTCAGCAGGCTGAGGTTTGATAGTGCTGTATGAAGATCTACATGATTAACGGCATATGCACCTTGCATATCGTGGCCCAGTGACCCATCAATTGTATTGACTGTAGCCCTCTCACGACATGATACCTCATGCAAACAACAATTATGATTAGATGAAAACGAAACGCTTGCGAGTAGTATTTAGACGACAGAAGAAAAAATCCAAAGTATTGATACAGACAGGTATGCGGTGTCTATGGTATGAGCGAAGAAATCCGAGAACAGATCGAAATCCTATTACGAAAGCAGACAGGGAATAAGGCTATGCGAATGCAAAGAATAGTTGCGGGAAACGGCTATAAGGAGTTCACCACTCGATAACAGGAGGGAAAAATTTAGCAATCAATCCTTGGTAGTATGGCTTGAGCTTCTCAGGGTCAACCGTCTCGTCACTCTTGCTGTACAAGTCGTATGGGTTGAAGGCGCGGACTGCCTGAAGGGCACGTTCGTCGTTGGCGTTCATGAGGTGCGTGTACGCTCCCTCGCGATGCCACCTATATTGATAAGTGTCATGAGTGACTAGCGTAATCAAAAAGGATAAAAACACGTACGGGTAGAAACTGTGGTAACGAATCATGTAGAGTGCATCCTCGGGCAGACTGCTCTGGTTCTTGAGAACGTGGTACAAGTACTATACAGCGGCATTAACGAGAGAACACATCTCGAATGGAAGTGGGACCTACCTCATCGTGACCCCATGACAGCATGACGTTGTCAAGACCGCAGTGAGGCTGGTAGACGCCATATTCAGTCGAGTAGACTGGGTCCTTGGAGTCTGGGTTGGCCTCGAAAGTCTCAGGGTAGATGATTTTGTCTGAGAATTTGCACCCAACGACAAAGGTGTCGCCGACAACGTCCCACTGCCCTCTGTGAATTATTATTGAGTATCAACGACACGTCGACAAAATTATTACAGAAAGGCGACTTACTCAGAGCCAAAAAGATACAGAAGCTTTCCGAGGTCATGCACGAGACCAGCCACCTGCATCCACTCGGGCTTGCCATCGCGACGGATGGCTTCCGCGGTCTGGAGAAGATGCTCGATTTGGGAAACATCAGTCTACACATTGTGATGTCAGTTACTGTGATATACAGAACGACATGGTAGACGTACATCAGGGTCAGAGTCATCGACCAATTCGTTGAGCTTCTCCATGGCTTCCCAGATACCTGGAAGAGACGTCAGTGAACTGCTACGCCACATCAGAAAAATCTAAAGCATACCCATGCGAGCGCGGACAGTCTTTTTGAAGTTGGCACGGATGTTCACATTGAACTCCATAGTTTGTTTTTCTGCGGATCAGTTGAGTGCGAAGAATTTCGAATAAAGACTTCAACGGAGCGTACCATGTTGTTCTCTGTAAAAGTTCTTGACACGGTCACAAGCGGCCTCATACTGGCGGAAGGTCTGCTTGTCCTTGGTGTTATCAAACTCAGAAGCATCGTCCCAGGCTCGTTCCTGCGAGCCTTTCAGCTTGTTGACTGTATGATGTGCGGTGGCAAGGTGGTCAGTTGTTAATGGAAAATACCAAAACAAAACGGCTGACCTTCGTCGACAGCGTCAGAGATGCGATCGAGGACGTGCATCGTAGAATTAAGGAGATACTAAAGAGTGGAAGGGTGGGAGGAATTAAAGGCAGAGGTTGTCTTTCGACTTTGTTGTTGGGATGAAGATTGAAAGAGCAAAATTGCAATCAACAAACAGTACGAGCCGGATTAGTCAGCTTGACGCTAGGTAACGTCGCCACTGCAACAAGGGGGATACGAGAGGTCTCCAATGAACTCTGACATGTCTTATATACCTTTCTGAAATGCGGAGAAGAGGTCCAGCCTTATGGAATGGGGCAGCTCCGCTTCCAATCCACAGAAAAACGCTCAAATTGGAGGGTGCACTTCTTCGGTCCGATGGTCCGCTTATGCAAGTTCACCGGCGCCTGTGCGACTGGACCCTCCTCGTCACTTGCTTCTAAGTTGCTTCTTACCATCTTCTCACTGACCTCGTTGGCCGAAGTATGGTCAACACTTGGATCCTGTCGTCATACAACCTGCCCTAGTATTTGTTTTACGGTCACCTATGAGCTTTGACGAGATGTCAAGCATAACAATGGCAGGATCTGATGAACGTTGAAGCGTTGAAGGTCAATCGCTTATGTCAAGTTTCAACAATCCGATGGGTCTGCAGACTGCTGGAGGTCCAGGCGGTGACAGGAGAAGCTATTACATTGTCAAATGACACCCTCTCTGCCAAATTCTACACGGGTGAGTGAGACATCCTGGTCAGCTGGGTAGAGGTCCCTTAGAGAAAAACATGGGAATTGCGATGTTCGCTTTCTCCGGAGCTTGCCCCCAATTTTGCGCATTGCCACCAAATAACATTGGAGGCTCGCGACCCACGGACTACCAGATATGGAGATGTCCCCTACACACAACGCACAGCAAGTTGCGTCCTGTTCTACGCCCGGCCCGCTTGGTGGATTGCTTTTTCGCCTCCTAAGTCCTCTACTGGACAAGGATGTCCAACCGCGCGTGATAGACGCGCTCTGGGTTCCAGGCATGTTTCCGTTCAGATGCCCTGTATGTTCTGCTGACTGATCTGATGTACGCAGAAGTCCTCCAACCGCCTCGTCTGTCCGTTTTACTCGCCAACGCCATGGCGATTGGCTCGTGGGAACCGTTATGAAATCAATCCTGAATTCTCTCTGGCCATTCAGTGGAGTCGTAGAGCAGCATCAGATCGATGGAACATGGCCAATAGCTGTTTGAAGTACCCCAGAAGTTGGAGCTGGACTTGATTGAGTATCGTATACTTCTGGAAATCTATCAACTTCGACCAGGTGAATTGTATGTATTTCTCAGCTGACCAACAACGTGTACATCAGCCCAGTGAAAGATGGAAGCACATGTCAACATTATGTTCCTTCAAGCGATTGTGAAGCAAAGGGATTGTAAGATGGACGTACAGCCAGATAGGCCTGCATCGACTCCAGGAACGGGGCTCCGCCGGGAACCACGTTACCTTCCTAATCGGGACGCTCACCGATTGCGATGCGTCTTTGGCGTAGCAACCAACTGGAGGGTCGCAAGGTAAGTGCCGGCGTTCTGTTCTCAGACAACTATCCGACTCACAAAACCGACGGTTTCTCGCGTCCTCGCCTCAGGAGGGTGCTTCTCAGACTGCCTCAAAGAAGCAGGCTCGTTCAAGGGGTTTCAGTGACCACTCATCAACCAAAGTGAGGACCGTTGGTTTATGACGCTCCCTCAGGCTGTGCTCATCTATCATAACTCAAGAGAATCATCCTTTACTTCCAATTTGGTGTACTCACAGACCGTCAGTTGAGCATCCACGTACACAATACTGACTAAGTTGATCTGTTTGGTCAGGGAGAAGGATGAACATGGAGCCTAATTTGGACAATGTGAACCTCATGTTCACTGCGACAGTTCCCCAAGCTCGGATTTTCATCCCGAAGGTAGTCGACAAGCTGAACAAGCCCGATGTCCCAGTGGAGTTCGCGGACGAATATGTCGTTAGTCTATCCATTCAACACGTCCCTTTTGAAGTCTGAACGGATATATGTGGTAGCGTGCCCTTCTCCGAGAGTGGAGCCGTCAGGTCGAGCGAAGATTGGGCCATGGCTGGACAGAGACACAGCGAATCTTCGTGGATTCAGGTCTTATGGAGGCGCTCGCACAAATCATCCTCAGTCCCCGAGAGGAGCTTAAAAGGATAAAATTCAATGCATTGGAAGCGATTCAGCCTCTCGCGAAGATTGGCAACCTCAATCAACGTCGAAAACTCCGGGGTCGTCTGCGGAAAATCAATGCTCTGAACGAACTGCTTCTCGTAAGTAATCTACATGTATGATTGTATGATGAGAAATATGCTGAACTTCCAGGCACTAGATCGCACACCATGGAGAATATGCTGTACTCAGGGCTGCAGCCGTGAATATCCTACGCGTTCTCTGTGTCGACCTCTTCCTAGGAGAAACTCTTTCAGTTGAACAGACGGCGGACCTCGTTGAGAGTCTATGTCGATTTGTCCTGGAAGGCTCTGACCGCATATCGGAAGAGATGCTTGATCCTGCTGCGAATTGGCAGTCAAAAATCATGACAGGGACGCACATTGTGAGCTGAATGATATATGGCATCAGTCTCTGACCGCTAACGCATGGCTATGGCTAGCTCAAACCTCAAGATGCTGCTAAATATGCAAAGAGATACAATGGCATGTCACAGGAGAATTGCCTCTTTGCTGTGCACGCGCTTTTCTGTCGAGTCCCTACGCCCTCTCGGGATTTCATGCTGCAGGTCATCCAAACCAAACCGGAGATCGTCGACATGTTGTTACAGTGTGCCTCTATGAGACGACCGGGATGGTACCCCGAGAATCAAGTGGACGGAATCGCATCTGAAACGCTCGCTCTCCTTTTCCAGTTCCCTCTGGATACTGTTCCAGGTCTCGAGCTCCCACTTCCGGAAAAGCATAAGCGCGAAAGAGCTCGGGAGTTCAGAGAGACCGTCGAAGCGTACAAGACCCTGATTACGCGCCCTCAGTTAGTTGATAAGCTGATCGGGATTTGGAAGAAAGTAAACGAAGAAACACCAGCTGTAATTAGAGGGTTAGTACTTATCATCTCCGCACAAGTGTAACCTCACTCTGGTTTTACCAGCCTATTCTCTCGAGTACGTCGGGACTGGTTTGCCACAGTTTCTCCCGGCCAGGATGCGTTACAGGAGGCTTGTAAGGAGAATGGTGAGATGTTTCTCGCGTTATGCACTCGTTCTATTGGGTACTCATCTCGCCTCCTTAGGTCAAACGAGAGTCAGCATGTTGCGACTGATCACCGGTATCTCATACTTGGATCAACAAGACATCTCTGAAGCTACTCTGCTGTCGTTACTCCCGATCGCTCATAGCTCTTCCCGAAAGGCTCTGTCCAGCGGAGATTTACAGTCACTCAGCACACCCGACGAATTTCTCTCTTACCTATCTTACATTGAATCCGTGCAACGCGGACCTGTGTGGGCAGGGGAACTGAATGAAGACACGGAAGAACCTGAACGACTCCCTTCCACAGCAACTGCTGGGCCGATCGCCACGATCAGAATTCTCACCAGACTTCAGGAACTCGGCACCCTCGACACCATTCAATCGTGGACCGAAGTCCCTCAGGGATTGCCTCCTTCCATCAGCCTTGTTGAGCTCAAGGAGATGACCTCTCAAGCATCCATCGAGAAAGTCTTGCGAGTCGCCATAGAACAAGCCGCATTTCAGATCGAAATGGCCGATACGTCCTTCATGAGATCCACAGGCTTCCGACAAGCCTGGCACGATTATGTTTCCGTAGCAGAATTAACGCAGGCCATGAAGAACTTCGATGACAAAACGGGTGGAAAGTACTCGCATCTCTTACGAGACTTGAACCAACACTACTTCACTTCTTTATCCTCCGCTTCGAAATGTTTCCTGGCGATGAAGTGGTGGGAAAGCGCTCTTGGTTTCGCAAAGGCCGCTGCTGCTGTCGCAGGACCTGGTGCTGCTGCTACCGACGGTATCACCTCTATTGACTTACAGAAGAATAGGCAGGTCATCAAGGAGGCGTCGAAGAAAGTTCGGGGTTAGGTGTAGGACTCTGGAACGCCGTAGCGTCTACTCATGCCGTATCCAGTTGGACTCTTGACGAGAAGTTGCCCAAGTGACCTGGATCTCCGTCCCATTGGGTATTTTCACCATCTCACAACACAAAGTATCTCAGGTATCGTTTCAATGCTGTATTTGCTGCCACGCATTCATCGTGTATGTGATCATAAACCGACATATCCTGAAATCTCGTTGCTTTCGAGGTGCTCCTGACAGTGATTATGATCAATGACGAAGGTGTAGCCGACTAGCCGCCGTGCGCTATGTACATGTGAACCTGGATTGCGCATGAACGTGTGGAGTCCCTCGAAGAATTTTCTGAGCTCGTTTGAATGTCAGTCCTGCGGGGTTCAGGGGCTTGTTTTGATGGTCATAAGGCTTGGAACTAACGCCTATACAGACGGCGTACCGCTCTGTTCAGTCAATGGACATGCATCTCCGCTCCGTTATAGCTGTTACGGCGAACCATTATTGACCAAATGGACCTAAATCCCTGTCCAAATTCGCCGGTAAGTATCGTTTTGCCTATTATACACCACTTCTTGTGTCTGCTGATGCTCTTTGTTGACCAAGTACAATGCGACGATCATATTCGTATTTTGCGCGTGCCTGCTTAATTGCGTATGCTGCATAGTCACCACGCGAATTGCGTCTCGACGGAGAGTACACAGCTGTGCTCTTCATTCCAGGTATGTTCCAAGTGGTGAGATCTCACCAATATCCTTCACTCGTCGGATTAGTTTGACCGCAATGCATGTTTTTGGAAGACTCCAGGATCAGGAAGCGACTCGTTCTGATCCAATGCGCAAAGGCCTCGGGCTCTACCTCTTCCCTGAGGGACGCTCATTGCCTATCGGCGGTTGTGCTGTATGGTATAAAAAGGTACGTATACGAGGTGACAATTGTTCAGCAGGAGTCCTTGACGTGCAGCAGCAACGTCTCCAACAGAACATTCAATACCTTTCATCTTCCTGATTACCAAAACAACCCGCGTACTGTCATGCACTTCACTCCTGCCTTGCTTGTCTTCACCATTACAGCCTTCCATGCTGTGACTGCTATGCCCGCCTCTGCTCAGTTCACGAATGCGCGAGGTATCGTCTCCCTGGGCTGCGCCAATGTACCAAAAACTGACAGATATCCCGTAGTTGGATCCTATACCCCAGGCTTGGGTGCCTGCGGTAAAACAAGTTTTCCCAGCGACTTCGTCGCCGCGTTGAACACCGCTCAACTTGGATCCAATCTAGAGAGTTGCTTCAAAGAGATCTCCTTGACCTGTAAGGACCTTCTCATGCATCCCACTCGTCATGCGACTCATTAGTGCAGATCAAGGAAAAACCATCATGGTCCAAGTCGTTGACGACTGCCCTGCATGTGCATTTGGAAATTTCGACATTTCACCTGCAGCATTCGCGACGCTTGGTGATCCCGATCTCGGGGTACTACAACCCGTCACCTGGAATTTCGTATAACGGACGCCAAACGAATGTCAGTAATATCATCGGGTGCATGAAAGCTTTGTACAACAATTGTAGTATTAGTGTGATAATCCTGTTCTTATGGGGTCCATACATAGGGTTCAGTACGTACCCTACTACCAGTGAACGCTACGCTTCCGAACCGCTTTGTACAATACCATTTTCTTCGCAGGTCCGGATGCAGTCCTTTTGTGTATCTCCTCTTTATCGCAATCCGCCCAGCAAAGATCTCCTCGACTTCCTCAACATTAGGTTCTGCAATTGGTCGCATCGCAGGAAATGGTAAAACTTACCGAGAAGTCGAATACTGGACGCCATGGCCAGCTTAACTTAATCTAATCTACTACCAACAGCCTGAGTAGGAACAAGTGTTCACTTCCAAGCCGGGTCTACTCGTGGCACTTACCAGAGCCCACATTTCCACTCACCTGACAACACTAACAAAGTCTATGCAACACTCTTGAAAGTGAAAAGCGTACCCCTTGCGTATTCCCCAATAGCCAGTGACAATTTTCGAGGCAACTATAATTCTCATTACATCCATGCATTGTAGAACTTGCCGGTGGAAACACCAGGTTGGTGAAAGTTTTGCTATTGACATCCCACCTCCCCCTCATTGAGAGAGCACACTATTTTGTACCTCCCGCCAACAATTCATACAATTGCCTTCATTCTGTATATATTCGTAAGTCCACCTTTTACCTTACGGAACGGAAAATGCACTTGGGAACGTACAGGATATGACCTCTGTCTCAGAGACATTGCGAATAGTATGAGTTCAAGACCTTGCATGTTCCCGAGGAGCAGCATGTGGAGCCGGTCCAACCAATGCCACCGCACTGGCCGTACAGTGCCGAGCAGCTGCCTGAGGGGGGCGTGCTACTGGGAGGACTGGTCGACGTTGAGGTGGGACCGCTCGGAGGAGGGCTTGGCTGACTGCCGGTTCCCTCGCTAACGGTCACGGATGACGAACCGCTGCTCTGGTAGCCTTCTGTGGCGACGATTTGGTAGTTGAACGTGCCGAGGGGGAGTCCGAGGTTCTTCCAGGCGTTGAAGTGGTTCGCAGTTGTGACCGTGCCCGAAGAGCGTTTCGAACTGCGGATTGACCAGTACTGGTTGAAGGTTGCCGTGCCAATGATCGAGGGCTGGTTCACGCGCGTCCCCTCGTAGATGTCGTACGTGCCGCCATCGGAGGTTACCGTGCCCTTATGCGTGAGCTGAGATCCGGGGTTGTACGTGCCGAAGTCCTCGAGGATGTAGTACTCGACGAGCGGGTTGGTTGTCCATCCGTAGACGGACAGGTAGGAGTTGCCTTGGGGCTGGTAATTCGCAGTGAAGGAAATTGCCCTAAAAACATGAAGTTAGAGGTGCATGCTTCAAGTACAATAGCTCAAAGACGTACCGAGCAGCTCCAGGGTTCCAACCTTTGCCGGCGACAAAGTTATCGGCGTTCTGCCAGGTCACGCTGTAAGACCCGGCATCGCCGTTGTTGTAGGTGACGGTGCCTCCGCCATCAGTCCAGAACGAATAGAAGAAACCGTGGTCGGTACCCGTGCCTGGGGAAACGGCTCGGGGGACGAGTGGTGAAGTTGCGTTGCCGAACGGGAAGGCAACTGCGCTGGAGACGAGCGCGCCAGCAATGACGAAGAGAGAGCTGAAAGACACCATGATGTCGTTGGCCTGTGGGGGAGACTCTGCGAATAGGTCGCTTTGGCTGCAGAGCCGACGTGGACCATGTTGCCTTCATATACACCTACTATGTCGCGGTAGGTAGAAATGCCGGGGATACTTCGACACTACTCTTCGTCACGGTGACCGAGGACCATTTGACAGACGCAGTCGGGCCACATAGATACGGGAAGTCGTCGGTTTGTTGTGCTCAATGTCGAGCTCAACTTTGGACCTTATGATCTTGAGTTACACTGCGGGATATAGATCGGCTGTCCCTCTCGGGTCCGAGATGGCAATGGGCGATCGCATGGTCTACATACTTAGAGGTCAGTCCGCCACTACATCATCGGCAGCATTTGCAATGAGGTAGGCGTCGAGTTTCAGATTCTATTTCCTTGAACTCAAAACGTTCTCGTGACTTTCCGTTGACTATGATGGGATTTATCCGATGAAGCGAGAATGAATTGAGCCATGGACGGCACTGCCGAAAGTCAAAAGCGCTAGCGACGACGGTACAAAGGTGGAACAAAAGCAAGTATGATTACGCACATCCCAGGAAACAAACAAGTCTTCGAGTCTCCGTAAGTAGCAGTGAGCTTTGTTGTGCTGCCTTTCATGCGACTTCGAGTACCGCTGACGGTCATATTGACATGATATACTTATCAACGACGATTTCGACTTTGACCAGTTTTGTCTGCAGGTCCGGCTGCAGCCCCCCTGCGCATCTCCTCTTCGTCCAATCCAGCCTCAGCAAGAATCTTCTCGACTTCTTCCAAGACAGGCTTATACTCCGCTATAGGTCATTCATATCTGATTGGAATCGCTCTTAAAATAAGAAGCAGCTGTCACGCACCGTATCTATCCTGTGCAAGAGCGAATCCGTCTCGTCGAAGGAGTTTGCCTCTATTGTCGCTTGACTGATGCGCTTTTCCAGCCCAATACTCGCCTGTATGTACAGTATGGAATTAATGAGCAAGGACATGATGAGAGATGATATCAAGAACTGACGAGATCGTGCGTAGAACATCGCCAAGGTTTCCCCAGGTAGAGGAGTACTAATTACGTCTTCTGCGGACCTAGTGGTATCTTTAGCGACACCCATGAACGCAGCGGCCTTCGATCGAATCGAATCAGGCTGTTTCGGAGTCAGAATTATCCGATGGACGTCTAGAGGAAGGTTTACCTCTTCACCAGTTTCCTCTGCCTCGGGTTCCGGCGCAGGCTCTTCTTCCTTCGATACCTCCTCGACACTCTCCCGCTTCTCCTTTTTCTTTCTCTTGGATACACGTTCTGCCTCATTCTCTTCGTTTTCTTCCTCGCCTTCCTCGTCCTCGTCCTCATCGTCCTCATCGTCGTCGTCGTCGTCGTCATCACTGCTGCTCTCGTCATCTCCTTCAGCCGGAATAGTAACACCGCTATCTTTCAAGCAGGTATATCTATCCAACTTGTCGAGTTGGAGCGAATAGAAATCGTCGAGGGTGTACTCTCGCGAACCTCTTTCGAATATGCCGCCATAGCTAAGTAGTGTATTGGACATCGATTACCAATGATGTCATAGAGGGAAGGAAGAGAACTCACATATATAATGTGTTTCGCAGTACTGCCAGCATGGCGTTGTACCTGGGCAGCGGAGTAGTGAGTGTAGGATCGTCTGGATCCACCTCCGGACTAGGAGCGCGAGCCGCCTTTATAGGTGGTGTTTCTTTTTTCGACAGCTTTGGACGATCCTTTGTCACAAAATCAATCACAATTGAGATCATCTGCGAGGGTAATTGACATAGCAACATCTTCGTACCTCGTTCCCATCGTCCTCGTCGGAGTTGCAATCCTCATTCTCATCGTCGCTATCCCGTTTATAAGATTGAGGTGCAGGAGTAGCCTTTTCCTTCTTCTTTGCAGGTCCTTTCTTCTTTGGTTTCTTCAAAGCCAGAGATACCCAACGACCATTCCCTGAAATCTGATACCCGTACCTATGGTTGATCAATCAACATGAGGGTTTGGCGATTATAAAGGAAGTTAGAACCTACAGATCATTATGGAATACACTCTCAAGTGTTTCTTCGCCTGTATCCTCATCCGTGACGCCACCGAAAAGGATACCCATGTTCTTCGCACTCCAGAGTGCCATCGTACAACCCGACCGCAGGGAGGGTGCGAATGCCGTGGACGATTTCTTTCGTTTTTCCCATTTTACTATCAAGGGGTCTTTTGGAAGTTTTCCTGACGCATCGGGTTCGTTGTTGAGCATTCTGAGTCGGACAGAAGTGAGATTCGAATTTTTTTCAGAGAAGGATTAGCGAGATGGGTTACCGTAATAGCCAGGTATCGTCTAACATGACGCCAACTGGTCGACTACCTTTAACATATTCCTTGCAATACCCGCCTGTCGAGATCCTTAGGATATTTCGTCCTCTTCAAAAGACTCCTTGTGTATGTTACTTACCATGCAACAGGACACCTTCCGCGCAAGGTAGAAAAGAGAATCCGCTACGCGGCCTATAGATGCATACGATGGTGAGTTCGACTCGATACCATGGAGACGTAAGAGGGACGCACGAAGGTCTTCTATCGTTCTCCCTGAATTCGATTTGTCTCCATTTATATTCCTGTGTGTCGAAGAGCCACAGGTCGTTTAAGTAATTCGCTGCAGCAGACCAACCCTATCAGCGTTTCGATGCCAAATCGCATACTGAGACAGCGTACTTCGGATACCGGGGTCATAGAACCCTCCAAAAAGAACTATGTAATGTTTCCAGATTGCCATCCTGCGCTCCTATTATGAGTAAGCTGAGAATTCATGAAGAGATCGGACATATGGTAATCGCATAGCAATATATGATGTGAGCACAGGGATCAATACAGACCTATGTCCTGATCTCGCAGAAGGCCTGATCTTCGTGTCGATTCTGTCCCATGAATGGGTACTTATATCGAAACACCAGAAATCACGGTAGTGATGGAAAGAGTTTTGGTATAGCGATGAGAACTCGCCGCCTATACCAATTCGTAGACGACAGTCAATCAGCAACAAGTACAATAGGCAGTGAACAGAACGTTGCACTTACCGAAAAGGAAAAGCTTTCCGCCGCCGACGGGGGAGGCTACGACTGCATGGGCAGATCGAGGGCCAGGACATGTTGGAGAAACAAATTTTCGCCACTCATCCTACACAATAGCCCTATAAGTTGACAGGCCATCCCGATGCGAGCATTGTGACAATTGTATACGAACCTTCTCAGGAGAGTACCGAAATACGTCGTTATAGAAGTACTGGGTAACATGAGCAACGCCGAATTCTCTGTAAACAATTCCGAATCGACTCACGGCTTTACCATCATCGCTGAAATATTCTCCTCCTATGCACCATAGGTGATTCCCGTTCGGACACGGAGTGAGAGTTGCATTTGCTCGACGACTTGGAGGACCTTCCACAAGTTCCTCGGTGACTTTGTGTTTCTCCTCCCATTCCCTACGCATCTGTGATCGCGCTCAGTCATGCACTGTACTTTGGACAAATATCGGGAAAGAATTTCGTATGATGTTTTTTTGTACTACACTGAAGACTGATCGAGGTATGTGGTGAAAACATTACCTGGTCAAGGATACCCTCCAAGTCTTGCTCGTCCTCCTCCTCCTCCTTCAACCCATTCTTTCCAACTTTCTTCTTCTCCTTCCGCTCGACTTTCTTCTCTGCCTTGGCCTTTTTGGCCGCCTTAGCCGCAGCTTTTGACGCAGCAGTGGTACTTTTCTTTTTGGCCATTTCAGAGCACAGATCCTCGGCCTGTCCTGCAGAAGTTGGCTATGATTCGTCTGAAAGCTCCTTAAGATTCGGTGGAGGCCATGAACGGACGAAAGAGATCGTCTGAATCGGGCGGAGATCTCGATTGATGTGATCTTACCAAGTGCTCGTCCATTTTTGGACGCTGACTAGGTTCAGGACTTCAGGTACTATCCGAACGTTCAAACGCAAAGAGAATAAGAGCAAGGCAACTTTGGTTCGGTAGAGTCGTAGTACAAGTGGTTCATTATCCAAAGGAAAAATAGAGCTTTGCTAATCTTTTCGACGACCGAACGCCCGACCGCCAGACATCTCCAACATCCCAAACCCCATCGTCAGAACGATTTCATCCTGGAGAACAACACACGGGTGCTACTGGTGAGATTCGTCGTGACGGGACCAACATGAGAATAAACTTACCTAATCAAGTGGGTCACATTGCGCATCACATTGCAAAGGAGCCTCGGTACATGTGTGGATTTGGCTATTGTGTCTGAGCCTAGGTAAGTCAATGACAGTAGAGAATTACAGAGATTGAAGGTTGCCTTTTCATGAGCTAAGGCGGAGTATTCGGCACATCGCAAGAAGTATCTTGGGCGGTATGCGGCACGGTTATCCCTACCCTGCCACCTACTCTTATTCGTTGGCAGGGGACCTGTACGCCGATGTAGAGGTGCTCCGGGGTCCTGCCAGCCGCATAAAGTCAGCGAAAACTACCAGATGGAGACAAAAACTGCTTACCGGTACAGTGCGGTAGCACACAGGGTGCGGCACGGTTTTCCTAACCCCACCATATCTAATGGCAGGAGATCTTCTGCGCCGTAGCAGAGATCCACCTAGGTCCTACAACCAAGCTGTCAGCCTCCCATCCGAAAATCAAAAACGAGGTCCACTCACCGATGGGCGTCGATGCACCAACGATAGCAAGGTAAGCCCAACCCTGCCATCTACTTTGTTGGTTGACAGGGGACGTCCGCGCTGCAGCGGCGTTCTCTAGGGTCGTATGTGCAGTGTTGAGCAAGGGATAGATCGTCGTTTAGGTTAGCCATGCTGGTGACAAGGGATGATATGCGTCGCCCATATCGTCGAGAGGATAAGCAGTGAGGACGATGATGGGGGAGAAAGCGAGGTTTGCTGAGGAGAGTGGCTGAGGGTTCCTCGCCTTATATGCGCCTAGGTTCACGGGCGCCCAAATTCAAGGCCCGACGCGTCTTCTCGACAAGCTCAACAAGTGTACGAGCCCGCAGATAGAAGCCTCTGAGCATGTCCCAAAACGGTTGAAGACCTTCCTGAAAAGGAAGATATTCTATTTCTGCGGGTCTGGACTTGCGAGGCTGACAGGTGATAAGTAACTCTCTCTCCCAGTTCGTTCAACTTGTACAAGTTGCCAGAAACCCCCATAGTCCATTACAAGACAGCGAGTCATCCCACGCTATACTGTGGAGTCAGTATAGCTGATACACAACATATTCAAGGCGTACCAAGAGCAAGCATGGATATTCTTTGTGGTATGGAGGTTACAGCACCGCGGGAATCACACAGCACATAGCTCGGCGCAGATTATATCAAGCATCATATCCTACTTAGAATTACATTGACGTTCCCTCCTCCCCGCCATCACTCTGCGTCGCGACAAAGCAATCGTACATGCCAGGATACGTCGAAAATCAATACCTGGAGATTTTGTCGTAAAGAGGCCAGTACAGACTGTCCTGAGCCGTCGTCCAATGTCGCATAGTGTATATGTATCCCACGACGCCGGCGAGGTATGTAATAATGATCACTATCCAAATGCCGAATTAGTGTTCTTTCCCATATATACGATCTTTGGCCATGTGGAGTAGTGAATACTTACACAAACGTCGTCGGGGGAACATGGCTACATCATTTGCGAATCCCGGCAAACCCATGATGTTGCAGAACACGTGAGAGATCATGGGAGGAAGAAGAGAACCCGTTCGAAGGAAAAGGAATGCACAGTGTGCTCCGAAAAGCGTCGTGTAGCCCAATTGGAATACTGACCATACATATACATGTCAAATGGGCCTGAGACACCAGTCATAGAGGATCGCACCTGTAGAAAAAATGGCGCGTTGCAGGGCAGACGAAGTGCGTCCATATCTGTTGTAAATTTCCCATGCGTGATGGAGATGTGCTATGTAGTAGAGTCACAGTCAGGTTGGTATAAAGTTGAAAAATAAAGCACGTAAAATATACTCGCCTACTCCGAACCACAGCGGAGTGAGAAAAATCATCTTCCGATGTGTTGCCCCGGACAAGTGGTACACAGAGAGTATACATGCCCTGAACACGATCTCTTCTGTGATGGGACCCTAAGCAGTTCGTAGAATCACAGAAGACATTAGACTCTATGAGAGCAAACGTACGACGAAGTAGTTCCGCCAGCCTTGCCACGACCATACGACCGGAAGGAGGCTACGCCTTATAGTCCAATTGCTTTGGAACGGGAGGTCTCCAGACAGGAAGCAGACTAGGAGGGGTCCTAAGAATAGTACAGGAGCTGTCAGAGATGGAAGGATTGTTTCTGAGCTATTTCGGGTAATTGTGAAGCCTAGACGAATGCGAGCGGAGGATAATGATCCCCATAATGACTGGTACGGAAGACAATCGTGTTATCAGGAATGTGTGCAATTGGCAAACAACATAAATGTACATACAGCCTTGTTTCCGCCATTTAAATTCCATACGAGAAGAAACACGCCTAAGCAATCCAATATGGTCGCCACACTGGCCGCGGTCAATCTTGCTCTAATAACGTCGGGGTCGTTCCTCCACCTCTCGTCCAATTCCCTCTGCCTCGGGACCCCATTCAAGTTCCAGGAGTAGCTTGGTTTGTGCGTGAAACGGAGCCTTGCGTTCTTCGAGATGTATAACGAACCAACATATGTCAGAGTAAAGAAGCACGAGAGAAAGTGCGCGTCAAGCACAGAAAGCGGTGGTGTGGGAAATGCGGGAGACATCCTATGTCGATACTGTCAACCTCCCGTTACTTGGAGGTTGTAGTTTGTGCAGGTTGTTGAGCGGTGGCGAACGTCGGTGGTGGTAAAGGGGCAGACGGGTCCTTGATTTCAACCCGAGTTTAACCCATTGTTCGAAGCGATCCGATCTTCTCGGTCGAACCACCGTGACACGCGAAGCGCGTCGCGCATACGACCGAACCGCCGGCAATCCGCGGGAACACGTGTTGACGCTGTGTTCTGAACCGTTTCCCTCCTTCCCGTCATCCCATTTTGGCTTTCGACTAGGTTCGACAGTCTCTGACAGCTTTCAGCACGAGAAGTGCTCATCGTCCACAGCTAGCCAGAACCTAAGGCAGGCATACACAACCAAGTCGTACATGTCAAGGTAAAATGAACCACATACCAGATGGTGAGCGATTTCCCTATATCCCGACTGGGAAGCTATCATATATTGCTACCCACGACAAAGCATGCTTATGGAATTTGACGTTGTACAGATCCATTTGCAGATGAAACCTCCTCGCCGACGGAGACGCTACCAGAGTGAACCTGGTCTCTCTAGCACTTCCTTGTTGAACGCGCTTCTGAAACTTATGTTCGCTTCCCCCTCTTAGCTATGTGTCACACGTGAGCAGTGTGCCAGTTTCCCTCTCTAGAGCTCCCACGTAGGAATATTAGCTCGCATAGTCGGTTCCTATCTTACTGACTCGTACTGATCTGCCAGATATACTCTGCCTCGTCCCAAACAACCCATCATCTACTCGTTTCTGCACTTCAATGAGGACACCGTTTTCCTCATGCCCCCACGAATGCCTCAGGTACCTTCGCCCACACCACTGTATCACATTCAAACAAGGATAAAAGTAGATCCTTTTCTTCCATTCATGTATCATACAGTAGTGCGACGAGGTGGGGACGAGGATGGTGAGTTGGTTGGGGAGTTCGAGTAGGTGACATCCCCCATTCGTCTTCAATGAATGTGAGATGCTAACTTGCTATTAAATAAACATATAGGGTATCTCCGACCCATAGACGTGCAATTGTTACCTTCGGGGAGTATGCAACGCGACTCTCGAGTATCATGACGACCTTCGACAAAGCCAAAGTAATAATCCCACCAATGCGGAATTCATGTCGCTTACGAAATTTGCTATCATAGCCGACATATAGATGGAAGCACCGGAGCGTCGACATTCGTTGGGATTGTAGCACCAAATTGCAAGATGGCTCGCGAATGTGCATCGTACGCATATCTGATAACGCTTCGCTCATGATAGCGGAAACTCACATACTACAACGTATTACATAGTGCACATCCTCCTCCCAGCTCCAAATAGCAAACTTTGTCCCTCCCCCGATAGATGGATCACCTCCACTACCGGATGCAACGCTGACGGTGTTTCCCGATGGCCACGACATCATGGACGAGATCATCTTGTCATCTCTCATCATTGCAAGGATGATTGCGCTGTAATAGAGATTTACAATTCTCAGCACAGACGTCCTGAGGGCGACGAGAGGAGGCCCCACCTGCATCAACGGGTGATATGCCGACTGACGGCCGCTGGGGATTCGAGAACATACCATCCCAAAATGGAAGGGGACACTTCTGCTCAGTCGTGAATTTTGAGCCCAAGACTCCTCCCTAACTCTCAGAAACTTCCTGTGTATTGCTACCATGCATGCACGAGTGTAAGAGGTCGAGATAACCTCGTCGAAAGGGCTCTGACATGAAGTTCTTGAGGGCCATTACCAAAAGAGGAGAACTCGTTTGCTCAGATTTTCCGTTCGGCTGTCAGTCGCCGTTGATGCGAGCGGGGCTCCTCGTCGTCCTCAGGACGTCTGCATTTGAGAATTGTAAATCCCTAATACCAGCACTCTAACGGATATCCGTCACGATTCATCAAGTGACAACATTACCAGCACCAGACACAAAGTCTATCAACCTGACGTCGCTGACTGCCTCAGGCTAGTACTCACTGTAGTAGTACTGTAGTTCAAATTGGTCGAACATCAGTCGAACATATATATACTATCATCAACGAACGACGTGGACTGGCCAGCACTGAGCTCACGGACAGGTCTCAGCATACGGCGGCGGCGACAGTGTGGTGCGCACATCAATACCCGAATATATAAGTCGAAAAGTAGCATACTGGTACATTGATGCGGACGCCAGCGTCCTGCAACAGGACACTTCTTTCTTTTAGATGCCGTCGAATCTTCATGTTCGGCTCTGAAGTTGGCCTTTCGCAGTCACAAGTCTCCTCTTGTTCTTCTCTATAATGTCCATGGTGAGGCCCTCCTCCTGCGGGTTTTCCTGAGCAACCTGTGCAGCCGCGCTCGCAAACGCTAGCGCACTCTTGTGCTTCTGTTGTCGTAATGCCATCTCCGCTGCATTAGTCAAGCACAATACGAGTTCCTTCCGAGCTCCCTTCACTTGCTCAGCGAATTTACCGTCGGTTGTTTGGTCGAAATTGCGTAAAGCAGCCGCGAGCTCAGCGGAGTAGATGAATGTGCCCATTGCCATGCGCAGGTCCGCGTCCTTCAGTAGTCGATCGCGACCCAGCTCACGATGCGTAGTGATTCTTTTGACGGCTATGGTTAGAGCCTTCTTGAGAATGTCAGAATTCGTGATTTGCTTGACGTGCTTGAGCTCCGTAGACGGGCCTACGTCTGCTGGTAACGCCGTCCAAGACTGGATTTTGCTCAACAATCCCCGTCGATGAAGAAGAGTATACAATCGTGTCAAGGCGAGGGGGCCAGTCAAGGTTTCCGGGCCTATGATCTGGACATAGTCTGCACCTTGCCTGCCCGTGTTTGCCCATCCAGGGACTCGCCATACTTCCTCCGATCGTGACGCATACATATTTGACTTTTGAGTCATCTGAGGATCCATGAAGAGAAGTGAGCCAACAGGGCGCTTGTTCGCCTGTGCTCCAATGTAGGCGGGACGCAGAAATGTGATTAGTTCGTCGTCCTTGATTTCTTCAGAATAGGTCACGCTGGCGATTATTCGGAGAATACTTGTGCGTAGTCGACCTGTTGAGAGACAAATAGGACGTCACTCCATGTAAAGGTCTACCCAGCAAAACGTTAGAAACCTCTATTAAGATACGCCTTTTTCAAACTCGAATCATTGGGAGCTTCTACAGCGAAGTATTGTTCGACAGAACGTTTGAATTTTCTGTGAACATCAATGAGTAATCTACCCAACTTTGTGCTACAAAGGACGTACGCCAAAATATCGTTGTCGTTGAATGACTCAGTTTTAGACCACGCATCCAGCAGAGAGTTCGCCCAGTTCGGTCGGCTCAGGAGGATATCCAAGGCCTCGACGTTCGCTCGTAATTCAGAATCATATTCCTCCTTCAAGGCTCCCTCCAGCGGGTAATTCAGACCTGGCACGCTGTCCAAGCGGAATTGGACCAGTAATGCTAGAACCTCACAGGCAAGCGCATCGATCTTGCTCTCGGGGTACCAATCTGTACGTCTGAGTTGAGCGATCCGGAGAAGTGAGTCGACAATTCCTGGATTATGGCGCAGAATAGCCAGATAGTGCTCGCGAGAGGGCACGGGAGCTCGACATAACAGGCCGTGGCACGCTAACATAGCGTACTCCTGTGAGATGGAATAGTACCTCTTTGCATACTGACTGGCATCGCGAGCGGGCATCTGAGAAACGTAATGTGGATTGTAGCCAGAAGCGCAAATCGAGAGTACTCACATCTTCTCGACCACACATCAGACGCGACTGCCAGTTCTTATCAGGTTCCAGCAATTCTCGAGCATCTCGGTGTGGGCCCGCCAATACCAACTTGCACATTGTTTCCATCAGGTCAGCGATCCTTCTGGGCGATAATGCTTCTCCAAGGAATAGGTCCGCTGCCATCAAACGAACACAGTTGACGGCCGCACATCTATGCGTCGCCAACGGACTGTGTTCCACGATCTAGCAGATAAAAATAGGGTAAGCGTATGCAATTTGGATGGTAGTGGAATGCCAGTACATCAACAAAAATATCAAGAGCGTGATGCTTTCTGAATTCGTCATGTACCCTTCGGCGTTCAGCCATCGTGGCTAGCTGAACGAATGTTTGTATGGCATCCATGAGATAATATTGTGAAGGAGCTAAATCAGGTCTTGCATGTCGAATAAAAATCAGCGCAGTCTCGATAAACCCTGCGTCCATGAAGATCTTCTCCCGACTGCTCCATCCTTTGCCATATCCTCGGAGAATGATACACATCTGGGTCCATTCACTCCGCAAATGACGCTAAAAAGCACGAAATGGTCATTTATCGGAATACTAGAATAGAGGTTGTCGTCGATGAAGCTTACAATATATGCATTTGCAATCACAGGGTCCACCCTCTCGTCGCGAAGTTTGGCCAAAATCTTTGGGATGAACACGCTCAATAGGACATCGCCCCCGGTTCTCAGTAGGGAAATATTATCGATTGTTGGCTCCATTAAGTGCGGCAAGTAGTCAAGCCTTATACGAGACTAATAACGCGTCCAGGACCTCGCAGAAGGAAGCCTTCCACTACGATCGCGAGGTCACCAAGTGGCAAGGGGGTCTTTGAACCTGGAAACGGCGGGACCAGCTTGAGTTTCCGATACTCTTGGTGTCCGTATGCTGAGACATACCTTCGAGAACTCAGTGCAGCAGAAAGAAAGGATTTGTGAACACTCAGTCGGGCCTCGAATTCAGAGAAAACGAAGATAAAAAGCGAGCCGAAACTGTTTCACCCTTGGATGCTGAGGAAATACTGAACGCCATTAGTCACGTGCGTGAAGGGACTCAACCGAATCCGGCAATTGTACTAGTTCGTTGCCACGACACCGTCGACACGCATCCGTAGTCCTCGGAGATGTAAGCTTCTCCTGACATGTATACGGCTTCACGCTTCAGATAGATCAACTTGGAAAGTCAAGTGTCACATCGTCACATCTTTCGGGACAATAGTGATACGTTACAACAGAAGCCTACTACATAGAGCAAATACTAGCACAGCGAAGAGCCCCCGGCCAGCACAACACATACAATCTATCGTTAAACGTATTGGAAAAACTTAGCAATATAACTTGTGGGTAACAAAATATCTACTCAAAGTTCCAGTTCACACCGGTGAGTCGTCCAGCATTCAAGCTTGCGAGCTGCTGGAAGGCAGCGGGGGAAAGATCAATGCTGCCGGGATTACAGCTAGGGCATAGATCGACAACGGTGGCATCGACGGTTCTTCCTTGCCCTAGAGTACGTTACTGTTAGAAGCGAGACTTCAAATTTAGAACGGTACAGCTTACAGTTCACAAGGATGTGACGGAAGCAGTGAGAACCGCCGGCGTAATCTGACGGGCTCAGGGCGACGATGAGGTCGTTGGGGCTGCTGAAAGCACCACAAGCACCGAGACCAGGCTCAAAGAAGGTGGCTATATGAAAACATCAGAAACGGGGAGTCGTGTCGCATGAACTAGCAGGAAGTATTCACCGTCACCTGTGAGTTTTACAGCAGCAGGGGCAGCTGAGGAAGGCCAGAAAGCGGTTGTGGCAAGCACAAAGATGGCGAGAGCGACGCGGAACATAACGATCGAATCGTGTTTGCAGCGTTGGGAGATACGAGTTGCTTGGTGCTAAGCAAGGATACTGGATGTGCTTCTCGAAATGTAGGTGCGGTTGGGGAGCTTGAGGCTGACGGTCAGCCATATACCTCTTTTATACCTAAAGGGATAGGTCTTAAGCGCATACCTCCCAACCAAAGAGAGAACTAGACCACCGCATGAACAAAAGGCAGGTCAGCTAGAGCAACCATCATCATTCAGTGCGCCTCTAGCCACCGGAGATGCGGGAAATTCCGTATGGACTGGCATACCAACGGAGTTTTTCATACTATTCTGCTTACCATTATATTTACCGGGGCTCCTTGAGACTGAAGGACAGCTTCAAAGTCTAAGGAGTCACCCCGCAGACTCTAATGCTGATGTCGCTGTTCGGTGGGCACTTTCAAGTCGTTCCGTTAGCATTGCAAAGAATAAATATTTTTTACATTTGACCACAAATTGAACTGCCTGACTAAACAGGGGCATAGCAGTTCTATGGGTATATCGCGCATCCTTTCTGCGCTATATAGGAGAATATCCTAGCATTCAAGCTTGCGCTGCCCAAGAGTGGTTTGTCACTGCGGGACCAAGCGATTCGCAGCAGTGGCGTAACCGTGCGCCAGCAGTGCTTTCTCTGTATGCTGACGGGAGGCAAATAAGCAATTTGAATGAAAGCATGTGAACGATAGAAACCGTCAAGGACGCCAAAATCTGCGTGAGCGTCCAAATGAGCTAGAGATCAATCGAAAGCGTACCAATCGCAAGGACTTACGAAGTAAGAGACACCTCAGAGCCTCTAAACAGACCACGACATGAGAGTCAATGCAGGGCTGGGAGTCAGCCTCTTCCGCTCAATAATCAAGGCAGATATCAAGATCTGCTCGATTAGTGACTGCCCATCAGGGTAGACTTTGAGAGTGGCTGGTGAGGAAGGTCTCCCGTCAACACGCGGGGTGAGAGGCGGAGGCGTATGACTGGCTACAATTACTCGTTCACCGCCCTTCGTCGTCCGTCGGTAACACTGCGGTAAGTCAGTGGCATTAAATCACAAAAAACTGAAATGTGCGAACGTGCTTCACAGGACTGTCATATGTCCAACTGAGATGTAAACTTTCGTCGTTGCTCCAGCGCCATTCCCACATACGCTAAGAGAGAGGATGCCGATGAGTGTTACGATCACACTGCCTATACGTACCGCAACTAAACTCACATCTGAGCGATTCCGGCTTTTGGATAAAACAGCGTCTGTAAGTTTCTCCTTGCCTTCAAAGGTCACGGTGCTCTTCTTGACGGATATGCCCATTCTAATAAGGAAAAAAGTTTCAGTCCTTGCTTGAGATAGGAAGACCATCGGAAACCTACTCGAACTGTCCAATCAGTGTACCTGTCTCTGAATCTCCCTCGTGTATCTTCGTGATGTATGACGATGGAACGAAGCAATTCATATGCACAGATATGTGATACAATGGTAGAGATGCAGGCTCATATGCGAGTAACATCGAATTGTACGAGCTCTGCACGAATGTGTAATTGATCGCGCCTTGCGCTGCCGTATTCCTAAGCCTAGAGAATTGGCAATGAGGGGAGATGACAACCAACGTTAACTGAGCCTACTTACTCCCGCAGAGTCGCCGAAGTGTTTTCCCTCGGATTGGGAGAGAGTCGAGAGCTGCTCGGAACCGCGCTACGTCGGCGACTAGTACTTGCATCCCGTCTGTCCGACCTATTTCCCCCGCGACCGGAAGGACGACGAGACCTAGATGAATTTCCGACGGCATCGCTGTAGCTGTTCCCACTAATCAGTCAAGATACGGGACGGTAATTCACAGTATGTTCAAACCTCGGCGGTTCTACATTGACTGTGGGTGTCGATGGTCCAGGTTGAGGTTGGTTTTGCGTCTCGACGTCAACTCCGGCGGCGTGTCCCCACTCGGACTCAGTAATGATCATAGCTCGTGGGTAGTCACGGTGTCGTGCCTTGTGCCTTGTAGACTTGGATTGAAGGTGGTGAATTTCGGTTCGTCAAGCTTCAAACGAGTTGTGCACGGCCCTCAGTGGAAGTTGGGTTCAGACCTTAGGCCTTAGGTCTCAGAACTGTCCCCTGCGTACTTGGGCTGCGCATGGCGGTTTCCGTGCATCGTGCATACTAGCGGCTGCCAGAGAGCGTCACGTACAGCCGCTGACGTACGCGTGTCCGTTCTAACACCGCCACTGAACGCGTTGTTCGTGTAATGCGTATTTCAACCTTTCTCGTCTCAAAAACATACAGGAAAAAATATACATGCATACGAGCAATGGTTCGGAGCCTTCACTGAAAATGCCACTGAACGACATCTAGTATCCGTAAAGCGCATCGCCATTCGATCAATGAGCCCAGTTGGAACGACCTCGACTACCATTATCTCTCCGAGCTCATGGAATCTGTTCATAAAACGCATGCTGAGTGTCGACCGCTGCAAACAGTTTTTATGGACCGGGGGGAAGGCGCGTCACGACAAGCCGATCCGACGACAGGATATGAAAGAAGCAAAACGTGGTGTAATCATACCATCTCTTCATATCTTCGCAGCATCCGGGCTTCGACATTCCGTGCAATAGTTATGACATCGTTCCGGCGCAAGGAGGCAAGATAAGCTTCAAATTACTACGCCGGGAGCTTATGCTGGGAGATTCGGAAGATGTCTTGCCACAGACGTTCCGCAGGAAGCAGTATGAATTTGCGCGTAATCAGAGCACCTTTCCTCCGCGGTGTTACCACACGCGTAGCGCACAGCGGGTATCCGATAGCGTGCCTACTTGCAGCTTCCTGGGTCTGAATGAAACCCTACGCCCATTGTGCAACGTTGGCGCTACGAGGAACCGCAGAAGCCTTTGCAAAAGAGTCAAGATAACCGGCGAGAACATGCGGTAGAATGGACAGTGTTAGTAAGAGATACACCAAACGAAGCGATGGACTACGGTTCCTGAACTCACCGAAAGAAGAGCAAACAGTGAAGTTGTCGTAGGGTGTGAAGTGTAAGCGATGAATACCGCTGTATTAATAGCCGAATGGAAATCGGACAGGATGAGAGCTCTTGTTTGGAAGACTATTGCCCCATCCAAGAACGGTCCGTAAACCGTATGCGGCTGTGGCAGATTAGCCTCACTTCTTTGACTGACCAGGGCTTCCATCTATCGCTTTGCATTGACGTACTATACCTTGCTTAAGCCAGCGTAAACAACACTAAAAGTATAGAGGAGATCTGTTCGGGAGGTTGATGTTTCAAGTTTCAACCTTGCAGGCGTTGAACATGGTAAGTGGCGGACGAGAGACCAAGAAGTAAAATATTATACGTCCATACCACTTCTAAGAATGGCCAAGTCATGTCTAGCACATCTTCATGCATATGAATCTGACAGAGGTTACTAGTTAGTAGTCAACTTGACTTCCGCCTCATTGTGATTGACACGGAGGATCAGCCAAGTTGAGAACATTTCGAAGATTGGAAGGAAATTAAGACTCAATTTCTTCTCCGTTCCCATCCTTGTAAGAGACAAGTGCTGCACGATTATTTGGCCAACCTCTCGAGCTCAGACTCGGGAGCTCATGATGGTCAGAAAGAAAGTGGTCGCGTAAGTGACATGACGTTGAAACAACCTTCCTATTTTGGCTCTACCTCTTCTTATTGGCGCCCAATGCCGCTTTGCATTCGTTAGCGAAGTCTAGCTTTGCTTCCGACGTATACTGACCTCCGGCTCTTGTGCTCCCTTTTCACTATCAAATCTCTACAGGTTATAATACTCTTGATCTTAGGGTCATCATAATTCGCGAGGACTTATCTGGGTTTGCACATAGCTTCCATTAAATCCTGCATGACAGAGATCTTCGCATGTACAGAGCATCACCGAATTTGCTGCACGTACATTCTCGACGCTTTCACAGCACCCCTTCCCAGCTGGTACTTCGAAAGCAACCACACCCTCAAAATGCGGAACCTACTCGACGGATCCCGAGCAAACGCCCGGATACCAATAGCAGAGATACCACCCCGAAAAAGAAGGAAAATCCTGCACGATTGGGTATGTGCTCTATAACCATATCGATGACTGAGCATAACTTGACCCCTGAATCAGTCAAAAGGAACGAAGTCGGGGTGCAGATGCTTTCCCGTAGACTGCACGAACAAATCTTCCGCAATGTCTCCTTCCCCACTCCTGACAAACGCTTCACGCAAATTGCGAAGGAGCACCTCCAAATGCACGGCCTTGATCCCGCCCAAGGGTCAGTGCTCCCAGATACAGGGTTCACCCTTCCTCCTATCCAAGGACGCAACCTTGACGAACACTTCTATCGTATCGGCGCCAGCGCGGCCCAACCGTGGCTTGGACTTGCTCAAGACTTTGCCTCGGTCAAATTGCCGCCCACTCCCGACTCCTGGCATCTGCAGTCAGGATGGACGAAGTACTATTACCTCCCAGATGGTTCTAGCTACTGCGAACCAGTCGAGTACCCCCAACATGATGGCAAGCGGGAAGATATGTTGGTATTCGACGTGGAAACTATGCCCATGTATCATCCGTACGCGATTATGGCGTGTGCCGCGTCGAAGAACGCCTGGTATTCGTGGATCTCGCCGTGGTTGCTCAAGGAATCGGAGAATCCACAGCATCTCATCCCCCTCGGCGACAGCTCACTTTCTCAGGTCGTAGTAGGACATAACGTCTCCTATGACAGAGGCCGGATCGCAGAGGAGTACAACCTCCAAGGGACCAAAACGCGGTTTCTTGATACCATGGCTTTGCACGTAGCTGTGAAAGGCATATCCTCTCATCAACGACCTGCCTGGATGAAGTATCGTAAATCCAAGGAGAAGCAACAGGAGCAGAAGGCGGAAGCAGTCGATGCTGTTTTGGAGCTTATGAGGGAGAATGAGCTTAAACAGCAGAGTGAAGAAGACATTTCGAAAAAGGAGGAGTTACGCCGCTTGCGTCAAGAAATGGAGGAAAGTCTTCCTCAGCTTCAAGCTGACGATACTCTCGAGAATGAAGCTGAACTTTCATCGAAACGATGGGAGGAGATTACTTCTGCAAACTCTCTCGCAGATGTCGCGAAGCTGCATTGCGGTATTGAGATGGAGAAGGAAATCCGAAACGATTTCATGACTCGTACCCCCGACGAGATCCTGGAAAACATTTCAGACTATCTCAACTATTGTGCGTCAGACGTCGCAACGACTCACGCCGTATTCTCCAAGGTTCTCCCATCTTTCCTCACAGCGTGCCCCAGTCCCGTCTCATTCGCCGGTATTCTCACCATGGGTTCGAGCTTCTTGACCGTCAATCAAGAATGGGAAAAGTATATCGAGAATGCGGAGCGGACGTATCGGGAACTGGAAGATCGAGTTCGAAAGCGTCTGATTGACTTGGCGCACGAAGCGAGAAGCTTGATGGAGGGCGACAAGTGGAAAGATGATGTCTGGCTTAGCCAGATGGATTGGACTCCGAAGGTTGCGGGTAAATCCAGAGGAGTGTTCGCTGAAGAGGTAAGATCCGACATCCCTTCCGATATTGTGGTACTTCACTGACGCGCCTCAATGCAATAGGACGCTCCTGATACGACCGAATCAACGGAAACCAAGCCACAATCAAGTCGAGAAAAGATCCCGACTTGGTACAGAGATATCTTGACGTCTGACCCCTTCAACTCCACCATCGTCAATCGCACGCTTCCCCTTCTCCTTCGCGTCTCGTACGACCAACATCCAATACAATACTCAAGCTCAGAACGCTGGCACTACGTAGTAGACGGCAAAGTGCATCGTCCTACATCAGCAGGGAAAGCCAAAGTCATGTCCGTTCTCAGCGCAACACATGGTGTTCCAGGCTTCAAGAACGGGCGTATGCAATCGAGCTATCCCGAACTAGCCCAAAGCATTGCATCTGGCGACAGATCTCCCGAAACCGCCAAATCCATATTGAAGGTAGCCGAGGAAGTCGCTGCTCTCGATCCCGTTATAGCAGAGAAGGATCCTTGGTTAAGTCAGCTGAACTGGAAGGGCACTGTTCACCCTGATGACGCCCAACTAGAACCAGCTTCGAAACCAAAGAAGAAGAGCGCGACGAACAAACCTCCGCCTGTGTATTGGCCAAAGTGGTATTGGGATCTGACCAAACCTAAGAAGGATACACCGCCCGGTACCCTCGATCTCACTGTTCGAAACCGATACGCACCCTTACTTCTGCGACTATCATGGCAAGGTTGGCCATTGTTTCACTCTCGTGAGCATGGTTGGACGTTCCGTGTTGCTTCTGGTACTAGCTACAAGACGCGCTCTACCGCTTTGACGTTCTACGATCCTGCGGATGAGGCGCTTCAAGAGCAGTCGAAACAAGGTTACACGTTCTATAAGCTTCCTCATAAGGACGGCGAGAAAGCGAACGTCGGGAGTCCATTAGGGAAGACCTTCATCAAGTACGCTCAGGATGGTACGCTAACCAGTCCTGGAGACGAAGCCAAAGACGCCCTGGACATGAACGCTCAATGCAGCTATTGGATAAGTGCAAGAGACCGAGTCATGAAACAAATGGTAGTTTGGCAGAATGACCGTCTTCCAATGGGTCTTCCTCGTTCGAACGATGCAGGGCAAAAGTGGGGTATGATCCTTCCTCAGGTCATCACCATGGGCACCGTAACTCGTCGCGCCATCGAGAAAACATGGCTCACCGCCAGCAACGCCAAGAAAAACCGCGTCGGCTCAGAGTTGAAAGCAATGGTTCGGGCACCGGAGGGATACGCTATCGTTGGCGCAGACGTGGATTCCGAGGAGTTGTGGATATCCAGTGCGATGGGTGATGCGCAATTTGGCTTGCACGGTGCAACAGCTATTGGGTGGATGACGCTTGAGGGGACGAAAGCTGCGGGGACAGATTTGCATTCAAAGACGGCGAGTATCCTGGGGATCTCTCGAGACCAGGCCAAGGTTTTCAACTACTCTCGAATATACGGCGCTGGCATGCGTCATGCCATTCTCCTACTTTTGCAATCCAATGCGGGAATGCTTCCCGAGCAGGCGCAGAAGTTAGCTGAGAACCTCTACGCGTCTACGAAGGGAAAGAATACTCACCGTCCAGATCTGTTTGGTCGGAAGTTCTGGTATGGCGGTACGGAGAGTTTCGTCTTCAATAAACTGGAGGAGATTGCCTTGTCGGATCGTCCCCAAACGCCTGCTTTGGGTTGTGGTATAACTTACGCGCTCTCGAAGGAGTACCTACCCGCAGAATTTGGCTCTGACTATATGACCTCTCGTATCAACTGGGTCGTGCAGTCATCCGGCGTCGACTACCTCCACTTGCTCATCGTATCAATGGACTACCTCATCGCCAAGTACAACATCCAAGCCAGGTACCTGCTTTCCGTTCATGACGAGCTTCGGTACCTGGTCAAAGAAGAGGATCGGTACCGCGCAGCGCTCGCTCTCCAAATTGCAAATGTATGGACTCGAAGCTTCTTCGCGTACAAGTTAGGCATGGACGACCTCCCTCAAGGCGTAGCATTCTTCTCGGCTGTCGACGTAGACCACGTGCTCCGCAAGGAGGTTGACATGCCTTGCGTCACTCCTTCTCAGCCTATTCCCATCCCTCCTGGCGAAAGCCTCAATATCGAAAAGGTGCTCGAGAAGACCAACGGCGGGTCATTATGGCCTGACGGTTCTCCCATGCGCGAGGAGGACGGAATAGTTTGCGGAGGAAGTCTGGAGGGGTATCAGCAGCCGGATTGCCTGAAGCATCGTGCTACGGATGCTGCGTGGTTACGAGCTCAGGCGACGTCAGATTTAGCTGAGATCAAGCATCTTGCTCAACACGCTTCTGGAAATACCGCTCGGAGAAGTAAAGGTGTCGGTTCCGGGAGTAAGACTTCTAGCCGACCTCGTCAGAATGCTCGGTCGCGACAACTTGTGTCCCTTCCCTCCGATGACTACATGGACGTGCTGTTACATGAATATGCACAGATAGAAGGTTCGTGGATATGAAGCTTCGTTTCCGCCTCTCTGACTAACGTGGGGGATTGTATAGGTGGAAGCCAATAATCTGTGATAAGAAGATCCCCCACGAAGTAATTTATCAAGTATGTATTCCTGGATACCAGTGCACAGTAGAGCGTATAATAGCAAACTGTAATATATCAACAATCCGTCTTCTATTATGTTCTTTCGCGCCGTTTTCGTGTGGCTCTATTGACAAGCAACGCCCGGTACGCTCCAAAGCTCGTTCATTGTTCGTGAACACCAATAGATGCAGTCGCGATCCACTGTCAAGTGAGTTCGACTGTGACTCTTCTATAGGTGGACACCAAGTACTAGGCTCACCGCAGCGACTTGAAATGACAGGCGTTGTGTTCCGCATAGTCACGGTCATGATGCTTCCAGGTCTACAACCAACGGACATTTGAGAAGCTGCATTGAACGAACCTTATACACGCCGTCATGTTGTTGACCGAACTGAATATGGCTCGCGCTCTCTACTCGCACATAACGTTACTCGTCTATATACACCCCACAATACGTCTTCTTTGTTTCTCAGTTCTCAAGGGAGTCAAGTCGATGTCGCTCGAACCCTGGCTAACGTTACGAACTCCTGGAACTATTGAAAACGAGTCGCACCTAGTTCGTCTCATGATCAGTTCGAAGACCCCGGGGGCCACCGTAGCTCCTCCGCAGTCCACGGCGCACAACGTTGACGACGAACAGATAATCAATCATTCAAAGGACGGGGCGAACGTCGCTATTGCCTAGTATGGCAACGTCGGTCGTTTAGTCGGGAATCGAACCTGATGGCTCACACAGGAAGTGCTGGGCGCACCGACGCGCTATGCCTGAAAAGGCAAGGGGCGGGGCGGCGGGGGCGCGAGTTTCCCAATTAGGATAAAGGCGGGCCCCATGAGGCGGCCCTGACCGACGCCTCTGGGCGCCTGATGGGCTATCAGTTCGTTTCACGGTCGTTCTCGACGGTGTTCGGCGGCGCGCACCTGGTGTTCGGGCCCTCGTGTGGGGTGCAAACATTGTCGGCTGTTTGTCCACCGTTCTCAGGGACGATGTAAACAATGTCGGTATAAAATGACTCGAGGGCGGGCTCGGGGTGCCCAGCACCGACTCACCCCCGCCCCCCGCCCGCCCTCCCCACAAGCTCACCTCGCCGCAAACCGAACCGACCATGCACCATTCGAACCAGTCCTACCCTTCCCAAGCCCCTTCCTCCCACCGAACGTTGCGCAATCCTACTCCGTCCACCGGCGACAGCAGGACGCTTGTCGACTTCCCCACTCATTCCCCTCATAGCAAGGCCTATCCCCTACCTGCCCCCCAACACCCTAGTAAGAATCACGTTAAGCTGATATATTCTGCAGTTGGACTGAACAACTATCATAGGTCACTATGTCTCCCCTCCAAACGCTAACCACGGTAACCCTCAAGGCATCGTGCTAAGTCCTGATGTAATGCCTGGCACCCGTATTCGTTACAACATCAAGGATTCGCCGGACATTGTTCCCGGCATTGACAAGGCTGCTACCGCAAATGGTGTTACGTCCATGACACTTTCTGTGGGCGGTCGATTTGACGCAGTTGTGCGCGCTTCCCATGGCTCTATTACAATTCGCGATATCTTGCGAAGCATTCATTACGCTGCATGGCAGGAAGCTAGTCCTGCCGAACGAGCGCAATATGGAGTCCAATATAAATATCAACTCCTTGGTCATAGCCGGACTTTCGCTGGTATTGGCCCTGGACCAAATGGTCTATGGTACGTTTACCTGAGCCCCAGTCGGTAATCTCGTCTTGCTTCCCTTCCCTTCCAAAATTCTCGTCGACGTCCTTTCCAAATCGGCAGCGCTCCTACATCTCCTCTCCCCCTCCCCTCTCCTCCTCGACTAAAACTCGGATCCTTTGACACTTTGCCTAATCATGGACCTAACGGACGTGCGCTGGAACGCTGGCTTCTCTCCGTCATCCTGTTGTTCTCATGGCCGCTCGATTACCCCCACATAATGTGTACTACCACCGACTCTCTTCACACATTGTAGCGATACCACACACACTGTCACCATCACCATCACCATCCCCATCTCCCATCTCGGACTGTGGACCTTCTCTCCATTGAACCCTCCTCTCCTGTACTACTATCACGCTCATATCTCGTGTTTTGCTCTCCTCGCTCACTCTCCTCTAGCTCTCGTAAGTACCCTGTCAACGTGCTGTTTCTCCGTTAAGCCTGAACATTCCGTCGCTTATTTGTTGTACTCTGCTCTCGATTTGTTACTTGCTCTTAGCTGTATACATCGTACTGCTACTTATTGTTATATCGCCACCACTCCTATTATCGAATTCGTAGTATCAGTGAATCTATATATACCTTTGCTACACCATATCCACGTTCTCTATACATTGCCAATGGTGCGGACTCTTTTCGCTTGGTCCCTATTCCCGGGTTCGAATAGCACGATGCAAATGATTGCTGCGAGAGAAAGTGAGTAGCTGGTGCAACTTTACGTGCTCAGACATGTTATAGACAGTAAAGTGAGCACTCTTGTGTTGAGACCTGATTTCAGGCCATAGGTTTCGAGACGTGACTTGACCCGAACGCTAGGCTGGCAAAGGAGGGCAAAAGGATCGAAGGAAGGGGTCAAAGGCTCATGAGTTCACGAGTATCTGTAAAATACTTCCAAAAGGTAATTCCCATTAGCCGACTCGAACGACTGACCTCGTCATTACTAGTGACGCGCTCTACCAACTGAGCTAAACGGGACACATTCTCAACAAAAACCAAAGCAATACAGTAGACCGAAGGCCTGAGGCAAGAGATCAAACTTGGTGCGCTCGACTTTTCATATTCCAATATCACTCATATTTCCGACATGTCATAGGTGCATATGGAGCATACAAATGGTGAGCATGCATAGAGTAGGTATTGCATATTGCATGTTGAGAGGTACAAAAATGTGATGAGATGTAAAGTTACACTGTCCCAGGCGTGCGAATGTCCGGTCAGATGGGTGCGATACACCTCACAGGTTTTCCCAGATTGTTCATGAATAGGAGAGGTGGAGACTGAGACGAATACAAAGCAACGACGAAAAAAGCAAGCAGACAGCAAACCAAAGACGCTTTTGTACATACGCCCGCGCTGCGAGCGAACAAACCAGAACCCGAGATAGAAATGAGGAGAGGAGAGAATAGGTGCGGATTGTCACCACACGCCATTAGACTGTCCGAAGAGAACAGTCTGGGAGAACCATTTATGCCTTACCGAAGACGAGCTTGCCAACGTTGTGGCCGGACGCCTTGTCAACTTCGATACCGACGAGTCTAGTCTTGGAACCTAGCCAGTCAATGCGTCTAACACCGCCTTCCCAGCCACCGCCCATCTTCGTACACCGCTTCTCGTAAGCCTTCGTCACCTTCTGTTGCGCACGACTACCATGTCCGAGGGATTCCCATTCTCCAGGAGTCACCGGGTGCAATAACGTAGTGTGGACGGCGTACAGAACGTCCAAGTTCGAAATGAAGCCATCGCCGCGGCCCTGTTTCGATGGACCTATGGTGAATCGTGGACCGGAGGGTCCGACAACGACTGGCCAGGGGAACTTGTGTGAGCGAAGAATCAGACGAGACGAAGACGGCGTCGGAGGGTCTGTCGCGGGTTGAGAGAGGGTGTGAGAAGGGATAGGGGAGTGGGTTGCACGGTCGAGGACGGTGCGAGCGGAAGGTGTGAAAGTGACATCGTACGTGATAGGAGCACGATGAAGACGCGAATGAGCGAGAAGGGGATGCATGTGAAGCGACGTCTGTGATTGGACGTACGCCGCTGAGTGAGAGTGCGACGATGAGTGTGCATAAGAAGAGCCAACTATGCATAGAATCATGTCAGCATGTCATCACTAGGCGCGTGAAGATTTTTACATACGAGAAGAGGCACTTCCTGCACTGCTGCCGGGGTGCCATGTGTGGTTAGACCTCAAAGGAGGTCGTACGGCGGCGCTTGGTCGTCGTGAGTGGTGGTGACCGCCTTCTGAATGTGAATACGAAAACGGGGCAGAGCCCATTCCCGTGAATATCGAAGAATTAGAGTTTGACCGAGAGCTGGTAGGCGTATGGCCGCGATGTGATGATGTATAGAGGGGGGAAGCTGTCACATCGAGAATATTAGTCGGGGTTTCACCAAAGGCAAGCGATATTAATACATACCGGATTCGCGTGCCTTGTAGCTGGCTCTGCGAAGGACTTGCGGCTGGGGTTGTTGAGGCGTGCGAGAGCCATGGCTCGGGGTCCGCCGCCCGTAGCCATAAGTTGTCCTCGTATCGGTGCCTGTGGCATACCGGAGAGGAGAAGGAGAAGTAGCATGACTGGCAGAGTAGCTGTGGCTGCGTTGCATTGTGGGTGGAGTATCCTTTGGTGCATAGATGTTATGACTACAGTGAGAATGACTGTGTGATTTCGACGATTTCGATGAAGAGTGGTTATGGTTGGAACCACCAAAGAGACTACGGAAGACGGAAGGCATTGCGAGTGTCGTAACAAAAAGTCGTGAGCGTGAGCGAGGCTGTGGGGTATAGACGTTAGTCGTATAGGGTCACTAGCAGGGATAGGGTAACGAGGTGGCTGGTCCGACACAAGTACCTCAACTGCAGTGAGGGGGAGACGGAGTAGCGAGAGGAGAGATGTATATATATGCAGCTGGCACAGATGCATTCGTTCCAGAATGGATATGTTACATCGCTTGTTAAGTGGCCTGGAACATGGGTCGGGTCGACCCAATGCATCGCCAACGACCCCAAATGATGGACCGTGTAAAGACAAGTCCGGAAGTCAACGCACAATACACGAACTACAAAAAGGTAACCGACCGCATTTAGTCCGTACGTGATGGATTCCGCAAACTCCGTGGGATGTCCAGAGCGTCACATTTACCTGCTGGCACCGGCTTACACTGGTCCAATGAACAGGGGACAACGCAACCCCAGTGCAACCCCAGACCAATTCTTCTGGTATCTTGAGGTAAACGAAATGATAAGCGCCGCATTTTCTGTAAAAAGAACCTGTTTGTTTGATTTCCAGAAGGGCGGCTGTAGCAATGCTGCAGCGTGCAGCACGCGTGTTTGTTCGTTCGAGGGGTAGGCGCACCTAAGCGCGCCGGACGCGACCCTTTCTCTGTCGTTTGCGCGAGGGCGCAGAACACCCCGCCTGCCTAGTTCGCCAACGCCGACCCTGTGACTAAAAGGTGAGATATATTGTAAATTGCGGTTACACGTGTAGGCTGAAAGCGATTATGTCGCTTAAACTTTGGACCTCCGCCTCAGAAATCGTACGCTTGCGATGCCAGCTTTGTGGGTTTTCCAGGAGTATGGCTGAGGGATCTGCAATGGCCTAGATAGTCAGACCGACGTCGGAGCGATAGACATCGTTGGCGGTACACTAGGATTTCAATGTTCGTGAAGCTTGCAAAAAGGCTGTCCTGGGTGTTACACCTAACTTTGATAACTGACCAGCAGGCACGCGCATGTTGCCGTATACACTCGCTTGTGAGACAGCGATCTCTATTTTCTGATTCGGCCTGGACCGTGACACCAAACGATACCCCGCGATCAAGTCACCGCACATGCCGAGATATGAACTCCAGATACACAAAAGCGAATGATCTGCAGCTGCGGAGACGATAGCTGAGAATTGAAAGGGCGGCCGTCCGCACACAGAGCGCACTGTAGAGCCCAGTACCCTCGAGTAAAGCATAAGTAGATAGGATGTCGGTGCGAATCCGAGGGATGACGCAGCAGATAGCCAAAATTGCGAGGAGCTATCTTCGCAGGTTGGAAGTGACAAAGACGAAGAAGGCGCACTTCTCATAGAGACCGGCGGCATGACTAGTTGTGTTGTACGGCAGAGTCCATGAAACCCCCGAGCGAGTACGTGATCCTGAGTTCGGAAATGATATCACCTAGGTAGCCCCAAGATAACAGATGATGTATACACTTGTGGATACGCTATGCAAGGTGAAGCCGAGTACAAACGGAACGCCTGGGGCTTTGGTTATTGAGAGCGACACGTGTGGATGAAGCCGAGAAAGAGAGGAGAGCTACTGAGAAGAGGTGAGAAGTGGTGAGAGAGAGAGTTCAGGAAGTATTGATGATCAACCTGAGGCTTCTTTCTGTGGCTTCGCAGGAACGTCCAAAAAAGGATACGAGGTGCCAGGAACTACGTTGGTGAGTGATGAGGAATGTCATGAGAACGTTGAGACCTCCAGACCTCCCGGAAATACAGTAGAATAATTCCGACGAGAAAGTCAGGGCTTATCAGGAGGAGGTCGACGACAATGTGGTCCAACATACGAATATACCGATAGTCGTGGAAAGATGAACGCAAGGGCTTCTTGGAGTTGCTGCTCTGCAATCGACACACGATACTAGCAAATGATATTACTGAACTAGCTGCAAAGCTTGTCAGGATGGCGAGCGCGAGCTGGTCCAGACCGTTAGCAAAGCAAGTCATGGTCTTGAGGCGAAGTCACATTGGATGGCAAGGGGAGCGCATGTGTTCCAGATGAAGCAGGGTACGAAGGCCACGAAAGTATCTTCTGAACCGTAGATTGCGACCACACGTTTGGGGAATGGTTCGCGACAGGAGACATGGCAAACAGGGAGAACCCACCACGCATCCGTAAAGGTCAACGGACAGGAGGACGACCGAATGGTAGCAGCGCAACCACTTGAAGCCATCGATATGCACGAATCCTCCAGGCGGTTTCTTCGAGTTGCATCGTGGAGGACCAGGGGAGTCTAGGCACACTCATTGAAAGTGAACGCCTATGGCCTTTCAGTCGTACGACGAGAGAAGAGAGCTGTTGTCCGGAAAGGATAGGAAGCTACCTTCAGGAGTAACGCAGATCATCGCAAAGGATATGCTTCAGATGATCTACTTGCGAAGTCAGTCTCTGTAATAACAAATTGCTATACAAAGGGAGCAACGTCCTACAATTTACAGGAGACCTCAGTCTCAATCTCCACGTCTGGATCGAGGTGACTGCAGGTGCAGGGAGGCATGTGCCTCACCGGCTGATAGTTGTGGTCAATTGTGTGAGCGACAGCCCGATGGACTACAGGATTGCTGCTGGGGCAGCTGGCGCCATTGTTATGCACATACCAGTGCGTGACAGGTGGAGTCGCGCGGTCGTAATCGACTTCTGCTGAGAGGGACGAGAGGTTACATGATGTCGCCTCCTTACAGGAGACATTGAAAGAGAATCGCCTCGCTGGGAAACATGGGGCAAGGACAACGCATTGACCACACACGAATGCGCTGCATGTGTATGTTCCGATATCAAGAGTGAAATGGCGAGAATGCCACGCACGGAGGAACTTGCGAGAAACGGAAGGTCAAAGTGACTGACAAGGAAGTCGATAGAAAGCATGTCCGGCGCGATGGCCTTGCTACCGGAGGTGAATGGATAACTGATGTCCGTCCTCACCACAACAGTCGGTCGTGGGAGACATTAGGATGGAAAGTGTCGGACAGATTAAGGGTAAGCCACCACTCTTCGATATGGGAGAGGCTGCATTGCATTGCAGGACGGCCAGCAAACTCACCCGAGCTGAGAAAAGAAAATTTGCACACCCGGAAGGTAAGCTTGAGTAAGACGGTCTTGCATGCGGCACTATGCACATTGACAGAAGACCTCGGTAGGAGCGAACGAAGACACCATGAACGACGTGTCGTTCGTCGCTCGGTAAGAACAGTCATACAGAACGAGCCTGAGCTAGACACACCAGTGTAGGGATGAGCGGCTCCGAGTTGACCGGTCGGCTGTAACGACGGTGTGTAAAATGTAACAAAAATCTCGACCACTTCGAATAACGAGCGAAACGGTGCGCAAAGATTCAAAATAATGTCTAGGCTCGTCACAGCATCATACTGGTGTGGCGGAATTAGGATCACCAATTCCAGGAAGCGCGACACGTTTCTGACGAGAAGGTGGAGGACGTCAGAAAATATCATGACTAGTCTGTGTCACTATAATGGGCCCCATGTGGATCAGCAAAGGCCAGCACGCTGAAATAACACATTATGGGCTATTACGAGAGCCCCACAGGTATGCAGACCAGCAGAAGAAATGGGGGTGAAGAAAAACTCGTACCTTGTCCATGCCTTGCCCGTACCTATGTAGGTGGAGACTACACTGGAAGCCCTGGTTGCCGCGCACCGCGATTGCCCTTCCTGTGCATACACAAATTGGGTCACTTGGACAAGTCTTTAACAGACAGTGCTGCTGGAGAATGCAAAGGTGAAGGGAATGCTTGGGGAATGCGAGCAAAAGACGAGAGAAAATGAAGCTATCTGCTTGACAGCACTGTATGACGTGGCGCGGAAGTCGCCGAGACCCGCTGCAGCTCGAGTTGAATTCACCGCGCACACATCTTCTGACAATGGCCCTCGACACTGATATTTTGCTAGCCCACCCAAAAACCACCGAGAATATTGCAATGTGTCGAACTGATGATGGTGCGGTTATATTTCCCTAGTTATAGGTTTATACCTTTTAGAGCTAACAACTTTGCAGGCTGCCAGTGGGTCCGCAGGGATGTTTCGTTCGCATACTCGTTGTGCACGCCGAACCAACAACTTGCAGGCCTCCCGTTTGTCCAGGATTCTAGGAAATATAACCATTACGAGCCACGTTTTCTCTTCCTACTTCCGCGCATTGTCCGCGACGGTGAAGTCGTGTCCCACGTAGTCACGAGACAAGGCGATCTTACGACGTCATAACCCCGAAACAATGAGGGTCTATTCATTTCTTGACGCACCTGCTTTGTTTCTAAATGCCATCGACATCGACGACATGCATAAATTGTCAAAGATATTCAAGCATTCCTCAAGCTCGTCTCCAAGTGGCTCAAGTCAGTTCGAGCATACTGGACCACCTGTAATTCCTGCCTCAGGACCATCGCCATCAGATCTATACCGGTACCGTCAACAGCGCGGTGTTAATCTCGGTAAACTTCAACGTTCTCGTGAATTCGAAACGTCCACCGATCTCGTTCTTCCAACTTACTAGGTTCCTGGTTCGTACTTGAAAGGTGGATCGCGGAAACCCCGTTCCGATTTGCCAAGTCCCCTGCACAGAGCGACCTCGATGTTGCCCTTGGTTCGTATGGGAGGCAAGTCCTGGAGCGACACTGGGATTCTTGGATCTCCGAGAGTGATTGGGAGTGGATCTCTGCCCGAGGATTTAACACCGTTCGGATACCGGTAAGTTACAGAAAACCCCGGACCCATAGACGTAAAGTGAATCGAGCTTGTTAGATAGGTTTTTATCACATTTGTGGCGCGGAACCCTCAGTCCTACAAGGAACCGATTTCTCTGGAATGTATGAGGTGTTTCAAGGTGCCTGGAGCAGAATCGCAAATGCCTTAGCCACAGCGAATACGTATGGCATCGGGGTACTCATAGGTTTGTGCTTTGATTTTTGTACGTTGTAACCGGGGGAAGCCTAAACCTTCGGCACCAATTTTGCAGATTTACATGCTGCTCCTGGAAAGCAAAATCGCGACTCACATTCGGGAACCTCCTCATCTGAGCCTCGGTTCTTTACACCGCAAAACATGAAACATACCGTATTCGTCTTGACCGTCCTGGCGAAACAGCTCAAGCGATTCGCAGAGTCTCATAATCCACCCCTTCACAACCTAGTAGGGATCGAACTACTGAATGAGCCGGTTCATCATGACTCTCTTGAACGGTGGTACATCGAGGCCAGCAACGATATTCGTCAGATTGACCCGTCGTTGCCGCTTTATATCGGGGATTCATGGCAGACCGACCAGTATACCGGGTTCATCGAACGTCAATCTAGCTCAATCCCCTTCCTTGTTCTGGACCATCACCTCTATCGTTGTTTTACCCAAGAAGACGCAAAGACTTCTGTGCACCAGCACGCCCAGAACCTTCTGGACCCCAACGCAGCCACCCCGCAGATGTTCGCTCGAGTAGCATCAAAGCTCGAGAATGCCGGCGGTGCGATGGTCGTTGGTGAGTGGTCTGGCGCGATGAACCCAGGATCGCTCCACGGCGTCGGGAACGAGATAGAGGCATTGCGAGAGTTTGTCAAAGCCCAGTTGGCCTTGTATGAGAGACACTGCGCCGGATATTACTTCTGGACATATAAGAAAGAGACTACCGGCGACAAGGGTTGGTCTCTCCGGGATGCGGTTCAAGCTAGTACCTTTCCGATCACCATTGGCCGAAGGGATGGCCTCGGTGTACTGCAAAGGACGATCAACTCTAGGGCCGCTCGGCGAGAGTCCGAGAAAAGCAATGCATACGGTGAGTGGTTCTTTTGCCCCTCTGCTCACCGAGTATATTGACGTCTTCTAGGACAACACGTATCCTACTGGTCTCGTTACCCCGGAAACTACGAGCATTGGAGGTTCGAAGCCGGCTTCCTGCAGGGCTGGGATGATGCGTGGACCTTTATCGATTTCGTGAATTCCTCCCCCGGTAACGGGGCGATATTGGAACTGGGCTTCCGTGGTCCTTGGGCTAAGCGAAGAGTTCAGCAACATGCCACAACAAGAGGGTCGAATGCGCTGTGGGAATTCGGTGCGTGATGATTGGTCCCGAATAGAGTAGATTGCTGATGCGATATTGTCCGCAGAACATGGCTTCAAGCAAGGCGTACTTGCCGCGCACAACTACCTTCGAGAGCTGCTTCCTTAAAGCTGACATTTGGCGTATGTGGAGTACAAATATGCACGACCCGGCTATCTTCCAACAGAATATCATGCTCGTACGGCCCCGAGCATCATCGCTCTACTCACGAACACATGCTTTACAAGGTTATGTTGACCGCTCCGATACGATGAACAGCTTCTCGACGCGCACTGCTCTCCGGGTCGTTGTGACCCCTTTGCGGCGATCACAGCCGCTATACCTGTGCAGACGGACATAACATGCTAACTTGACAAGCATTAGTTCTTTGGTGCGAAGAGAGAAGCTGGACGAAATGGCAAGAAAGAAGATCCGATATGTCGGCGGATGTTAGAAAACATAGAGTATGCTACATGTGAGTCGAAAACAACATATTGTGGAAACACATTGGCTACACGGTTATGTTTTCGTTACTTGACAGCAGGATCCCGAGTTGGGATTCATCGTATATACAATACTCTATCGCAATGTCAAGAGTGGGAACTAGTGCAGGAAGATACGGCAAGGGTCCCGGTATCAAGGGGACAAGGGCATGACATGCATTACCAACGTATGTGGCGCGCTTCCTGGTGACAGTCCTACGAACTGGACCGTGTCCGTGAGCAAGTCCACCCTTTTTATGCCCTTTCGCTCTTCCTCTTTCCGTTGGTCCTCAGGGACGCTGTCACAGCGAGCGCGAAACGCTTCTGCAATCGCTTCGCGAAGTCCCGGTCTAGTGCTATAGATGATCTCTCGCTCTTCGCGCGTCACGGGTAAGCGCAAAAAGCGGTAGATGCCCACTATCGTGTCGCGCACGGTGATGAAGGGAGTCTCTTGTGCCAGGATGTGAATCTGCCAAGGCAGTTTACCACCTGAGCACGTGATGTGGAGCTCCTGGCTGTGCGGCTTTGTGGCCGACTGGTTCAATACCTCGTCTGGTATGACATAAGGGGAGGGCAAGTCGTTGCCATAGACTCGCGGCCCCCGAATACTGTCGGGGTGGACGGTGAGGTCCCAAATGAAAGGGCGGGTCTGTGGGTGTGCATGTCGAACCGCTGCTAGAGCAACGTGGACAGCCACCTGCCATGTTGCTGGAGGCGTTGCGGACTGCCCGCCAAATAGTTCGGATGACGCGTCGCTCGTTGTCTCTGCCTGTGGCATAGGTGTTGCCACATACATCGTTGGCGAGAGGTCTGGTGTTTGTACACCAGCTTCGGATGAAGTGGGAGTAGGTGAGGCGGAATGGTCTGGAGGGGTTGTACCCCTCGATCTCGACTCAGTGGCAAAGCGGACTCTCCGCGAGCCGCCACTCGCGTTGGATTCCATTCTGCGGACGATGTCGCCTTGGTATGATAAATTAGAGGCTAGCGATGGGTTGCTGGAGGATGTCGTGACACTTGCTTCAATCCTGCATGTCTTCTTATATTGTCGTCACTCATGGTCTTGACGCCGATGACACACTCTCAGAACTACGAGCATATGGTGCGCCTTATTTCCCGCTACCACAAAATGACTGGCAGTGGCCTGGACAGGATCCGTATATTCTGGGAAGGCAATGCTGCGGCAGATACGAGCGGCAAGCCCTGATAATGCCAAAATAGGGATCCTAGGACAGTCATAGTTGTGGCCGTGTGTCTCAGCACGATGAACTCGTCTTTTTGTTCGTTGTGCAATCCTTCCGTGCAATCCTCGTTCCATGCTGAGATGATACTTGGAAGCGTCGATCCCGTCCCCGCACGAGGCTCGCAAACTTCCGGCTCTGAACAGCCTCAGAGTAAGCGATTGGCTGTCGGTATCCATTGACAGTAGCACACAACATCCTTGAAGCATTCTTTTGCTCCTGCTCTCAACTTCAACATAGGTGTATAGTCTATGTTCGTGCTCCCGTCTAACACTTAGCTCCTGCAATGTCCATTGCCCGCCTGCTAGCCCAAGCGTCGATTTACTTGTTTTCTAACATGCTGTTCGTTCCCCCGTTGTTTTGTTCCCATCCTGTCTAGCCTGTACCACCGCCCGACAACACAGACCAATTGGGCATTGTCACGGTATGTGCTGCAATTTCAATTCTGCTTCCGACTGGTTGCCTCAACAATGTACTAGATCCAACAATAATCGCCATTGGGAGCCAACACTGCACTGATCATCAACTGAGTACGACCAACACCAGTGGTGCAGTTCCGTCTCTCGGAAGCCCCTTGATGCGTGAACACAAGGAGGCCCGAATTATCAACGAACCTCCCAGTGCAGTCGTCTGATGGTACATCATCGACCAATCATCAATGGGTGTTTGAGATTTTCAGGGTCATACGGCCGACGTTTGGTTTGACGATCTTTCCCATACAATGTCATCGCAACCGTGACGGGTACTAATTCTTCACTGACCCGCCGGGCAAGGACGAAGGATTGTAACTGTGGTCCTGGTGTTGTATGTCGCTTAAATCATAAAGTGCTTCTACAACTCAGCATCTCACTAGTCAATGCTGCAGACGATGTTCTCTATCCGGGACTAGTAGCGGCGATGCAATGAAGAGGCACCCGCAGTTTTGTGGTTGTCTTGTTTCATTGCGCTTGTTTCCGTGCATAGGTGGGACGCCTGGCATGTATGGGCTAGGTTGGGGCCAATTCTCAATGCGTAGGCATGTCGTGTCTCTGTTTTTGCCAATTAGTCCTCGACAGTGATTGCGAACTGTCAGACTAAAATCCGTGTGTAACCGGCTCGTGACAAAGCTATACATCCACCCGTGCATCATTCATGAATAAAGTGGATGGCAGATTGCATCAACTGAGCGGGAGCCTGAGCCTGGACAAGCAGAGGAGGTATAAGGTTCCTGATGACGTTTCGCGTGAATACTGTCCTTCCTTGTCAGATATGCCCACCGTCGCGAAGGCCAACTTTCGTATGCACCAATACATTTCACTTCAACTTCCGTAGAGTGCTAATGATTTGCTGAGATCCCTTGAAAGAGTGCATCACGAAAAAATGCTTTGTATCTCCAAAGAGTAACTACGGGAGGCCGTGCGCACCATTTTGGTCAGAACCCAACTGCATATTATAGCTTATGCTTCTTCGGTTGACACCCTTTGCAATCAAAACTCAGGTTACCTATTCACGGGTTAGTTGGACATTGACGCACCCGCCTTGCGAGTACGAAACTTGATGCCACAACAGCGCGATATATGGTAGCTTCCTGGATGGTTCCATGCACCTAGCACTGCCAGCGAGTGCACGTCGCTTTGTTGAGAACGATGTTCGCGGAGAAAACTAGTCATCACGCCGCATGCATTTCGTGAAACAGGCCTTCACTGTGCTTTGAGGAACAAAACTATGTCATCGCGCAATCCTTTCCCAAGAATGAACAACGTATAGTCAATAACACCTCACCAAACTTTCCAGGTGTATTCTGGTTGTTTACCGGTGAAATTCGAACTAGTGCTGCACTCTAGTAGTATTGGTAGCACGGCCCATAGTCACGGTACTATATGATGATGGTTTCAAGCTAACGAGGTGAAACCGTCAACACTTTCGGACAGGTTTCGGTAACTTACTAGCCGCATGTGTATTATGATGCTATCCATGAAGTGTCAACGTTATAGGGCTAAAGAGAGTGGCATCCGCAGAGACAAATATTCATATCAGAACCCCGTAAACCGTTAATTATTGAGGCAACTTCACTACTCACAAATTACATATAGGTGATCTGAAGGAGTCCACCAGTTGTTGAGTAACATATACAGTAAAGGCAGCAACAATTATAGAGAGGCCTCAAGTTGCGATAAGTTGCAGCTGTCTCTAGAGATACTTACTGACGGTACTATCACGATGCATGTCTATCCGCGGTCGTCATTTCTGATTTCGTTTCCTTCGGTCCTGTCGTACTGCCGATCTCAATCTCTCCGCACGCAATAGTGAAAGTGGCCTGGGCAGACCGAATCGCATGAACACATTGTCATGGTTAGTCGGTCCGGGGAATCTCTGCAATGAATAGAAACGTATGTAGGATAAGAGAGAATAGGGCAGGATAGGTCCTGCAAATGACAGAATTCGTCGGGGCTGGCAGGGTCGAGGCCATTTCTACATGTCCACGGGATTGAGGGTGGTACAACACGGGACCCGTTCAACAACTCCTGAGAGTCGCCCAGGCACAGAAGCCATGACCGCACCTAGGACCGAAACCGGGCGCGATGAAATAAGGTATCTACGCAAGTAGTCATAATTGATGAGGAAGCATTGGTAACGATCTGTAACGATCCAAGCTGACGGATACTACCAGCCCATGATAAGTACTACCGCGTGCCTATCTGGTCTGTTCAGCTGAGCCTTGCGCGGAGCTAGAAGCATTGATCATCAGCGGCGTTCATGGGTGAATCGTCCCAGGGGAGCTCTTACACAGGCACGTATGTGCAAGGAATTGAACGCCTGCTGCAGTTGGCACATGTCGGACGACCATCGCACTTCAACTTGCGGGCTGTGAGACACGCGTACGATCAGGATTCAATGGCCCAGTGTTGAAGATATAAATTATGTCCTTACCTCGACAAAACTGACAGGCCATGGGAGTACGTCTGCGTAGCAAGACGTCCGCGGGATCGACGTTGGGTTGTCGGTTCTGCAATGAGAATATGGATACCCAGTATACCAACATACAATGCAACTCACCTCTACGCTCATACTTGTAGGCAAGAAGACAAGGGATAGCGGTCGAAAAAACAGCCTTCTGTTCACAATTTATAGGGATCCAGGCGCCATTGCGGTGAGTTACCGTCTTCGAGCGATATCAGCGGGGGATCCTGACGGCATTACAAGGCGACTTCCGGTCTGATTATTTAGGAGCATATACTAACAGGGTTCATCATATGATTAGCAGGATATGGAGTGTAAACTGATAAAGAGAGAAGGGTCATACAGAAAGGCTGACATCCGCTCGACACGACCTTCAACGTGAGATGAGCAAACAAGGTTCGGATTTCATGGAGGAGATATACGTTGGTAGAGTACATTGATGAATCTATGATACGGTGTACTGTCAAGCCGGACCAATCAGGAAATATAATAAATCTACCTGAATCAGCCCTGCAATGGGCGGATGTTCAGCGAAGGTTTGGTTAAGAAGAGAGAGGTCAAGCGGGGAGACTTAGAGGAGCCTTAACTTGTCGTTGTAGTATTGTAGACGCTTGTGTGGGGGTGTATCCGGTCAAAGTATTCAGCCGAAGAAAGTCACGTGCATTACTGTAGAGCACGGCGGTACGTTGTTTAGAAGCTTTTCTCCTTCAGCACTCCCCACGCCGACGATCTTGATTTGTTTGTATCCCGTTTATTGTCCTCGGGGGCAAATAGCCTTATGGTAGACACCCGTCACAGAGAAAGACCTAACTACCACGATAAAAATCGTTCCGTAGCATGAAAGTAGAGTGGGAAAACAGGGAGAGGAAAACAGACAAAAATGTTCCAGGAACTTCCAAGTGGAATAAGTACCGTTCAGTGTGCATCAAGCGACCTGGTTAAAGAAGTTTAAAAAAGAGAAAGGGTGCTGAGGACAATCTTCGGATGGCAGACATTGAACGCACGACCCCGGCCATCGAAGGCAAGAAGACTCGGACACGGAAGGAACTGCGGGACCCCCTTGCGTCCACGACGTAACTCCCGGGTGTCTGGGCCTTGCTGCTCAATGTCTGGTAACATGAATTGCGCTGTACGTTTAACCTGTTGCCCCAAGCCTTTGTCATTCTAGATCTCGATTCCCTCCTTACCTGCTTATTCTTATTCTCCTCCTCCTGCCGCTCCTCTCTTTTCTTCACTTCCACCTCTGCATCCCCCAGTGTGCCAAAAATACCTGCGATCCGCTTCGTAGCATGAATGTTACGGAAGAGTGCGCGAACTGCCCTCGGATCGGTGAGGAGTTTCGGCAGAGTGGAGAGTGTGGGACCCAGCTCTCCCCGGAGTTGTCTCGCTGGAGACGGAATGCAATGCAGGAAAGGACAAAGTCTCCTCGGCGTTGCAGGCAGGGCATTGTGGGGATTCCGCACATCGAATACAGAATAGATGATGTCGGTGATGCATGCCCTGAACGAAGCTGAAAGAGGAGACTCGCGTGTCGACGAGGGAGAGCCGCTGCCAGTTTCGTGAAATCTTTGGACGGCATATTCGGGTCTATTTGCGGGTGTTTCTTCCCCGGTCCTCATTACCCACCGGGAAAGTGCTACTTGGTGCCCTTCCAGTTACTGACACGTACGCCTTCATAATAAGTTGTCACACTGATACGCAGTGATGGACGATAGCGAGTGCGCAAGTATACGGAGATACTGCGAGCGAACTGAATCAATCCTGAAGTGCAGGAAATCATCAAGGGCTTCTTACCGGCTAGCGAGGAAACTTGAATGAGTAGTCCATGATGTTTCAAGACTACCACTCTTCAGGATTGACGATGCACAGCCTGTCTGTGAGGTCCTATTAGGTGACAGATAGGGCGTATCAGGGAAAAGATCAGTCGGAGCATACGAGCGCGTACTAGGGGTTTTTCACTCGCAAGCTACAAACCCAACGGGCGAGGGTACTGATTAGCGACCGCACTGGCTAGCTGGACAGCAAAAGAGGCAAGTACCGATGGTTTCCAGCAAGCTTTCGCCGCCTCAATCGCTGTCTCGATCTGCCCATACTCTTCCTCATTCTGCTTCTCTAATACCTTCTGACCCCATGCTCTGACTTTGATGCGAAAGTCCTGTACTCGGGACCTGTTTGATTGGGCGTACTGTGAGATATCTAGCAAGGCATATTCGTGAACTAACCTCAATTTGTTCAGCAGTAGTATATACGAAGGGAACGGTTCTTCCTCTGACGGATCTTTCAGTAAGAGGAAGGTGTGGAAGTCGAAACTTAACGAAACCTAGCGTATCAATGATAGCCTGATGAAAGTGGTCACAGACACAACAAGATGATGCCAGATTGACAACAAACTCACTTTGGTGAGGGAATGGTCAGCACTTTCCCAAGTCATTTGTGGGTCACCACACGCAGATACAGACACCTGTGATATCCCGCATCAGCACTGCATCCGTGCTGTGCTTTTGGGAGAGAAGCACCGCACCACATCAGGTCGCCGAGTGGGACTCGGACGACAGCGTCCATTACAGGGGCGATTTGTTAACTTATGCCTCTTGCGACCCCGCGAGTTGACACTTTCTCCGCTTGACGATCGTTTCCTTGGGGTACGCACATGAGGGACACTGGGTCCTGCCGAGTTTGGATAATCTGGCTTGTCTTCTTCGGCTTTGCTACTGCCAATCGTTTGTCCAGTCGAAGATCCCGACTGGGACAATTTTTCGGCTGCATGGACATTAGGCATTGTGCGCTCTCTTCTAAGGCTCATTCTTCTCCGCGACATACGCTTCGCTATGTTAAGCAATGAGAAAGACCATTCACCTGAGACCTATCGTCCACGTACCATTCATAATCACCACTACCAGTAGCGCTGCGTATCCGGTGGCGTTACTCTTGAATCAATCATACCAGAAAATGCCAACGAGTGATGCGACATACCAACGGGACGTGCCTCGCCGAGAGGGTCGTTGCACAGATCATGTCTCAAGTCTACTCAAGTGTAAGTGTGAATTGTCACTAGAATGGTAGAGTATCAGCTTGCCGAGCAAAGTTGCGGAATGGCAGCAGTCGAAGATAGCCTGGAGTCACTGTTTAGCGTCCTTTCATGTCACTATCAAGCCAATGAGCATACCGTTAGCCTGGACCCGGCAGGTAAGGGTGTTACCAGGTGTTCTCTCAACTCCTGACAACACATTTGTATTGAGCCGCGCAGATCTTCAGTAAAGGTGAACTACATACATCGTCGAGAATGAGATACTCTGGTCTGGACAAACCTTGATGATCTATAGGAAGGATGACTAATCGACAATTGGCGTCGTTAGCACTTGTGGTGGCAATCCTAGATGATATCTTACCTTCATCCCTCCCGTCGTACTCGTTGATATCGACGACCGCATCAATCTGGTCAGAATGGCCAGCATCTGGGGAGTGCAGGGGATTCATAGGGTTCTTGGAAAGGGTTCGCAACGTAAAACATACACAGAAACACTAAAGAATCTCCGGGCTGAATCTCCTCTGTGAAGCGCCTCATCTGGCGAAGCTACATGGACAAGTGGTAAGCGCTAGTAGGTGACGGTTTGAAGTACGACCTACAATATTCTCTTTGGTTGGATGTAGGGGGCCGCCATTGGGATCATCGAGCATTACGACAATGTCCCTCTCCTGGAATTTGTATCTATCTACGAAGGGGGAAACCATAACACGCGAGTCAAGGATGGAAGTGAGCTATCAACGATAACCTCAGGCTGGAATTCCACGCACCCATGAGCATCTGCTTGAGGTCCGCCGCGTCTTGACGAGGGGTTTTCAACTCGCCGTATTCACGGTTAACATTTGATCCCGTATAACATATAGCCACTAGGAGAGCTCGCCGTCGTCCATGTGGCTTTGTGGGACTGACACTCTGGACCGACTCGGGGGTTTGGGAGAGGAGAGGGGAGGGGGGCACTATGATTGGGGACATGGTTATTGGAATGAGATAGAGAGGACATGCGCTGCGGGGGTGCTTTATGTATTGAGCATCCTGAAGGCTGGGATCGGTACAATCCGAATCGGAGATCCAAATTCTACAGACCACCTCTGAAGCTTGGTGAGAACAACGACCGCAACGTCTGCATTGCAGTGTTTACGCCTGAAAGAACTGACCAAGCGAGTGATATGAGGTATACATCTATCGAGATAGTCTAGCATATACGGACCTTGTACAACCCAGTCCCCGTACGCAGCATCTTCCATTATGCCGTAATGTGAAGGGTGACCAGCCGTCGGAACGGATACAGGAACGATCCCTGGCTGCTTCGCTGCAGTACGCAGCATCCCCCGACACAATGGTAGAGTCTTGCATATGCTGGGGGGGGGGGGGGGGTACATCGTTGCACGTTTGCGGCTCGCAAGGGGGAGTGCCCTTGAAAGACAGGCGCTTCACGCGATGCGAAAGAGGAAGGGATGTTAATGCATGGCTATGCTTTCTCTTCAGAATAGATGACATCGGGTAGGATCTTAAGGCGTACCTGGTCGCCGGACCTTCTGCATCTTGTCCGAGAGAATGATAATGGAGAAACATGTCTTCGATGCGACTATTCCCTATCATCCGATTTGAACGAGTAGATAACTTCGACATACGCAGAACTGGAGTGTTGACTTACGATTCATAGCCCAGCCGACATATGGCGAACTTCCTGAGTGTCCGGACTGCTGAAGGTCATTCCCGCTGGTACCGACATAGAGCCATGTGAGCCCGGCATGATGGTATTTTTGGCAGAGGGCTGTATGTCCGGCGGCGCGAAGCGTGCGTCCCAATAGAACGGTGGTCAGCTATTGTCTCGAGAAAGGTTACAGTAGCTATCGTCGAAGCTGTAGGCACTGTCCGCAGCAGAAGGGGGCATGAGTCCATCGCCGCCACTATCACGGCAAGGAACCTTCCCCCCCACCGATGGGCGCGATGATTGATTGCAGCTGGAGAGCAATAGCGGGCGGCGGTGTGTGTAGCTGGCGCCGTCGAAGCCATTGCGAGGGGTGCGGTGATTGATTTGCCTAGTCATGGCAGGATACGGGAGCTATGAATGCGGTCCGCAATTGAGTATCTAGTCACCCTGAACCTTTTCGTGAGAGGCAGTACCTCAATGATCGAGTTCAACGTAAAACAGAGATGTGCTTTGGGTCCTATGACCACAGTCGAAACGATATGTTCGATGCTTGATGCTCCCCCATCTAACACGCGAAAGGGAACTCCAAGCAGGAGCAGGAGACGAAATCAACCGACACCGTCTGGATCCTGCAAGGATGAAACGGCGCGCGGAGTTTGGCTGTACGTAGAGGACCCCGAAAAGCTGGTGCCGTGCTTCGATGTTCTTAGAATTGAGGCTGCGGTACGAATATTGCTGCATGGCGGGGACACTGGACGGCCGGGGAGGATGACTCGAAGGAGAGACAGGGCAGTTCTTGCGTACATGGGAGTACACAACTAGCCTCTGCGCCTCGTGCGACGTCCGTCCAATCGATGAACTACCTATGGCGTTATTGGACGTTCTATTCTGGCCGCTACCTGGGAAGTTCCGCCATCTTGACAGCCCAATAGAATAACCGCTCTAGTGGGAAGAAAACGTACCCCACGTGTAGTCCAAGCCATCGAACGGTCCCATCGAAGCGAGTAGTAGGCCAAGGGACTCGGGCTCTATAGTGTAACCTCGAGGATGCCCTATGTCGACGACGCAACCTGTCGCGAATTGTCAGTAAGGCGTTAGATTCCTGAGTTCACCTACCAGGACCACTGGGGTACATACCGGTTTCAGGGTGCCCTTTCTCAGCTTCCGGTGGTCGTCGCATCCGAGGGAGACACGATTGGGTATAGACGGCGCTCCCAACGACGACCATGAACCACGTCGAGCAGAGCACTCACATTTTCTAGATGTACAAAAAGTGATAGAGCCAGCTGACATGTCCCTCAGCAAAAAGAACGCCTGAGGGACTCGAGAGTGACTTCTGTGTTGCATCATAGCACCGAGGTTCTTCCTACTAACAATCTTACTCAATCGCCATGACATCAATAGTGCACGTGTGACTCACAGAGATACATACATCGTTAAACAGCTGTCTGCTAAATACTTCTTGAATAGACTGTATCGAAGTGCGTGTCAGTATTAGTGGTAGTCGATACTAGAGAGATTATTTACTACCTATAATAGAAAGTAACACGACGAAAGATGATAAACAGACCTACACAGATACTAACTTTGAGATCAGTAAGTACGATCATACGAAGAGCTTCTCTTACGGACGCTTGCCAGCACTCATACTCGCGCATTGACGACTGTGTACTCTCGTCAGCTAACACATAGACCTACACGAACAAGCATCTGTAAGCTACATGCGTGAAGAAACGGATAAGCGTACTGCGGCGAAGATCATCGTCACATCCAAACCATAATGAGAGAGGCAACGTCACCAATGACTCACCGTCCGTTATAGCAATAAGCAGGTGAGTGAGGCCCTGCTGCTGCCCGGTTAGTCGAGTTGAAGTGAGGACCTCTAAATACGAGACGTGTAGAACTTACCAGTCAAAGGAGACCCACTTATACTCGGTGCTGAGAGCCTGCCTTGCGGATACCTCATGGCGCACGTTGAAGGGCACGTCCGCGGATCCTATTCGATATACCTGTGTAGCCGTTAGGCGATCCGATAGATCAGGATGCGATGAAGTACCTCCTTGATATCGTATATATGATATATGTAAAATAGTCGAAATTATGTAAATAGAACTCACCTTCGACTACAAAGGGCACATCCGTGAAGTCTGTTGGACGTACAACAATAAACATTTCGTTTGGGAAAGTACTGTGTATCATCGTCAGTGCTGAAAGCCCTCAGAAAGCCGAAAACGGCAAGGTGGGCTGTTTAGTCAACGACGGGATACCCCAATATCTCGGTGTTGATGAAATAGTCCAATGCGCATATCCGGCTCACTGCAAGGACTCCCGCCCGACTTATTCAGCGATGGTACTGCGAACGAGCGTAACACTACGCATTGAGCGTATTCTTAAGCAAATACTAGGAAAGTATTGAGTAGAATAGTGCGAATATCAATCCTCACCTAGATAGATGCAAGATGTAAGGCAGGAGGAAGAGTGGCCTCATCCGAGGATGAAGTGGATTAAAGATCGTACGCGATCCCTTGGAAGGGCGACCTTTTATAAGTAGTAGCAGGAGATGGCACGTGTGAGAATGAATAGATGGGAATCCTTCTTTGTCTATATCAGCTTGCAAGAAGGCAATGGAGATCATGCCTCATAGTTGGGGCTGAGAGACCGCAGTAAGCCAAAAACAGCAAAATGGGCTATTTAGCAAAAGATCCCCGCGTTAACGAGATAATCCGAATGCATATGTGGCTCGCATGGAGCATTTCCGCCCGGCGTGATTCAGCGATAACAGCCCGAGCAATTTAGTGGCAGATTCTGCAGAAAGCTCTGGTGAAAGACTACGAGATGAAAACCTACCTGGATATATACACGAATTCACGTCGAGAGGGAGCTGGTCGTATCTGAGGATGAAGTGGGTTAGGAGGATCAGAAGTACAGAGGGGATCCCCTGCAAGGATGCTCCTTATATAAAGGTCTGAGGTTTGAGGCGGCGCGTGCGAGAGTAGATAGCTGCGTACCCTTGTCTTTGCCCTTGTCAGCTTGCAACCATTCAATAGCGAGCGTTTGTGACTCGCATCCATGTATCCATTTGTATCTTTGTATCTGTAGCGCGGGGGTACCCATCTTGTGCAACGCCACGTAGACAATCGACAAATAGAACAAAAGAACACGCCTTTCGCAGATCACGTGACATATCCAAGGCGCACTGAATCTCATCTTCGAGGAATTTGACCTGGAAAGAGTTACTGCTGCGCACCTTTAACATCGTAAAACGCCAACGTAATTTTCAGCGGTTCACGGACGGTGTTGTGTTATCCATGGAGGTTCGAGGTTGAGGAGGACGAAAAGGGCTTACGGTCTTAGATAAGCGAGTCCTTGAGCAGAATTCGAAGGAAGGCCTCGCGGATGCCTTGTGTCCAGGGATCTGAATAGATGCGCTCAACCCTGTACTAGGTTGGTGAACATGAGGTATGGAGACTCTGTAGATCAGGGTCTGATAAAACATCCCCTTCATTTGATGCGACAATCAGTCATAATTTGCATTAAATATTCATACGACGACTCTTACCTTCCTTTCGTAGAGAAAAAAAATCTATGAAGGTTGGAAAGCGTTTCGGAGAGCGAGTGTCAGAGTTGGGGATGTCATGGGAGTGAGTGTTCCCTTCGACAGCCTGACGGGAAGCATGCTATATCACGATAAGCATCGGTACAGGGCGGGCGTGGTTACACCCATCCCTGTGTCCCCCACGCACGGACATCTGTATGAACATATCCGGTGAAAAAAAAAACACTCTGAACTGGATTGAGTGAGAACAAAGCAGAATCGCGGGCGTGCCTCTGCCATCTGGTACCTACGTCGCGATGGCTATAATCCCTTATTCCATTGCCTAGCCTTGGGAATCGAAGCTTTGAGAACTTGCGAAGAACAATACAATTCTGGCCTAAAGAGGGTATGTAGAACGAAGCGCGGGACCCTGTTCTGATAAGGAGGGTGCCACAGCGGCGTGTTGCTAACAGCGCACGAAAGGTTTCGAGAAATAGAATAACGCACATCTACTCAATGGTCAATTCTGCTGCATTTCGACAAGCATTCAGACAAACCGAGCTGGTAATTAAATGTAGATGGCGACCATTGAGCTTACCTCAAAGTCAGCAATCCAACAAAAATACGTTCGCCCGAGCAGGTCCGAGTTTCAACCCGCAGTGGCAGCGTGTTACCGGCGTGAGAGGCAAGAGCGCGTAGCGTAGTAAATCCTTTCAAACTTCCTGCATGTTTTTTCTGTACGCCTCACAGTTGGATTGGCTGTATTTGAGGTGAAATCCAGGAGCAAATGTCCCTCGTTCAGGACTCTTCAGGTTCAACAACTTCAAGAATAAGAGTCAGGAGGCCTAGGAGTCTACGTAAGTAGCACGAGGCAATCGGATGCGCGCCCGATTTGGATCGCGACTGAATTGCTTGATACGTTTACGGAGAAAGCCGATCAGCTGGAGGGTCCGCTTGACGGGGCCTTAAAGCAACGCACTCTTTCCTCCTGACTCGTTCCCACCTTTCTCGCCCCTCTCCTCACACAAGCCCACACCCCGACCTGATTTATCTAGTAATTCTCGTCAATATCGCTGAAATTATGTTTTGTCGACGGCTCTCCACAGCCGTTCACCTGGGCCACTTTGAGGATGGCCCTCTAGAACCTCTGGAGAGCACTCGTTCAATGGAGGTATGGGGAAGTGTCAACGAGTGAGTCCGAACCCTGTCTCATTCGTCAGCGAAAGTACTTATCTATTGTGCGGCGTAGTTATGCCCCACGAGTCGTCCCTGGTGTATCGCCGCGTAGAGCAATGGGAGTTGGTAGCGTTGTCCCCATGTAAGTGGAAACACTCTTCCTACTCTTGCACGTTGGTGACACCCGGTTGTAGCATCGCCTTGCGACCTACCTTCGTCGCTCCTCCCGATCCCGCCTACATCCCTGCTCACATCCCTGCCCCCTTCCCCGCCCCTGTTAATATCTCAATGCCTCTGAGACGTGCTCTATACAATCTCACCGCACCTCCGCTGTCATGAAGGGTCAAGATCAGCGAAGCCCCTCAAGCTCATGAAATTTGGCGTCCACATTCGGCGTGGGGTTCTTACCTGCTGCAGAAACGCCCTGGGACATGCGCGACGACCCGTTGTTGTTTTGGTCCCGGGGGCTTGGACGTCCCGGCCACTGAACCTCTGACGACCTCCCTAACGGTCGTAATTGGTGTTCTAGGACTAGAGTTCCTTCCTTGGGTCACCTGTTTCTCTGCACCATCGAGTGTACCTGTGTTAGATGTCTCATGCGGCGTAGGTTTCCATAATCTACTGGATCGTTGGTACTTGCACCTTCTAGCGACGTGCAGTTCGAAGATGGGTCTGTAGAGCCTCTGAAACATCCTTTGCCGGTGCTATCTCCTGCCGCCCTGACGTAACTTTTCCCAAGTGCCGTTGTATACACTTGCCACGTTATGATACCCATTATGATACACTGTTACCTTTCACGCCGCAACAACATTACCGAAGCGGAACACATAATCATGTCGGTCCCCAGTCGTAGCCTGAGTCAGGTCCTCACTGGTAAGGTTATTCTTCTTTAGCTTGCTTTTGCAGTCCCTTATCCTCTGTAATATAGGCCCCAAACGCTTGCATTTGCTGCCCCGTCATCTCTGATGACCGATATCGCAATAATCTCGTCACCGATGTCAGCATGGGAGATGTGTCAAATATCTCCTATAAAGACGGGCAGTGCACGCGTCCCGCATGAGGTGCGGTGACCTCACTCGTTATGGGGCGTCTTATCCAAAACCATATCTCGTTCTACTTTCATGGCTCTGCCTTCATCGTGCCGTTCGTGGTAACCGCATGGACGAATGCGTACGTCGTCTTCCTTGATTGGGCATACTCATTGTGCTCATCGCTTTGCTGCAGCATTTGCTCGCGGTCTACTCTGCTGTCTTGCTTGGTTCGGTCTGTTCGGTCTTTTTGCGAACGAAAGAAGCCCCGAGGCTCCAACCGGATCAGACGTGGCGACACCAGTGGAGAGTGTATGCCTGCAGAAAAGTCTACTCGGCACAGCCAAATTTACAATCCAAGAAACCTCACGTGGCCCGTTGTAGTGGGAATTCTCTGTTCAGTCCTTATTCTGTCTTTGGATCTGGTGTGGAAGATCACAATCGCTGGGGGCACTTTACCGCTTCGATGGGGGTCTCGAAGGAGAATTCAACCTCACTGCGCTCGTCGTCGGTGGTCCTCGCGTATCGACCTTACCCGATGCATGACATCGGCGAATCGCGAGCAACATCGGGGAAGTCTCACTGTCTCAACCATCGCCGCAGGACTAGCCGAACGACGTATATGCAACCCAGACCTCAAGATGGGCCTGGGATGTTGATACGCCGTTCCTGGCTGTTCCTTACTGGCGACAGGTTTCCGCAGTAGCGACGTTTGCGTCCCGATGTCAAGCTCTACCTTGCTATCCGCTTTCAAGCCAAAAGACAAAGGTAAGTATGGGCCTTTTGGTAACTTACTAGTTGACACCTACTGCCACAGCCTGTCCCATCTCTCGCAACAGTCCCTCCACTTCCCATCCGTCCTCTGTTATTCCCTACAGAAATGTCCTGGGACATGCGCGACGACCCGTTGTCGTTCTTTGGTCCCGAGGAATCCGACGTCCGTGCCACTGAAACTCCGACGACCTTCATGACGGTCGTAATCGACGTTCTAGGACCAGGGTCCCTTGCTTGGGTCACCTCTATCTTTGCGCCTCGCACTCGTGCGGAGATGAAGGCCGCCGTCACGGTGCGGCACGTCGTACAGCAAATCTACGAGACTCAGGCAGGCGTGTCTGGGTGGGCGAGTAGGAGCAGCTTCCCACTGCCGAGTGGAAAAAAGTGCCACGGCAGCGTACAAGGCACGCTACCGAAGGTTTGAACATGACGAGGAGCGAGTCAAGCGAACAGAAAGAACGTCAAGCGTGCCATCGATGCCCGATGCGCCTCATACTGCTTTGGTGGGATGGTACTTGGACCCGACGGAGCGTGCTGCAGTACGTATTTCAAGCATTCCAGATATCTTCAGCAACAATGGCCGTATAGCGAGTGGCGTTACCAAACGGGTCACGATAAACAGTATGTCCCTTATTCCATATTGTGATATTTGGGAGTAGCTACCACGCTTGTGTGGGCTATATTTGATCATTTTCATTCCGGAACCTTACTTGATATGGCATTGCTTCGCATCTCTACAATCTGAGGCACGATATATGCAACGAATGATACAAAAGTACAGTTGCCAATCAATGCTACTATCCTTCCAGATCACCAGGGAGAAGCTTTTGGTATGTTTTTATCCCTGCGAATTGATACTATACCTACTAACATCACCGTATGTAACACGGTATAGGTCCTCACGGAGAGATTCTGGTTGATCAATCCTTACGAAGGCTAGTCGCGAAATATTTTTCTGACTGACCGGTAAAAAGCTGGCTCATATGCCATGAGTTGGGACTGCAGTCTCCCAACGGCGATAGAGGTAGTAGTATCCCCGCGGTCCACTGTGCCGTGTTTGGTATGTCTCTTCGATTTTTCTGCGAACGAAACAAACCGTGAGGCTCAAACTGGATCAGACATTGGCCACTCTTCACAGCTCTCTTTCTCACCATCCTGACCTTCCCATGCGGTGTCTCATCAGCCTGGTCGGTACGAAAGAAGCTCTTCCGGCCAAGCTTGGAGGAAGCAGGTCTCTCGACCATCTGGCGTCTACGCACCCTTCCGATTCACGTGCTTACCTACCTTATATGGTAATCGACAATGTCTCTCGTCGACGTTGTGCTCAACGCGCAACGATGCACAGGCGGTTTTGCTTCGACCTATCAGTGTCAATATAGGGCTATGAAACGTGAGTGATCGCCACAGTCCACTGCATGTCGTTACCTATAACCAGGTTGTTTATGACAGACGCCCGTAACCCAATACGTCGACCTTTGTTGCATAGTATGGTGACGGCTATAGTCCTTTCATCAAGGTATATGGGTTGTATGTGTTGTGTACGTATGATGCGTAAGTACTCTATGACTGACGTTCCCCCATAAGTTTCAGATGTGCGTTCCCAGTCCCCTATTGACTCCTCGTCCCTTGGCACCCCTCCCCCCGACACCCTCTCTCACCATAACTCTATATTCATCGGCTACTGTGTCCCTTTTCTCGAATTCCAGTCTTACCATCCTCACCGCCGCCGACTGCGCTCGTCTCTTTCCCTGTCAATGCTATCACTTGCCTTCTCCAGGGCGCTATGGATGGACTCCTTGCCAGACCCAGTCTTCCGACGTAGCGGCCCAATGGACCTTGGCTGTTGGATCTATGAGTTTTGAGTTTGGTACGATCGATGTGTGAGAGGACGTTGGGACGAGGTGTATGGGAATGCAGGTGAGCCCAAGTAAGGTCGTGTCTTGATATTTCGCCGGCCGGCGCTGGGAGGGTGTATAAAGGGCGCTACGAGAGGATGGATTCCCCAGAGCAATCCTTGACGTGCATCGACTACGTTCTTGCAAGCCATTCAGCCAACAAAATTCAGACAAATTCAGTCCAAAATCATCATGTCTCAGAGACGTCACGTTCGATTTGTCGACGGCTCTCCAGAGCCATTGGAGGCCGAGTCGACATTGGACGAGCCGTGGGATGCCTCGTAAGTACCCCTTGCCTTTCACATCCAACGTACGGGCCAACAGTATATCCCCTGCGATATAGGCTCACCTCCTCGCATCGACCGAGAGTTCGCTTCTCGGACGAGCCCCGTGAGGCCCCAGAACCTCTGGAGAGCACTCATTCAACGGAGATATGGGGAGGTGTCAACGAGTGAGTCCGAACCCTGTCTCATTCGTCAGCGAAAGTGCTTATCTATTGTGCGGCGTAGTTATGCCACACGAGTCGTCCCTGGTGTATCGCCGCGTAGAGAAATGGGAGTTGGTAGCGTTGTCCCAATGTAAGTGGAAACACTCTTCCTACTCTTGCACGTTGGTGACACCCAGCTGTAGCATCGCCTTGCGACCTACCTTCGTCGCTCCTCCCGATCCCGCCTACATCCCTGCTCACATCCCTGCCCCCTTCCCCGCCCCTGAATCCTTACCCTTCAACATGGTCAATGTCTCAACGCCTATGAGACGTGACCTATACAATCTCACCGCGCCCCCGCTGTCGTGGAGGGTCAAGACCGGCGAGGCCCCTCAAGGTCATGAAATCTGGCGTCCACATCCGGTGTGGGGTTCTACCCTGCGTCGAGTTGAGGAACACCTTGAGGGGCCTGCGGTTACGGTGCCGACCACTCGAGAGCACATCAATCTCGTCGTACGAGTGTATGACCTATATGGCCGGCCACTGGGCGGCACACACGCGGAGGTCATCCATAGACCTCCTAACACTCTTCCCGATGCTGCTTCCTGGGAGGTGTCGATCAGACGCATTCTGCATCACACACATTCCCTGTATGAACATGTAGTGATGTGGAGAGAAGGCAACCGCTCTTTCGAGAACGGTAATACAGTCCAGTTTGAAGGACTGTTATGGGACGCCTCGCGAGAAAGGTTGATTGCCTACTTCCGGTACGCCCATTCTCGCGTATTTACATGCAGTATGTTTGCTGATATCTGTTCTCCGCTCAGTGCGATTCCGCCCTCGAGATTCTAGTCGTTCACTTGACTTTCTTTTTCTTCTTCTCTTTATCGTGTACAGCATACTTATTGTACATGAATCCGCCAAACGGCTCAAATATATACGAAGCTCGCCAAAACAGCTGATAACTAGTAAAACAATATCTCATATTGAGGGCTACAGATGCCTTTCCCGACGTTCTTCTTGGTGTGATATTGAATGAGAAAACTGAATTCGACGTCATTGCAACGACGAGCACTTCTGAGACAATGTACACTCTAATTCTAATCCAACCCGGTCACCCCTAGCTACCGCTATAGGTAACACTGGACCCTGGCCCGGGTAGTCAATGTATGATCTCTCGCCGCCGCCGCCTTTCTCCCCAGCCTATAGGCTGACCCCTTCTCCCCCTTCTATAGCCGGATATTTCCCACCGTATGGAGATTCCGCATTGTCTCACCGTGGTCGTAATATACATCTGCCGAAATGAACTTCTCTTCGATGAGGCAATTGCGCCTGGTGGAGGAGCGACGGCGGGAGAGATGGCAGGAGGGATGGAGGGACGGAGGGGAAGGGAAAATGGGTGACTCACTGCTCTGTGAGAGGGGCTCTTGGGGCGAAAAGTGGGGGGTTCACTGGGGCACTGGCTGTTCCCCTCTCTAGACCCCCAACGCGAGCTCTTGCGTTGGGCCTCGGACCAGAACTAAGACCCTGAGCCTGGGGAAGATGTCATATGTTCCGCGGTCGTTCCCACTGGAATACCAGGATGGCTTGATAAATGAGGCTGTGAGATTTCAATACAGTCGGTTATCACAGCATACACATGCTCAGTATAAGGATATAAGGTTTGTCGAGGATAATTATGGTCTTTCGCTGAGGGATCAAGTCCCGATGTACCGTAAGGACTGGGAAGAAGCACTATGCCAAAGAGCAGCCTTGGGAGAATCTCCGGCGGTATGTACGTGATGTTTTCTTGCTGCGGGACGGTTCTTTCAATACATCGATAGATAAACGTACTAGATTGTTCCTCAACGAGTCGTTTCAAGTCGTGATTCTGCCACGGACACTATCCGATCATTGGTTACGAAGAAGAGCATGCCTGTTAGCGGGAGAAGGTCCCTCAGAGTTCAATTCAAACCCAGATCACGATGGACGTGGATACGTACAGGGTACGCTGGCAGGAGTTTCAAGCTGTTGAACGGGGACAACGGGGGACAGTCTTTGTAAGGACTAGTAGCTAGAGGAGTATACATCGCCCCAGTTCCTTGGTACTCCCGCCGCGAGTGTCCTCACATGGTGTCGACGGAGGACGGAGGAAGGGTAGAGGGTTGTTGGCTATGTCAAAGGAACGGTGAGCATTGTGTGTTCTGCTTGCGAAGCATTCAGGTAAGTACCGTTACTCTGGTACAACCCCGTTTCTATTGCACTTCCGCGGCCCCATTGTCCGACTGAAATAGGTAGGATCAATTCTCAGGAAGAGTCCCAACGCGTTCCGGGTTAGACGACCGCGGTGCTCACTTAAGCATAGCCATCGAAGGACGTGTTTCCGCAGTATCTTCTGCGAGACCCCTGGGCTGACATTCAAGACAAAATCGCAGCACTTTGTTCAAAGAGGAAATAGACACTCGAGAATCTGCTACATCTCATGGCGCGGCGTACCTATGATTACAGTTCAAGAAGCCTCATGTATCAAAGTGAGCGAGCCGCCGTTCTCATTGTTCTGTATTACACCAAGATGTCAGGATGACTGGATTGTATAGGATCTTGCTCACCGTGGCTACCAGAGCTGAGAGAGCACAAAAAGGGAATTAGTGGAAGCAGTATGAAGCTTCGATTCAGACAACATGAACCCTGCACGCGGCGACAATGCCAAAGCAGTCTCAGGCACACAAGAATTTCTTCACCACAATGGCGATGAACGGCTGCAGTCCCATACAGTCCCATGGTTCTGCCATGAAACGAGATAGAGTTCGGGGAGACGACCTCCGCCGGCATAGCTGCACTATGTTGCGTTAGTCCATATCTCATCCAGCAGACACCGATTTAATTCTTGTAGCGGTACGCATACAGCTGCGGAACGTTATGCTATATCCCGGATTGTATTGATGATTATTGGATCGCCTATGAAAATACGAAGGATCTGCGATGTGCATTAAATGAAGACCGTGCATGTAGATCGCACCTAAACATATCGCTGAAAGGTCCAGTCGCCGGGGTCCCTCACGTTCACACCTTTATCCCCGCCCGCCCAGAAGTGACATTGTGACGGAACATATGCACCTCCGTGGACAAAGGAAAGCCTACAGACTAGCGTTCGCCCGATCAAGCATACATATGGACCAACAACTCTCAGCCGAGCCGCGAGTGATCGAAGCGGGAGAACACGTTTCCTCGCGTTTCGCGTAGACAAACGCTGATGACCACGGCGACCAAGACATTGCCAAACGCCAATGTCCGACAGAAGTTACTGTTCAGCAATAATATGCAATGTTATTCTTGTGAACAGTGTTACGGAGTTGTAAGTGTTCGGGAGAAGTCGATGTGAGCGATGCGAATATTGAGGCTTTCGGCGAATAATCCATCTTGATCAAGATGCGACAAGCGACAAAATCAAGAGGGGTGCGACAATTGGTGAACATTTTGAAGCAGAGTGTCTGAATGTAGTGAAGTTTCGCAGACAAGATGCAGCCTGCTCGTTGTCTCTCCTGAAGGCGGCGTCGCGTGGCACGACGCGTGCGAGTGCCAGCACGAGGGCGATAAGTGGATCTAATCTAATCATTGCGCTCACGAGCGAGCAGCATCGGATTCGCAGCGCACATCTCCCTTGTTCTCTCATGGCAACGACGGCGGAAATGAAATCAGCAAAGTGACACTCCGACTTACTGGATTTTTGAAACTCATATCCGCCACAGTCAGCTCGCAAATCTTTGAGAGATGGAATGCTCTCCTATTTGGTCTAATTGGTTGCAACTTGTGCATCCGGGGTCCTTCGTTGCTCAGTTTGGTACGAGTATGCTCGGCATGGAGGGTTTGGAGGGGATGGGAATCAATTCCCTGGTGAGTACAATTTCGCTGCCGCATGCCGGCATCAGTAATTCGGTGTATTCCCTCGAGAAGTTGGTTGGGTTTTATTCGTTCCCATCACGTTTCTGTGACGCGTCCGTTGCAATCCGAGCAACAAGCCGAGTCAACATGATTTGCGCAGCCCAGATCTCCGAAACCCAACCCAACACGGTACACCCCCATCAGCTCTGCCAGCAACGGCCAGTGTTGTCCCACCATGGAACCCATTGCTAAACCCTAAGGCAAGACTTCAGCCTCTCTCGTATTCCTCCTCCGTCTCAGGCGCAAACAGAACCACGTCTCGCAAACCCGAAGCCAGGGCACAACCATTTCGTTTTCAACCTTCAAACTCTAAACGTACTCCGCCTCTCGTACCACGCTCTCATCTTTGCCTAGTCGGCTTCTGACGCAGGCACCGAACGACTGACTCGAACGACCCATACGACCTCCATTCGAACCCTGCGTCCTGTGCGTCCCGCCCGCACCACCTTTCCTAGCATTTGTCCTCGGGCTATGACTACGATGGACCAAAAACGGTCAAGCTTCCGGAGGATCCTGGGGGTATTTAAGAGGGGCAGAGCCAACAGCTTGCCTACTCCCCCAGACCACCGCATCCGCTCAAAACCTCTTCACACCATCGAATACGTCGTTGGCCATTGTCCCCTCCCCGAATTTGTGTCCTTCTCGCACCAGAAAACCGGAGACCTACTCTTCATGCCCCACTCCACCACCCACCACGTCCATTGGGCCGCAGAGCAAGAGGTGAGGGTCATTAGCCCCAGAGCCTCCACTGTCATCTTGGATGAGAGCGACTCTACCATTAGGTCAGTAGCTACTACTTTGCTGATTGTATGGTTGCGCTGACGCTTCGTAGCTCTCGGCTAGATGACGCACCCAACGACGAGAGCTCGTCCCCGCTGTTGCCGTATCTGGTAAGATTACAGTCCTATTATCACACCGTCACTTGACATGATTGTCACTGACATTTTACAGCCACAGATCATAGCCCCGCCTGCCCTCACCCCACATCAACCAGCACCCTCCCCGCTCAGCCTTGCATTGCCTCTTGCGTATGATCGTGTTCATTCCGACAATTGGGATATGCGCAAAGATCCCACGTTGTTCTTCTCTCCAGAGGAACTGGCTATGCAAGCGACCGAGCCACTCTCAACTTCGGTCACGGTCGTCATTGACCTTGTGGAACGGGCGAAATCACTTCCTTGGATCATCACTGTCACCGGACCACGCTCGCGCATGGAAATGAAGCCGCCGGTCACAGTGCGGCATGTTGTGCAAAGGATCTACGAAATCCTCCAGCTGCAATTCAGCGAGCAGGAATTCCATGCCCTCAGAGATAGAGAATGGCAACTCGAATCATACGCAACGTATAAGACAAGGTACAGGGAAATCAAGGACGAAGAGGAGCACAAACGCCAGAAGAAAGACAATATGAAACGTGTAGACCTTCTCTGCACGTCATACCTCTTCGGTGGAATGGCCCTAGGTCCAGATAGGGTGTTCCGACTACGAGCGTTCATGAAGCCAAGGTACGTATCCTACCCATTCTGTATTGCATTCGTACCATAACCTGATAAATTAACCTTCACTAGTCACCCCGCGCCCCGTGGCCCCGCTGCCTCTGAGAGATGATTCCGTCTCACTGTTCCCTTCCGTTCGCTGCAATAAGCCCAATCAGCCCTAGAAGTCTCAACATACCCCGCCGTGATTGCACCTCGTCAATCACTACATACTCCACACACCTTTCGATATTCGTCGACTGCATCCATAACATAGCATAAGTCAATCTCGCCATACCCTCCTCGTCTCCGCTTGTTCGCCTTTCGCCTTGCTTTTCTCTTCCTAATACGAATTAATTTATACGTTCGCACGGGCACCTTCTCCACGTCTTTAGTACGATTATTTTGACCCCTTTCCACTTACGATTACCTTTTGGGGGGTTCCCCTGTTCTTTTTCCTCTATTCGCTTCTTCTCTTATTGGTATCTTGGACTTATGATTGGGAAACGATAACGACGAAATCCAAACAATAGAAAGAAAAAATGAATGTATATTACTTGTACTTATCATGACTGTAACGACAGGACGATTGTTTTTGGCATGAACGCTGCCTATTCGACAAACGCAGTAGCGAAGTGAACTTGAACTTCGATGACATCAGCAACCGAACGCGTCTCCCAGTCCGAGGGACCTGTCACGAGACCGTGTCACTTTCCCGAAGATTGTCCGAGCTCGAGGCTAACGCCTGCGTGAACTCTCTCTCTTCCTCTTGCTTCTTTTCCCGCACGTCTATCTATCTCGGTGTTCTACTGAGCGTACCTGACAGCCATAAGAAGGACATCGTGGAGACAGGCTGATTGACTTCAAGATCATGCTGGTAAGGTACCGACTTCAAGTTCATTCTTGAGTTGGGTTTGCGCTGCTCAGCTGACGAAGACCGGACTGACCTTTCAGTTGCTACATAGATGGCGTGGCGAGATTGATCTATCGACTGTACGAAGCTACGCAAGTCATATGAAACTTATACTACTGCCTCTTACCCTTGGAAATGTGGAGGACGGCCAAAGAATTGGGTTGAAGATGGCTACAGATTATTCAAGACTTGCGTTCGCAAAGCGCGATAGACCCAACCCACGAGCCACCTACCGTGACATCGGTACTATGCACTAGTACATCATTTACCTGCGTTGATTAGGCGAGCTTCGGCCGCCGCACAAACTATGGACGAATCCCGCTCACCATTACCTGTGATTTGGTCCGTCAAAAGGGGACCCCGCCTACTATCGGTATCGATGTATGGGTTCATCGGGCCCTACGCATGCCCGCACTATCCTTGAGCCGAATTGGGTTTGCTCAGATGCTGGTACCAACGAGTCACTATATGCGTACTTCGTGGTACTTTGGGCTGGTACGTTCATTCGAGCGACGTCAATCCTCTCACACTCACCTCATGACCTCATAGAATCACTTATGGTCGCTTTTCTGGATATCTTACTACATATCGACCTCACTTCACGATTCCGATCGACGATCTGCTCACCTAACCAACCACTCGCTGCCTTTTCATTTCGGAGGGATAGTTGTGTAAGTCCGGCCGAATTGACTGTGTACGTACCTCCCGGTGTACTCACCTACACGTGTAGTCAGCATGCTTCGCGGGTTCTCGTTGTCAGGGTAAGCATCGTCGCTCCGCGTCCTTGGGTGCTTACAAGACGCACCTGATATCCTACCTAGCGCAGTATGAAACACTCGAAGACTTGAGGTATCCGCGAGGCTCGCCAATCGAACGGTCTCGGACGGGTCGGACTCTCGGAGGCTATCTCACCCTTATCTGTTCGATCTCATTTCCACCTTCATCTTACGATCCCCGTGAACGGTTCGATACTCAATTCCTGGGACGCGAGTCTAACGCAAACCAAGAATCTTGTCTCAGGTGACAAGATTAGGCTTCCCTCAACGTTCCATTTCGAAGGACCTCGGCAACCTTCTTCGACGGGTTCCTGCACGGTCAGCTCGTAGCAACTATCTTATCACTAGCCGTTCGAGGGGAATGACCTGTTGATAATTATCGACCCCGTGGCGGAGACGCTTGCCGCAGTCAGAGGGTGATTCGTCTTGCGTCAAATACCTTGAACGGCCTGCGCCTCGTGTTGACAACCTGGTCTTAGGGATCTGTGGCCTGCGTTCTTTCCACCACTTCGCTCGACGTTCGTCGCAGCGATATCCTGGCAGAAGGAAACTCTAGGATGCCGCATCATGTTGCAGCTTCGTCTAGACACCCAGAGGCTTGACCCTACTTCAGTACGACTCTGGTTGTACGCACCTCAGCAACGAACGAAGATCCTAGTCTTCGAAACACGTGTCTTGCGCGCTGGCATTCGAGGATCGTCTGCTATGCCCATGCATGCTCACCCGACGTGTGATTGCTGACAACCTTTTTTTCGCCACCTCAACTGTACCCTCAGGCTGCTCGCCGCTGGGCGCTGCGATGTTGAGCTTGCTCTCGACGTCCGGTAGACCCCATCGAGAAGGTGAATGAAAGGAGGAAATGCACTCCACCGACGAAGACCATGTAATGATGATCGTCTGGCTTTGTACCCGTACTGAGGAGCCTCTGCAGGAAAGGGTCGAAGGAGAGCTGGGCGAAGGGCCCAGGTAGAGAGGGGTTTTCTGTCTGTCCTAGGACCCTTCGCCCTGCTTTTATGCCTCCTCCCAGAGATATCGGGCGCTTGACTGTGGCGTATTCTTCACAGCCGACAAGGCCACCTCGTTGTCTAATCCGAGTCCCTGCACTCTTTTGTTCGCCCAAAAAGGTATATTTATATTGTCTCGAGTGACTGGTACCGGGTCGTATTAGTTCGTACTCATACAAACTCGGTTATAGACGGGCTGTGATTCGTCGAGTTCGCTGCCTCGTGCCAACGCGCAGCGCGATCTGGGTTCTATCGACTTTCGCTGGGTTTTGCGGCCATCCGTTTCCAGCTTCTGACTCGGGTCGGCTCGCAAAATGCGGTGCTACAAGGAACCTTGAGGCTTGGGCTTGCGTCGCCACACGAGATATTCGGAAATTCCGTAACAACACCCCATAGTGAATGCTAACGCTAGGAACGCTCGCAAAGTGACATAGCCTCTTCCCCCTTGGATCGTGTACCTCCATCCTGCGTACGTTACGTCCCAGCACACCTTCTGCCCAATTGTGCTTAAGTCGGTAACCCATAATAACGTTTCATTTAGCGCCCTAATCTCCCTGGAATCGCGCCCTCAAGGAACGCTCTCCATTCTCCGTCTTCTGGAGATGTTGCTCTACATTGGACCCTTGATGGGAAAACAAGAGTTGCCACTTTCTTGTACTCTGAGTCCTGGTATTGTCGTCTATCCGTAGGCGCGTTCATAACTCCTAGTATAACATTGTACTGAATCTGACTCTTCATGAAGAATGACAAGTGTGGCGTCTCAAGTTCGGCGAGGATACGTGACGCGGCTTCTTCTTTCTCTGATGATGTATCTCCGACTACGGTATCCTACCGTCTCCGAGATACCTTCAAGTAGACCCATCTATTGGAGATCGTTCGATGTGGCGAGTTACCCAAACATGAAGATCTAGATGGTAGTAGTGTACTGGCAGCGACTATCTGCTTGCCCTGTATCCTTTGGCATGCAAATAGCGCGAAGTATAACCTGGTATCTGTACGTTCATGATCTACCTCGAACGCCCGCGTCGCCACTCATACATGATGCGAGCCATGATGGCCCGGTGTAAAACAATAGGGTGTTACTCCTACCTAGCAACCAATGTGCTATGCTCACGTCTCAAGAGAATAGCAGTCATAGCCTCCAGATGCTCGAACGCAGGTATAAATACAGCCTGTTTGCTGGGTACTCCTCCCCAACTCACTGTCGCATCTCCCAACATGCAAACAACTTCTCGCACTTGGCTAGCACCCTCGCCTCTGCATTGCAGTAACCTCACCAACTCTCCCCATTACAATGTTTGTAACTCGCCTCAACACTCAATCATGGAGCTGCTCTCTGGACTGTCCGTTGCTCCATTGCAAACATCTATCATTGTTCGTCAGACCCTCCCAGCGGTCAGTTCGCTCTGTTTGTGGAGTATGCGGTCATGCTGAGATCTCCCTAGCCTTAGTTGCGGGAGCGAGCTCGATGACGAGAGCTCTTCCCCGCCCTCACAATCGCAGGTAAGTTTGTATTTTAATAAACACTGCCACTAGTTGACACCTACCGCCAAAGCCTGTCTCATCTCCTGTACCAGTCCCTCCTCTTCCCACTCGTCCTTTGGTTTTCCCTACAGAAACGCTCTGGGACGTACGCGACGATCCCTTGTCGTTCTTTAGTCCCGAGGAATTCGACGTCCCGGGGGTCAAGCGCCAGGATGCAATCGATTTCAAACAGCTTCTGTTGGGTGAGTATCTTGGTTGACGGGTTCTGAAGCTCCTTACGACGCTCCCTGACCTGGGACTATCTTCTCATATGTCTACAACTTCAGGGAAGACGACATTGTTGTCATGATCGATGATTCTGACGTGAGCCGTCTCGATCCTAGTACGAAGGATTACATTGTTGGTTGTTTGCCCAAAGGTTGCACTGGTGGTCCTGACAACGTAATCACAGCTTCGTGAGAGGATGGATTCCCCAGAGCAAGCCTTGACGTGCATCGACTACGTTCTTGCAAACCATTCAGCCAACAAAATTCAGACAATTTCAGGCCAAAATCATCATGTCTCAGAGACGTCACGTTCGATTTGTCGACGGCTCTCCAGAGCCATTGGAGGCCGAGTCGACATTGGACGAGCCGTGGGATGCCTCGTAAGTACCCCTTGCCTTTCACATCCAACGTACGGGCCAACAGTATATCCCCTGCGATATAGGCTCACCTCCTCGCATCGATCGAGAGTTCGCTTCTCGGACGAGCCCCGTGAGGCCCCAGAACCTCTGGAGAGCACTCGTTCAACGGAGGTATGGGGAAGTGTCAACGAGTGAGTCCGAACCCTGTCTCATTCGTCAGCGAAAGTACTTATCTATTGTGCGGCGTAGTTATGCCCCACGAGTCGTCCCTGGTGTATCGCCGCGTAGAGAAATGGGAGTTGGTAGCGTTGTCCCAATGTAAGTGGAAACACTCTTCCTACTCTTGCACGTTGGTGACATCCAGCTGTAGCATCGCCTTGCGACCTACCTTCGTCGCTCCTCCCGATCCCGCCTACATCCCTGCTCACATCCCTGCCCCCTTCCCCGCCCCTGAATCCTTACCCTTCAACATGGTCAATGTCTCAACGCCTATGAGACGTGACCTATACAGTCTCACCGCACCTCCGCTATCGTGGAGGGTCAAGACCGGCGAGGCCCCTCAAGCTCATCCCGCGTATTGGGACTCTCCACACTTAAAGCAGCAGAAATGTATATTCCCAAAAGTCCTAAAGACATTCTAGAGTACATGTAAATTACACAGAGTAGGATCATAAAATTGTTCACCCCCTGATAAGGTTCTCATACCTGCACAGAGGTATTATTTGAGATACCAAATCACCAATTCACGGTACCATTGACATTCCCTACATCTGTCTTCCCACTTGCTGCATAAGGCGCACTATCAATCCCTCAATGGTGTGTCCGTGTAATGTGAATAGCAGTGGTGATGAGGGGGAACGAAGAGAGTGGCGCCAGTACTTGCCTGGGGACTATGTGAACATTCAGTTCATGACATGCGTTCCACCTCATTGCCATCCACGACTAGCAGTCGCGGCGTGATTCTGTATACTAGCAAGTACCAGTATCAGGGAGCAACTTTGGCTGTCTGTAGGATCCGCCTGGAAGCCTTTGAACAACCGCCTCTCTCCAAGAAGATCGACCCTTCTGGGCAGCTTCCTCAGCTCCTGTTGAGCCTCTTCCGACGTGAGCAACGATGCACGTTGCCGCTGTGCAGTCCTTGCCGTGTGTCTCCACCTCGGATTACATAGGTACCACTCTTTGGGCAGTATACGAATTTGGAGGCGAATGTGAATCTCGGTGAAGATGTTTCTGACTGTGACGATGCCTTGACCGGTACTTCCACCACCGCAATATACATCGACCCTATATGGTATAAAGTGTGTACCCAGGTCATTTTTCATGTGGACTTTGACGGAGGGAGACGGTGGGATAACCGCGGAGCATTCTTCAATGGATCGAACCAAACCATGGTCGACCATCCTGGTGTCCGATAGTAGCGGCGCGCGACCGATGTCCCATTCACCGGTAGAAAACAACAGAGAGGAGATCGCCGGAGCAGATAGAGGGGGTATCGGGGAATGTGGGAACCCTGCGTTCAGGCTCGGGGTACTGGGAATAGAGTTTGATTTACCATAAGGAGTCACATGCACAGGGTGTGTCAAAGGACCCATACTTGGTTCACAAGTGATAGCAATGAGAATGGTGCTCGAGCGTTTAATCATTTCATCTATGAACACCTACGCTTTGTTGTCTCGCCCACCGTCGTTGAACGCGGCGAGTCGGTCATCGTGCGCAGCGGCATAATCATTGTTGGAATCCACTGTCACCGCCGCAATGTCTGGCAAGCAACGTCTGTAAATAATTCATGAGGATATGTACGATATTCTAAAAATTGGGTACACCCACTGGCTCCATGATCCAGAAGAATGAGTACGAGGCGGAGGCGACGGCGGACGGGGCGATATCAGACGGATTTCGACGGGACCCCAATGTACACGACGTGCGGACGTGATGGCGCCGCTAGCTGCACGATGCAGAGCTGCGCTTTCATGCTTTACACTGAAAGGTGAATTCGGCGTTAATTGTCAGCAATATTGTGCAGAATATTGATCTTGCTGGGCTCACTCTCTGCCAGTGCCGCTGTGAGGGCGGGGGGAGCGGCCGGGAGCATCGCGAGACCCGCTGGCAGAGACAGGACTGCCCCCTTGCGCAGAGGAGCGACGCAGGATGGGGCCTGAACGTGATGCCTGAGGAGACGAAGCCATTTAGCAGTATAAGGGCTGGGGATGGATGTGGTAGGGAAGAGAGGTACACTGTGGGGGAAAGTGCCGCAGAGGGAGGGCTATATATCTGAGGGAAGATCAAAGGCAAAACACGGGAAAACAACCCAGCTGCTAATGCGGGTAGCCTAGATTTGAGTTCAAGTCGAATGAACCCCGCTGAGGACAGGCGCTGTATTAAATCACCACTGGCAGCAGGCCGTGCCACGGCGAATATGGCGGTTCGGGTACTTCGGCATAATTCGAGTCAGTAGCTGCGCGAAGGATGCGTAGACAATCGTACAATACCTATGAAGTATTTGCAGAGCTGCGTTCTGCACGACTGCCGGTTGCACCGAGGGAATCTTACGAGGTGCGTCTAGGCGACATATCGGCTAGACGCTTTGTAGCACGGGCGCAATATGAGTAAATACCCCATTGTGTAGTCAAGAACGGCAAGCTGATTGGCACCGCCTGACGAGGCGGTGGACACCTGGCTCTAGAGTTGAGAGTAGATATGAGTGCGTGCCGTCATGATGTGCACCATCTTGAAAGTAACGGTCAAACTACCACCGATCACGTTTAAGTAGACAAATGAGTATATTACTGTCTCTCCAGGGCCCAAAGTACTAACCGGTGGAGGTTTGCATGGTGGCAGGCCATTCGTCGGTCTTGGTGTGGACAAGCGGCTATTGGCGGTCGGTGTTGGCAGGGAATACTGTCGAATATCGTATCATACGCCACTCAGAGTATTGTCCAAAGCAAACAAATTCTCGCACGCTGGGATCGAATGTCGGAGTGAATGGTGAGGGAGAACAACACCGAAGACTACAGGCCGCCACAAAAGTTGAGACTATTGCGCGGCGAACTACAATGCCCTGTTTTGGAAGTTACTGTTCGGGCGTTAGTTTGCGTGTGTGCTTGCACGTGCAATGCCGCATGCGGCATGTCACTTGACCTCGGCTTTGAGCTCAGCGCTGAGCGCCAATTTCTCAACGAACGTTTCTGAACTCAAGTCGACTCGGAGTCACAAACGAACTGTGACAACTCCATCAAGGGGGGAGATAAAAGATACGAGTTGCTGCGCAAATTAATTCGTAGCATATGTACATGATGGGGAACTACATACAGTAAGAGCACACATATACAAGCGTAGTAGCAAGTAGCAAACGAAACAGAAAGCACTGGGAACGACGTGGTACCAGCCTGAGTAAGTGACGTTCAAGTAGTAATGTCATACTGGTGATACGGTGAAGGCTGTGGATGGTGATGGATGTAATATGGTGTATGAGCATGCTGTGCGTGAGTATGAGGTGGAAGAATACGAATTGTCTGAAAATGGATTGTGTAATAATTGGCGAGGATGCGAAAATGAACGAAGTTGGAAGGGTATGAACGAAAACTGATGATGCGAAAGGAGATGTAAGGGAGAAGAGAAAGATGGTGCGGAAGGTCCAGGCAGCGTAATACAAAAATCCCTCGATAATAATTTATAGAGAATACATGAAAAAGGTGAGAATTATATTAGAAAGTGAAATAGGACTCCATATCCTGGCAAGTATGTTAGTAGACTTGAAAGCAAATATATACTTGAATACGAACCAGTGGCGCATGACTGCCTAGCTATCGCGACATAAAGTATCAGCACGACATCGCAACGGGATTTGATGAGGTATGTACACACCTGCGCATCCGAGAAGTTCACCAGCTCTCCGTCAAAGCACTCCTCCTCTTCTTCGGTCTGAGAAGCTTCCGACCCTTCTGCGTCGCTCGAGCAGCTAGAAGACTGATCCGACTCAGACGACGCAATGATGGCTCGCAGGGCAGCCCGCCTTGCAGCTTTCTGTTTCAAGATAACCTTGCTCCAACGATGAAGATCCTGTGCCGAGCGATGAAGACGATGGCTGCACACCCAAACGTATTTGTGAGTTGTTATGGTACGATATCAAGGTTCAAACACATACTTTATCTTCGTCATCAGGAGATGATACGACACTAAAGGAGTCTCCCGAAGTATGTCGACCATCACCTAGAGGAGTCTAAGTAACTTCCACACAACAGATATCAAGCAAAACGTACGCGAGTCATGGACTTGCCCTCTAAATCCTCCCATGTCCTCTGAGTATCCTGACACGCAGCGACGGATACCTGGGGCAAAACAGCCAAGGTGAGACCAACAAATAGGACTAGTAGGGGGGGAAGTACGTACCACATGAGGGAGGCTTGAGGGTGCATAAGGCTTGCAGTCTCCGTCGCATTGAGTTGTATATGTATCTGGAGAGCCACAGCGAGGCATGTCAAATCCGTTGAAGAAGTCCGTCTTAATCCGCGAAAGGGCCTCAGGAACGACCGTTTCCACACTAAGGGACCTTTCTTCCGAGTCTGGACCTACTTGATCCTGAGCCATAGCTGTCTCAAAAGTGGGTAATGGCATGGAAGGTGGCCGGGTTCTCTGGGAGTATATTGGCTGAGTTTTCCATGTCAACTTTCGACGAGGCTTAGACAGGGTCGACGCGGAATCAAGTGACAACTGGCGAGATTGAACGACGGTGTCGCTGACTCGCATATTCGTTGAAATTCCGCGGGGTAAGATGACTGCAATATTCAAGACGTGGGTCAGGAATTTGAAGTAACGATGAAACTAAATGACCTACAGTACGCTGGTTTGCGGTCTATATCGAACAAAATTCATCAACAGTTTCACCGTACAATCTGACATGTAACGTACCAACATTGATCCATTCCGACTTAGGCTGCCGCGCGCCTTTCGAAACCCAGGGTACCCAGACCTTGGTACAATTATAGTGACCAAGGTCTGCAAAAGTTGATAAGCTAACGGACGTTTCATTTGAGAATGTGAATAGCCTACCAAGGAGGGTGGCAGAGTGACAACAGTCAAAGACGCACTGTACGTCATCAGCATTTAAGTGATTGCATACAATAATCACACTTACGACCAAGGATGCACCGAAGGGCAAAGGCTCTACAAGGTACCGCTTGAGGTCCTTGAGGAGCAACGTCAGCTAAGGGAATTTGAAGAATGGAAGTAGAGGTGCTTTACATTATCTCTAATAAATCTCGGTTCTTGCTGGGTCGAATCCGCAGTCACAATAACTGAACGCGACATCACTTGACTAAGCTTCAAGATGTTGCATCTCTACAACGCACCTTCGTCTTGCCCATCCTCCTCTGTCCCGGTCTTGTTCTCGATTTGGTCGGAGTGACCAGAAACTGTTGTTGAGAAGTCAGAAGAACTATCCCTAAAGGATACTTTTGATTGATTGGCATGCTCACAATGGAAGACGAAGTGATCGTTTTGTTTGGGATCATGGACCAGAGCGCAAATCTCCCGGATCTAGGGATAAAGGGCGAAAACAGGTGTTCAGGACTCGGTATATTAGGTTCACGCTTTGACCCTCCTCGAAGCACAACGGACGCGGGGGAGCAACCCGAAGATGCTTCGCGAAGATCGACCCAGAACGTGATGATTACTCACGAGATTCTTTCGGGTAGGCTTCAAATGCGGAGGGAAGTCGGGCTTGTCGAGCATAACAGTAATGTCTTCCGCCTTGTATGCATATTGGTCTATGGAATCCCATCGGTACAAAGGTAAGTATATAGTCGACAACATAGCTATTACGCACCAATGAGAAGGGACCGGAGGGCTTCAACATCTTCATAAGGACCAACCAACTGCCCGAAGACAGACTCCTCCCCGTTGTTGTATGTGATGCCAACGAGAAGGGCCTTTCGCTTGCCAGTGTTTGCGTTAAGGGTGGATTTCCGAGACGAAGGTAGAGAGTAGACTGGAGGCATAAAGTAATGGGTTAAAGGGCGTAGTCGTGAAGCGGTGTTCTGGTCGGATGGTTCGTGGAAGCGAGGTCAGAAGGAAAAAATGAAGGTTGGAACAACGAAGAAGGAGGGGGAGTACAGAGTCGTTGAATCGTCAATAGCAATCTCCTGGAGTCAGGCAGTAGGGATGTCGTGAGGCTTCGGTTGGCAGATCGGTGCTGAACTCTCCCCGTGGCCGTATCCCAAACTAAAATCCCTCCCTGGCAGCAGTAGAGAGAAGGGAGGAACGCGAAAGGACGGCAATGAGACAAAGAGATGAAATAGAAATCGAGAAATGTGAGGGAGGATCAGAGGATGTGGGGAATGAGAAAGCGGAGAGGTCATTAATATTTATATCACTTTCCAGCTTGTACCTGCCGCCCACACTGATGCTGTACGCGTCGCACTCGCGCGACATCCCTGCCAGTGGGGCCCCCCGGGAACTCAATGCATCAATCCGTATAGACGAAGACTGCCTCAGCGATTCACGTAAAGGCCATGAATATTTGATAGTAATATTTTTCCGACGCCGCTGCTCTGTACGATGTAGTTATAGTATGCATATGTAACTCGTACTTTTTTGGTTGAAATACTGCTTCAGCGGTCATAGATACATAACCACAACACGGAAGCATGACAGCGATACGATGTCTAACTCTGCAATTGTAAGAGCCTGCAACGTTTCTTCATCAATGAAGAAAAAAGGCCATCTGAGGGACTTACAGCGCCGAAAACCTGCAACAACAATGCCTCTTGACGGAGTTTTTTGGAAGAGAGTAGACAAGGAACACATTCTGTTGACCCCCGGGCGCCCACAGAGAGAATGAGCGCGCCGAATCTGTGCAGTAGCTTCTCAGAAGCTGTAAGAAACTGGAATTTGAGTTTTAGGGTGGCATAGCTTCGGTGGTGATAATGGCTTCCGTCATGCATTGGAAGGTGAGGCAGAGGATGAGGACCGAATGATCAATAGCGAATAGCGAAGCTTAGCTCAAAGCAATACCAGTCGTGCCTGGAAACCGCGCCACCATTGGGAATTGTGCGTGACAAAAATGCGTAACTTATCAGGAGCACACTGGTACCATGAGGAGAAGAAGAGCTGAGGGGAGCAGCAGCAGCGGACGGCGCCAGTATTTCAACCAGCGATAGGGAATTCCTGACCAACCAGAAAGCATATGTCGTACGTATATTGCCTTCCTTCGAAGAAAGGGAGCGCACGACCCAATAGTGAGGTGTCGACTGCGGAACCTCATAGGGATGCCGTGCATAGGCGTATCTGTACCTGTTGTGTATGGTTGTATTGAAGAGCTGTCATATTCGTTCTGAGGTACACGGGGATCGTCCATAAGCCTGGCAACTTCTCCGTAAAAGCGGAACTGAAACATTGCATCGTCGCGTTTGACGCAGCGCTGCTTCGAACGCAAGCACGCTAGAAGCAGGTGGAGCTATAATAGAGTACGAGTACGTAAGGCTGAGTATGAGTAGCGTGCCTAGCACCTGTGCTCATATATCGCAGACAGACCGCCCCCCGAAGGGTTCCAAAGTATGGAACTTATCTTAAGCGCATTGCTATTCAGAATTGGTGTCTTTGAGAAGCAGGAGCAGTGCAGTACAGAAGCAGGAGCAGTGCAGTACAGGATCTTACAACATGCATGTGTGTGGAATGGTCGAGCTGCAGAAAGGAGAGGAAAGGAGAGGGACGCATGGCAAAGTATCGGGTAGAATCAGTTGACAGCTTTGACAGCTCATCGATGGATTGGAAAAGGAGAGCTTGCATCTATATTAGGCAAAGACCTGTGATCCTAACATGAGCAAACAAAATATACGCTTGACGCGGTTTGTCTCTCGGCGTCAAGTCACTTGTATCTCGTTGCCACACCTTTCGCATTTCCTTTCGTTTCGAGTGGTCAAGAACTCCCGTGCAATGTCGGGTAAGAAATTTCATCACTGATGTTGCACTCCTACGAATGAAACTAATATCTTAGCCTGCTTTCAGACCAATTTGAACTCTCTTCACCCCCTTTCGACGGCATCACACTCGTGCGCTTTTCTCCCTCAAATCCTTCGCATTTATTGGTGTCATCATGGGATACGGTGAGTATGTTTCTTTTGCAAGATTTCGTGTACATAGAGCATAGGTGCATGCTGTATTTCAGAGCTTCCCCTTGCCATACATGTTCTGGGAAGATGTGTCGAATTAGGAGGGGAACAATCCTCGCGGTGCGTTCCAATGTGCTTTTGATAAGAGGAACCTCCTTGCATACAACGTTTCACTTCAAGCTATATCCACATGCTTCTCTTGCCCCACGAGCGTCCGCTTATTTGATCGTTGTTCTGTCCTTGTTGTGGTACTGAAACCTTCTTTCGACAGACAGTGAGATTGTATGACGTCGATGCAAATGAACAGAAGGCAAAATTTGACCATAGAGCAGCCGTCCTGACATGTTGCTTCGCGGACTCAAGTCGCGCGTTCAGTGGCGGCCTGGATACTTCTGTACGGGAGTGCGTACTGCAATTCGTTTTCAGACGTGTTATAACGAGTAATAACCCCTGATTCTTGACTACAGGCTGGATTTGAACACTGAAAAGGTCAACCACCTTGGACAACATGCGGACTCAATATCAACATCCAACTATTCTCGGGATCTGAGTACGTTCAACTCTGAGAACTCTTCCATGTTCGCTCATCTCAGCTTTATCTTTCAATTAGACGTCCTCATCACTGGATCCTGGGACCGCACCTTGAAAATTTGGGATTCCCGAGCACCAACTCCTCAGCAATCCTCTCACGACCTCCCAGAGCGTGCATATCATATGGACCTTGTCAATAATACTCTTGTGGTCGCCATGGCCAGCCGACTGTTCAATATTTACGATATCCGTAAGATGGAGGGGGGTCCTGCGCAGCAGAGGGAGAGCAGTTTGAAGTTCATGACGCGTTCAGTGGCGTGTATGCCTGATGGACAAGGTATGTCAGGCAATGGTGCACGCTTGGCAGTTGCTCATGTTTGTCATGTTTGTCCCGTACAGGCTATGCTTGTGGATCTGTCGAAGGTCGTATAGCCGTGGAGTTCTTCGATACGAGTGCCGAAGCTCAAGAGAGGAAGTACGCGTTCAAATGTCATCGGCAGACAATCGACGATGTCGACCACGTTTGGCCAGTAAACTCTTTGGCATTCCACCCAGTGTATGCGTTATAATTCATAAACATGATGTCAAGCCTACGTTTCTAACCACACATTCTACAGGTACAATACCTTTGCATCTGCCGGATCCGATGGCACTGTCTCCATTTGGGATCACAAGCTGAAGAAACGTCTCCGCCAATACCCCAAATACCACTCCGCTGTTTCGTCAATCGCTTTCAATACAGATGGAACGAAATTAGCTGCTGGCGTCTGCTACACTTGGGACGAAGGTGAGGAAGGCGCAAAGACCGCTGAACGCCCGAGCGTGTTCATTCGCAAAGTTGGAGATGAAGTGAAAGTTCGCTGTAAGTTGTTTGTCATGTCGTATTACCACGAAGCGAAGCTGACGATTGCATACAGCGAAAAGAGACGGGTAGTTAGTGAGACGTTTTTCACGCTGTGTATATGCTGGCTTTATGGTGTGTATATTATATCTCGTCCTTCACAATGCGACAGAGTATTCCTCCCGCTCTCCATTGTGGTGCGGGTTTGTACACTGTCGCAGGCCATACTGAGTCAGTCTGAGGATGCCCTCTACCCAACACCAATGCTTAGTTGGATGCCGACATGTCCAGGAGGTTCCATTGATGTAGTACCGTGCTGCTTCCGGAACATATTTGCAGTGAGTATTGCCCGATTGTTAGCATCCTGCGTCCATGGCGTGCTTTGGCGGTAAGTTTGCCATCTCTACGAGCGTTCCTGTCAGTTTCAAGCGAGTCTGACGGACCAGGTGGACCTTTTAAGGGCGCTCAACAATGTCAACAATGTACAGATTTCGAGAGTTCTTCGACTTCCCAGGCTGAGGCTATTGATGGATCCGGATGTTAAGAAGCTCCAAATCAGTAATGTTTGATGTCTCCTGATGGTCAGACAGGATCAGTCCGAATGGACTGCAGCCCACCGCTGCATGATACCGAGCACGAACGCAATACAGATCTTCTAGAGTTTCTTTAGCGGAGCAAGAACGCAATGATACGAAGATATGGCGTGAGGAAGTCCTGCCCCACATTGGACATGTCTTCTCCTCAGTACCAGTATATCTAGACGCTACTCTGCACAAATGACCCTGTCTTCCTCGCCAGCCACGCTTTGGCCAAACTCTTCTCTCCGACGTCGACTGGGGACCCCGCTTGAGCCACCAACATGTCGTCTCCGTCGAACGAAAAGGACGAGGCTGGCCATCAAAACGTTGATGACCTGGACCTCAAGTATCCTGAAGAAAAGCAGAAGACCATCTTAGTTTCCGAGACAATATCTTCTTTAGAACCATTGGAAGCTACTACCATTCAGGATGCGGATTTGAATCCTGGAAGTTTAACGTTCGAAGAGGGTACGATACAATGTTCTAATTTCTCGATCGGAAGCATATTAAGCAGAACATGACAACTTGTTTAGATGCTGCGGGCGGGATGGGACGTCATCTTGGCGTCTTCAGTTGTACCCTACTCATGTGTGTACTCATATTGATAGCCAACATCGACCATACTTACTAGAATCAAACAGTGTCGGTCGTATCATCGGAACTGGCATCTTCTCAACTCCGTCGTCCATCCTAGGCTCTGTAGGGTCCGTAGGAGCATCCCTGATGTTATGGGTCCTTGGATTCGTATTATCCTTCTGCGGTCTCTTTGTCTGGCTTGAGTACGGTACCATGTTCCCTAGGAGTGGTGGAGAGAAGGTCTACCTGGAGGCTGTCTACAAGAAACCGCGATACTTGGCAACCGTTATGTTTGCTACAAACGCGATTATCCTAGGTTTCACCGCTTCAGGATGCATCGTGAGTAGCACAAATTGGCTTATATTATGACTTCAGTACTCATCGGGGAGGATTGTACATAGGTTTTCGCTAGCAAGTATGTAGAGCATTTGCCCACTCCATCTGGATACTGATATTCTTGTAGCATCTTGCTTGCCGCCGGACATGCTGCTGATAGGTGGGCTGTTCGTGGTATCGCTCTTGGAGGTGAGGTCATTATGTCCCTGGCTGATAACGAAAACATCTAAAAATACGCTCAGTTATCGGTTTTGCCACTTTGGTCCACGGTCTCACACCGCGACTTGGCGTTTGGATCATGAATGTCAGTATCCTCCTCGCCTGTCTTCGCTTCCACGAACGTGATACATATCTATCTCAGGGTCTGAGCGTCTTCAAGATAGTCATCGTCATTTTCGTTGTCGTCACAGGTGGGCAGAACACCTATTTATTGGAACATCCATGTCTTACTATTCTCCTTCCAGGATGGGTCGTTCTTTCCGGACATACCCATATCGCAGATCCGCACGTCAACTTCCGGAACGCGTTCGAGGGAAGTGCAAATAGTAGCAATGATGTATCGTCGTCCATCCACTCTTCATACAGTTTACAGAGTTTTGCTGACTCGCGCTTACTCAGTATGCTACCGCCATGTTCAAAGTCCTCTTCGCGTATACCGGGTGGTCGAACGTGAACTACGTGATGAATAATGTCAAGGACCCCATTCGCACTCTGAAGATCGCAGGTCCTCTCGGTTTGGGCATTTGCGCGACGCTTTACCTGCTCGCAAACATGGCGTACTTCGCGTTGGTCCATTTCCATTGGGATATACTCTTCCCGAATAGCTGATACCAACTCGAATCTTCAGGGCGGCTTCGAAGGAGGAGATTTTGAAGAGCGGTGTAACGGTCTCGTCGCTGTTCTTTGGTAAGGTCTTCGGCGAGAAGGCCGAAAAGGCTCTCAGCGTATTTGTTGCATTGAGGTACGTGTGAGTTATATGTCCTAGTTTTATGCCCTAAACTGAACGAACACGTAGTGCATTGGGGTGAGTTATCCCACAATAAGTGGCACGTTCACTTCGCTGATTGCACACGCTAATGTTCCAACCTCTACAGGGTGAGTAGGCTCGTATTTTCGTCACGTGCACGTGTAGCTCGCTTAACTTTCACTATCAGAATGTTGTCACGGTGGTGCGTGCCAGCGAAGGATTGATCCTATACTAGTAATTTATCGCATGATGTAGACATTCTCCTCCGGTCGCGTCAATCAAGGTTGGTCTACATCACGCCAAAACATGCTCCTGTTTGTCTAACAATCCTGTGCAGAACTAGCCAAGGAGGGTATTCCGCTACCGTTCGGCAATAAGTTCTGGGCATCGAACTGGCCTACAGGCAAAACTCCGATTCCGGGGTTGATCATCCACTTGACCACTACTGTAAGTTTCCAATACACTGCTAGTGGCAGCCTTTTCACGACTATCTTTGCACAGATCATAGTCATTATTGCACCTCCTCCTGCCGTTGCCTACCCGTTCATCCTCGATGTTGAAGGGTACCCGCAGCAGATTATCAACTTCTTTGTGATCATCGTAAGCCTTAAATCTCCCTGTTGGATTCTCGATGTTGCGAACCGACCGCATCCCATGTAGGGTCTGTTCTGGCTGAGGTGGAAGAAACCTAATGCCGTCAGGCCTTTCAAAGGTAAGGTTATCCGCTCTCATGTTAACAAAAAGGCTTAAATTACCTTGCACAGTGTGGTGGCCATTTGCAGCATTTTTCCTTGTCGCAACCTCATTTCGTAAGTAGCCTTGCTTTGTGCGCGCGTTATGTCTGAGTGAAGAGCCCATACTCAAACCGTTTCCCATAGTGCTGGTCGCACCATTTGTCAGACCCTCGAATGGAGTAGGAGACACACCTCCGCTGCCCTACTACCTGTACGCCAAGTTCTATCTGAACTTAACACTCGGTGGAACTTATTCATTGTCACCATCTAGGTACTGTCTCGTAGGCATCGCAGTTATGGTCCTTGGCATCATATTTTGGGCATTATGGCGCAAACTGCTTCCCCGATGGTTTGGATATAAACTCGTACCTCGAAAGGAGGTTCTGGAAGACGGGACCGTAATCACTCTGGTACGTTCCGCGTTGTATACATGGCACGCTACTACAAGCTTATTATCGCGCCTTATAGTACTCACGCAAGAAGATACAAAGGAAGGGTCCATCGGACGCGCTCTGAAATATGCACTCATGTATCGACACAGTCAGATTGATGCCACAAATTCAATAGCGTTCTCCAGTGCTCGAGATTTAGGGGCCTCGGCCAAGCTCTTCGATGTCGCCTGTCTACTATATGCTCATCACTGTAACACGATAGAAAGTCTGCTGAGCCTCTGGTATGTGCCTTGCCATGCGATGAGGTATTTCTGCTTTCAATGATGCAAGTCGCTAACTGTAACAACCACACTGGGATCGTAGCTCAGGGACAGCCTCAGTGCAATAACAAGCTGATAGCTAAGTATGAGCCCGTCTACCGAGGAAGCTGCCATTAATCCAACATAAATATTCGATCGCGACTCTATCATGTTCCAGTGTTCTATTTTTAGCATGTTCGCGTTCATGACGTGCTTGGCAGTACGTCTCTTTGCTCACAATTATCACCTATATGCGACGTTGAGATGGCGAACTGTACAGAGACCTTGATGCTGTCGAAAGGCCATGATGATTGCCTGAATGTCGACGAAGCTCCCACCTTGGTATATCACCCCCGTGCGTGGTAAAAACATGCAGCGTCCTCGGAGGCCAAATCAAGACTGTTTGATATCGCGTGATCGTCCGTGGCTACTACAGCATGGTTCAAGCTCAATTGCTATCCACATCTTCTAGACTTCCTTTACGCGGGAAGAACGCAATGATACGAAGATATGGCGTGAGGAGGCGCTGTCGAAACTCCACCCACTTTGGACAAGTCTTTTCCTCGGTACGAGTATATCTAGACGCTATTCGGTATGGATGACCTTGTCTTCCTTCTCGGCCACCTTAAGACCCTTGTGCTCCCTCGAGCCTCTCTTTAACTTCTTCGACTTGGCACTACGTTTGAGTCGAAACCATGTCGTCCTTGTTACGATTCTTACCGTCGAGGAGAAAGGATGAGGTTGACGAACAAAACGTCGAGGTCTCAGACACCAAGTATTCCGGAGAGAAGGAAAAGTCTCCACCCTCCGATACCAACTCGTCCTTGGAACCATTGGAACCTGCTACGAGTCGGGACCCAGATTTGAATCCCGGAAACCTAACTATCGAGGAGGGTAGGTCTCGATCATTTCATTATACCGATCGAACTTACACTAATTGAATGCGCTTGGCGAACTCATAGATGCTGCCGGCGGGATGGGACGTCATCTTGGCGTCTTCAGTTGTACCCTACTTATGTGAGTATACATGAATTTGTACTACCTGAAGTCAGTTGTACTCATCCTACAACCCAACAGTGTCGGGCGTATCATTGGTACCGGTATCTTCTCAACTCCGTCGTCTATCCTAGGGTCCGTAGGCTCCGTAGGAGCATCACTGATGCTATGGGTCCTCGGATTCGTACTCTCGTTCTGTGGTCTGTTTGTCTGGCTCGAATACGGCACTATGTTCCCTCGGAGCGGTGGCGAGAAGGTCTACTTGGAAGCTGTTTATAAGAAGCCCAAGTACCTGGCTACTGTTATCTTCGCGACGAACGCGATTATTCTCGGATTCACGGCTTCCGGGTGCATCGTGAGTGCTCATGCGACCCATTGAAGCGACGTGATAGCTCACTGTAAGGAATACAGGTCTTTGCTAGCAAGTATGTGTGTTGCGTGCATGACCGGAACTAAATACTGAGTATTGCTATAGTATACTCGTTGCCGCTGGACACGCTGCGGACAGATGGGTTGTTCGTGGTATTGCCCTGGGAGGTAAGTCAAACAAATTCGCAAACCTACTCGTTTACCATCAAACTGATTGACTACTCAGTTATTGCGTTCGTCACTTTGCTCCATGGCCTGACTCCTAGGCTTGGTGTTTGGGTCATGAACGTACGTACACTACCGTTTGAGCAGTTTGTCAGAACGTACTGACTTGTTTGGTTCCTCTAGGGCCTGAGTGTTTTCAAGATTGTCATTCTTCTTTTCGTCGTTGTGACAGGTACGCCTGGCGATGAATCACTTGTATTAGCCTCTAACATCAGGTCGTTCTATAGGATGGGTCGTACTGTCTGGCCATACCCGGATTGAGGACCCTCACGTCAACTTCCGACATGCCTTTGCAGGAAGCTCTCACAGTAGTAACGATGTACGATTGCCAATTGCCCGAACGCCGCACTCATCCCCCGTCATTGACTCAATACTCTCTTAGTATGCCACGGCCACATTCAAAGTGCTCAATGCCTACGCTGGATGGTCAAACGTGAACTATGTACTGAACAACGTCAAGAACCCCGTTCGTACGCTCAAAATTGCAGGTCCTCTCGGGTTGGGAATCTGCGCGGTACTCTACCTGCTCGCGAACATCTCATATTTCGCGTGAGTATCATCGCTCCGGATAGGCAACTTATATTGTAGGGATACTGATGATATTTTCAGGGCTGCTTCAAAAGAAGAGATCCTGAAGAGCGGTGTCACTGTTGCGTCTCTATTCTTCGGCAAGGTTTTCGGTGCGAAAGCCCAAAAGGCTCTGAGTGTCTTTGTTGCCTTGAGGTATGTCATGCATACTCTCACCAGCAATCTAGTACTGAGAGTTTTAATCTCCTAGTGCACTTGGGTAAGTCATGATTCAAGAGGTCTCGGGATACTTTGCTTACAACATATTTCTGTTGCATTTCGTCGTCCATAGGGTGAGTAGACTCGTGATTGCCATATTTAATCGAACTGATAATTGATGTGACTGCTCATGCTAGAATGTCATCACAGTTGTAAGTACTATTCGATGACAACACTTCTTACCTCTGAACCTTTCATCTTTGAATCTAGACTTTCGCCGCAGCCCGTATCAACCAAGGTACGCTGTCACTGACCGAACATGTCATGCATGTTTCCAACCAACATCCCCTTCCAGAACTCGCTAAGGAGGGGATCCCTCTGCCCTTTGGCAACAAATTCTGGGCATCGAACTGGCCAACGGGAAAGTCACCTCTTCCAGGTCTCATTATCCATCTCATCCCCTCAGTACGTCTCTCCTCCCACATTCACCCCATCACATAACGAAGAATGTTTACCTTCATATTTCTTACGTAGGTCATCGTCATCATCGCCCCTCCTCCCTCCGTCGCGTATCCGTTCATTCTCGATGTAGAAGGATACCCGCAACAGATCATCAATCTTTTCATCATCGTTGTAAGTTCCCTCGTCGAGCCTCCCACATTGCGAGCGCGTTTGCTGATGGCGACATTGTGATAGGGCTTGTTCTGGCTGAGATGGAAGAAACCTCATGCTGTTCGGCCGTTCAAGGGTTCGTTCATCTGCTCCACTGGCAGCGGAGCCTTCGACAGACTAACGCTCCGTCTTGCATATAGTGTGGTGGCCGTTCTCAGTATTTTTCCTTGCCGCCGCCGTCTTTTGTAAGTAATCCTGCTTACCTTCATCCTTGGCTCTAAGAGACTGATGAATACTTACTCCCGCAGTACTGGTCGCTCCATTTATCAAACCCTCGAACGGCGTCGGAGACACTCCTCCACTGCCCTACTACCTGTACGCCATATCCTCATTCCTCTCCATCTCGAGAAGCATTTCCACTAATTCGGCTCCACCACAGCTATTGTTTGGTTGGGATCGCCATCATGGCAACCGGCGTACTATGGTGGGCAGGATGGCGTATCCTTCTCCCAAAAGTATTTGGATACGAACTCGTGCCTCGGAAGGAGGTTCTGGAAGATGGCACTGTAATCACTGTGGTACGTCTTGCTGTTGTCAGGGTACGTACACTGGACGTTCGGCTGACATGTCTCCATTGTCGTTCTCGTAGTTCTCGAATCGGAAGGTGCAGAAAAAGGACTCCGACACGTTTCTTCCGGGCGAATCATAATGGACAGGGACCTAGGTAAAATGGGGCGATGTCCTTCGTTACTCAGGTTCAGGGCACAGGGCCTAGCTAGCCTATCTTGTAGGCTGTTATTATATACTCACACTGTATGTAACACAATAGGGATATTTCGGCCGTGGGTTTGTGAGAGTACGACGACGCTCATGTTATGTTACGACGATTGTACGACGGTTGTTGCCGCATATACCAGAACGTCTCGTATCCATGCAATCGACAATATAGTATACGAGTCCTGGGTGTTATTATGACGCGGGTTGCTAACGATACAAGCACAATTACAATTGAAACTGTTCAGTTGGAGACCTCCGAAGTCCTCTTCTCGTCCTTTCCAGCGGATCAGCATTCTACGCCCGTCCTGATACCTTCTCCACCGCATCCCTTAGCTCCTGGAACCAGTTATCGCTATCGTGCCAAGCGTCAGGTCCATATCCCGCCCACGAAACAGCCTCGATGTCCTGCCCAGAGCTGTCACACTTGAGAATGGTCATGATCGTCCCAATACATCCCGTCCTCGCGTTTTCTTCGTGATAAGCTTCTCCCTGCTTCAATATATCCTTGAAGTGTTGGTTATTCGCGTGAGTCTCCAACAAACGAGAGATAGGCACGGCTCCGGCGTCGACAACTTTATAGCGAGTCCAGGGACGAGAGTCCGGTGAAGGGTTACGAATTCGTTCGATGCGTACTTGGAAGATGTGTGTACTCCAGGCGTTGGGTCCAATACCTCTGATCAAACATCTCCATCCGGCCTGACAGAAGAATGGGCGGAATCTTCTGAGCCATTCACCTATTTCGGCATTGACTTGGGATGTGAGTGGTCGGTCGAGCTCTCTGCCTTCTGCCATGGCCTCGACAACTTCACAAAAGTCCTGCATTGCCATAAGATCGAGGTGCTCTTGATTTGCCTTGCACGCTGTCTTGTGGAATTTCCAGTCGGCCTTTTGACATTCGCGAGACTTCGGAATTCGTTAGTGAGCGCGACAGTCGATAACGGTCAAAAGACGAACGATACAGTACACAATATGCGGTTATTTTACATTGAGAGCAGACTTGCAGCTTCACGGTCGCCGATCTGCGCTTCCAACCTACATATTGTGAGCCTTTCGAGACATGAACAGACGAAAACATGCTTACATTTCTGACATTGGCGGTAGAAGTGGCGCACCTCTTTGTTGTGAATGTTCAGAGGGTCTATAAGCTCGTCGGAGCCCCCGACGTCAATATGCGACATCTTAAGGATATGGAGAGAAGCAAAGGAGATCTAATTGAACGGTGGTCGTATGTCGGATACTGATACAAAGAGGGCGAGAGACAGAGAGACTTCTATAAACGGACATGGTTCTCGAAACGACAAAGCGCTCCCACGAAACCGGCGTCACAACACTCCCAGGGGCCATCCGGAGGTTGCAAGGCGACGGCGAGGTGGCAACGAGTTTCTGGCCACCATGCCATCTCTCGTCCTCACCATCACCACCAATGCAACTCTCGACATACAGACAGGGAGAATGGGCACAAATGAATACGAGTCAATGCCACACGCAAGAGTGGGGGCCATTCATTGACATGGTTCAACACTCTGGCGGACGAAGAGAGTGAGAAGCGGTAAGTACACAAATAATGTCAATAAGTAACGGGAATGAGGGTTGGGGTATTGCGTGCGGTGTGCGGTATGTGAGGGTGTGGGGTGTGGACGAGGCGGAGGCGGGTGTTTGGGAGAAGGCGAGGGATGAGGATGGAAGACGGGGTATTGAGGGGGGATGGCGCGGGATGGAGGGGGAGGATGGAAGTCGGTCAGTGGTAGCGCTGATATCTGAATGAATAATGCAGGGGAAAGTCATTGCGTTGCAGTGAAGAAGAGGAAGAAAGGGGATGTGCTTAAAACTACAAGTGCAGACCCGAAGGACGAAGAATGGTACACGAATAATCTGAAAGAACAAAGGAAAAAAGGTGAGTATACAGCGTTGCTATCCCAGTTGCTACCGGTTTTGTTGATACATATGAAAGGATGGATATCGGTGTCCGTGTCAATCAGTCGTCAAATCAAGAAAGGAAAGGGAGGTCAACGAACGCCTGCGCACGCTGACCTATTCATCACCAGTTCATTGCGTCGTAAGTGAACAGGTTCGAGAATGGGTCATGTCCGCCAGGGGTCCGGTTATCGAACTCTCGGTTGTCGAACTCGTTGTCGAATTCAGAGTTGTCGAACTCTTGATTATCGAAATCGTGTTCGTCGCCCAGCGGCGCATACTCGGTCTCCTGGTTCGGGGTCGTCTCCTCCTGAGTCAACCCGAGTTCGATGGGCGGGATCGCGCTCAGATCGAAGTCATCCGGGAGCATGACCTCGGAGGTGGCGTCAGCCCAAAGAGATTGTGTCTGCCAGGAGTATCCCGCGAAGCTCATGACATGCATGGCTGATTCGTCGACAGAGTCGAGGCTCGTGGCACCCCCTGGAAGATGGTGCATCGCGAGGGTATTCATCGAGAGGGCGTCTGCGGGCGTAAAGGGACCACCCTGTGCTGACGACGATGAAATAGAAGAAGCGATCGAATCGGCCGGCGAGACCAAGTCGGACGGTGCATACATGGTCGAATCGTGGGGGATGCTGAGCGCCTGAAGCGGAATAGCATTCGAGTTCCCATCCGATGGAGCCTGCTTTCCAGAGAACTGGAGCATTGGGAAGTTGTCATTCGACTGTCATGCAAACGATCAGTATGTCGTCACTCCCATCAGTCAATCGTCGTTGACTACTCACAGTAGTGGTCGTGTTATAGTTGTTCATTCGTTCAAACGTAGAGGGGAAGAGGGTATCTTCAGGTACGTACTCGTAGTGTGTCGACGGGTCCGTGTCGCTTGGGCGGGGTATCTCAAAGTTGGGGACGGGCACACGTCGACTGATCCTTGGCAGTGTCGGTACCATCGATGGTGATGATGGCGATGTCGCGCAGAAGGGCGTGGAGAGCGTTGGGAGCCGGATGGTCTGGTATGCGGGTGGAGGGGTAGGTGCAGACACTGCCCGACGGCCTTGGGAATGGCCGTTGTACGATGGGCCGCGGCTGAGGCTGCGAGGGGCGGAAGGGACCGGCATCACGAAGGTAATACCTCCCTCAGCATCGGTCTCGGGGTCACCGCCCTTGCCGTTCTTCCCCTTCTTCCCCTTCTTGTCTTTGGTCCTCTGAGGACGATAGACGTAGTTGGGGTACATTGCCTCGTGCTCCTTCTTCTTCTCCTTCGCCAAATCCTCCCAGTACGCCCGCTCCTCCGCTGATAAGCTCTTCCACTGCTGGCTGATCTGCTTGGAAAGGTCTGCCTGTCGCTGCTTCTTGATGACAGGTGTGACAGCAGCGTCGTCCGTCGAGCTAGCATCCTCCATCGCTTGCTGCCTCTCCTCACAGCACTTGCGGCGGAAGAGAATGAAGGCATTCTCCGGTCGTTTGATGTAATCCTCGTCGCCCCTCTTCGGCCGTCGCTCGTTATCGCCGGCAACCGATCTACGACGCCTATGCGAAGCCTGCGAGGACGCGGCCGAAGGTGAAGAAAAGAAAGAAGAAGAAGTCGTTGTTTCTGAAGCTATTGAAGAGGTGGGGGATAGCGTGCGCACAGGCGGCGGCGTCGAGAACTGCTTGAGCTCGGGCTCGTCGAAGGGCGACCGTGACGGCGAAGTGAAGTGAATGTCATGAGAGAAGGTGAATGCTCGAGGCGTGGGGGAAACGATGGAGACTTGTGGGGGGAGTTGCGCGTCGGTCGAGACTTCGAGTGCTGGGAGGACGGTAAGTACTCAAGCGTTGTGGCGCATCATCTTCTGAACTTACATCGTGAAAAGGCTTCGCGAGTGCGGTATGCTGGCATGATGGCTATTGTGAGTTGTTCGTGATTGTGTGTGTGGATTGGAGAAGAATCAAAAAGGTAAGTGAGGTGACGCTGTGTGTGCTCTTTGCGGTGAGTATAATGGACAAGAAGGGAGCGCCGGGCGTGAGGGAAGGGAGGGGCGCGAGGCGGGAGGGGCAGAGAGCCCGGAGGAGGAGAAGAACAATTGGCTGAGGACGGACAAAAGGCAAGACAATACGGCGGAGGACTTTATAGCATGAGTTCAGATGGACGTTCGAACGAGCGTCCCACCTGCGCGATCTGAGATGGATCTGGACGAATTCCTGTTCGACGTCCGTTCGGTTGAGGTCCCGCTGCCCTTTTCGGGGATGGGGTCGAATCAGTCCCCTCGCAAGTTCTCCATTGTGTGGCCAAATAGGTCAAAACAAGTTTTATTGTCTCTGCACATCCCCCCTGCCCGAATTACCGGCGTGCTGAGAGACCTCTATTGTTTCCCCAGCCATCGCATATGCCGTTATCTCATCTCCCTCGTCTCGTGGACGCCCCCCGCCAGTCTGCGATTCCTCTCCTCCTTCCATTGACCCACGCCTAGTCACCCTTCCTCTTTCCGCCTCCTCGTCGTCTCATTTTTTCCCTCCTTCAGCTTTACGCTCGCAATTGCGTGTTTCATCCGAGCCCCTGCCGCTCCCATCCCCCATCGACGTCCCCCGACGCCTCATGTCCCCGTTCGTTGCGTAAATGTAGACTACCTCCCCTTCAGTCCGTTCGAACAGATGACTCATTCCTGAGTGTATCTCCCATCTGCGCAACCCGTCCTCTTCCAGTGCGTTCACGCTACTGCATATGGCAGGACCGACCCCCTTATCTCGGCTCAACCACAGCGCGAGAACTGAGATCCATAGCGCGCAGTCGCAGAAAGGCAGGTGCAAGCTCGACCTTTGGAGAGTACCTTCTGTGGGCGTATCCCATCTACGCAATGCTGAGTTAACTTTCCGCAAAGGATGGTATGATCGTCCTGTTCGTTTCAAAAAACCATTTTGACCTGAGGTCGAGCCTTCCGCCACGGACTTTGCGCCTCTCGCCTCCGATCGTCAGCCCGCCCCATCACCCTCCATTGCCAGCATTCCCTCTCCGTTTTAGCACTCTCCTTTGACGACCAGTCTGTAAGTTGAGTTTCCTGTCCTACTCAGCATTCCCTCCCCTCGTTTGCTCGCACTCGCACTCTACCCATGCCATCGGTAATATCCCAGCATTTGCTCCCGGACGCGCCGAAAAGAGCCGAGGATATCCCTCCCACCTGACCAAGCCGACCTGACCTCGCGGTCATCCCAGCGGAAATTAATGAGGACTTTATGGGATATTTCTCTGTTCCTATGCCGCTATCATGATCTATGGTTTGTCTCACCGCCGCCTGGGGACACCGTAAGGGCGCGGGTATGTCAGATATCTTGGGTGTACGTACGAGAACATAGGTAGGGAACTGTGCGGATTTCGGATCTTTGACCCTACTTGCAACGTGCACTGAGGAGGCACTGCGGCGAGCTTGTCAGTGATGGAATCTAGCAATCGGGCGTATGTCTTGGATTATCAGTAGGAGTCTTGTGTGCACCGATCCTGTGAAAAAAATACGAACGGGTCAAAGCGTTCGCTACACAACATAATTACATGGCCCTCGAGGCGGTCGGAGCGATGCCGACGGTGCGATAGAAATTGCATCGACAATCTCAAACTCTCATCGAGTCACCGGCATCGACAAAAGAGTGTTTGAAAGACGTTCATATTGACCTTCTGCGACCTCGATGTCTGAAACCGTCTTGTTTCTTGTTTCCAGAAAAGGAAACATGGAAGGAAGCGCTTGGATACTTTGAGCGAGTAGTTTGTTTTGCGCACTTGTCAGCTTGAACTCTACCATAATGCCCCCTCGGATCCTCTCTGACGAGGTCTCTCCAGAGATCGCTGAACTGATCATACTCTCTTGCCCCCATCGGACCCTTTCCCCGGTCCTCGGTATCTCATGCAGCTCGCTTAGTTGTCCAAACGTGAACTTTGACCTTCGCTCCGAATTTACTACTCATGCTCAGCCTCCTCCGGATCTTCTCCTTCCCTGGTGACTAATCTATCTTTCTACCTGGTTGCCAACTTGGAAAGTTTCCTGGTGTTTGGGCCGCTATTCATACGTGAACTATGACCCTCTCTCCCAAGGCGGCGCACAAGACAATTGGACGCAAACGTACGATGGGTTCCATTCCGTTATTACCCTCCGAGGAAATAGTGAGCAACTTTGACCTGTCAGGGCGTATCTAGACCAGAAGACAAGAAGTGCCCCAAGTTTTTTGGCCTTCACCGGTTCCCCTTTGAGCTAACAATGCATCTTCCACACTTGTCACTCTTCCTAGTTCCATTGTGGACAGGGAGAGACGGGATTGAAGGCAAATCATCGTACTAGTAGTCATTCCGGCCATCTGTCCCGGAATGAACGACGTGTTCATGCGTTCATACTGGCTATACCGCTCATCTCAGTCACGAATGAAAATCGAATTCCTAGACATAGCCACTCGTCCTTCTTTCCTTTCACCTCGTTCCACCTCAACTCTTCACCGTGTCAAGCACATGTCAAAGTCAAAACACGCGCATTCCGCAAATCCGATGGTAGCTCGATTCATGATATCGATTCGATTTCGTCGCTCGCAATGGGGATTTCCATGCAAAGCAGCACCTTTATCGCCTGCAATCCGCATCCGTGAAGATTAGCACCGGATCAAAGCCATGGTATCGTCAAGGTAGCATAGTCTAATTCCTATCCATCCTTGCATCTCCTTTCATCTATCTCTTGGGCCCCTAAGATATCCGGACGATCCCGTTGCTAGGTCAGTAACCAGCTTCAGCTTTAGCCCTATGAAACACATGTACTTTCATGATGTATGATTATACGAAGACTTATGACCCAAGACCCATCCAAGCGATAGCGACGCCCTGGGCGGCGTTCACGCACAGTTCCGCTATTTCCCCTTCTCCGAACCCGCCGTCCCTTCCAATCCGTCTCCCTCAGTCCCACCTGCGCATGATCCCTCCCGCTCAGGTTCGGGCTTCCCGTGTCTCTCCTGGTCCGCCGTTCCGCCTATCAGCTTATTCTGTTATTGCTCAGTGCGTTTATCTCATTTATCTGGATATTATCAGTACTAACCTGCGATGGGCATGTTGCGTCGTACAGCCTCCCCTGGGTTCGGTGTCCGGACGGCTAGCTGATATTTTGATGGTACGGGCGATAGGGGAACAGCTGGACGTTGTGAGCTAAATCGCTAAACGTATAACGTGTAAGTTTCTCCTGTTTTTCTCTCGCATATTCAGGACCTCATGAGCTCTGCGGGTAGATGCAAGACATTGCAATGCGATCCGGACCTGATAACCATGATTTTACATGATCCTGGGCAAGGGGTTTATGTCTAATGTGTCAAAGCAAAGCTCCGTAGATGCGTAATTCCGCGTACCATCTCGTGGCGTTACACAAGCTCACGCGGAACCAGATCGCCCCGGCCGGTAGTTGGTGGGTGATGACTTCTATGTCTTCCCTCATTACGCGAGCCGGTATTGAAGATGATATCGATATATCTATGCTTGGATATCATACTTGCGACCGAGTGTACGTACTGAACGCCTTTTCATGGGAAAAGCTGTCAGTCATCGTATGTAATTGCAGAAAGAACTGAGTAGACGATGTCATCATCACCTGCTAGCTTATACATAGGTACTTTTTCTCTTTCTGTGGCTCTTCCAGAATTTGATCTAAGAGAATAGGAAGTACACCATGCGCCTATTCTAGCTCGGTGGCAAGCGCTGTACGTATGTCCGTTTTCTCATGCACTGGAAGCTCGCTCGGGGGGATGCAAATCCATCAGCAAGTGAGCAATATCTCGGGGGGTGCGAACGTATTCTATGTTTACCTTGTGATATTCCGGAGAAGAAACTTGGCTGCGTGCTAAAACGGTGAAATGAGGGAAAGACCAGACGGGTTCTCAGACGGATTAGGGATAGCTCCAGGTGCGGAAAGTTGGCGGCGAGAGCCTCATGGCACGTCGAACAACGTATCTGATGGAGAGCTTACAAACGGCTGATCACCGCAGTCAGGGAAGCAGAAGTTAGTGCGAGCTGCTGGACTTCCGAGGGATAGACGATTGAAAGGCAGGGTCTTTCTCTAATCGAAAATCCACCGGTAGTAAGTCCATATGTATCGTAGTTCGGCGTGGAGGGGCCCCCTCATTATTCCATGCAGGGATGATGTTGATGGTGGCTCATGGAAGAGGAGGAGTTGCATTGGGCGGCCCGTAGCAGCATGTTGGACGATATCCCCTTGGTCCCATGGCCGTCAGCGCACGAACTAAGGTATCAGAGAGCGTCAGGAGTTTGTCGGAGATGAAAGTTTGAAGACGTGGCACTCAGGGTCGACCTGTAACTGCATTCCCATAAGCACCGGTACCTTTTGCTGAACAAGTCGGCAATATCCACTGCTGATATGCATATTTGCCAAAACGCGCGAAAGCCTATTCCGCGCACTATTGAAAAGACCCTGAGCATACCCTGAGCAATATGTCGACTGAAACGTGCGCAATTCCGATGGCAATAACGACTGCATGCTACTGCATGGACAAAAACCAACGTGAATCCCGAATGCACCGGAGCCCAGTGGACTGGCGCCAAGATCACATGGAAGGCGTGTCAAGCAAAGTAGCCGGAGGAATTACCGCTTTTGGCAGGCGGCGGATCGCGATCTTCTCGATCGTGTTTGAGTCGGGCCCGGCCAAGCATCGTCATCTCTCGCGGAAGCAAATCCAATGTTGGTTTGTCAACGTTTGAACCTCAACCACGACCACATAGGAGGCCACAACTCGCCAATGTCCTCACCACGGAAAGGCAAGAAACGATCTCGGACGGACAGTCTAGAGAACAATTCAGACACTGCACAGTCGTCGTCAGCCGAAATGAACAAGGCGAAGAAACTGAAGTTACTTGCCTCACATGCTCTGGTTTCACCTTTTCCCAAACATCCTCACCCAACTTCCGCGCAATGTTACGATGTGTACAATCTCTTGATGAAAACACATCCAGACATCCACGCCACTAGACGAGAGCCACGAGACTCAAACAACTCCGCCAGAACCTGTGGCTCGGTCCCGAATGTGCTCGAATCTCTCATCGGTACCATCCTCTCGCAGAACACCTCCGGCAAGAACTCAACGGCTGCAAAGAGAAATCTCGATCTCATCTTCGGAAGGAACAACTTCCAAGCTATAGCAGAGGCACAGAAGAGTGAGGTGGTGGAGGCGATTAGAAGTGGTGGATTGGCGAACAAGAAGGCAGAGGTGATTCAGAGAGTATTGAGAGAGACGAAGCAAAGACACGGGATATACTCGTTGCAACATCTTGCTGGTGTCGCTGAGGAGAATACCGACGCAAAGCGTAAAGATCGTGAGGAGAGGAAGCCCGTGTCCAATGAAGAGGCCATGAAGGAGCTCGTTTCGTTTGAAGGTGTAGGCCCCAAGACAGCTTCCTGCGTCCTCCTATTTTGCTTGGGTCGAACGTCATTCCCCGTCGACACGCATGTCTTCCGTCTCTCTCGCCTTCTGAACTGGGTACCGGCAAAGGCAGACAGAGTCACTGCACAGGCTCATCTAGATTTGACGATTCCGAACGAGTTGAAGTTTGGGTTGCATGTTCTAATGGTTGGCCATGGTCGTCGGTGAGTTTGAGCGGCTTCAGAGCATCGAGTTGGACAGCGCTGACATGATCCAATGCAGGTGTAAAGGGTGTAAATCCGCCAACAGTGTCAAGGGTGAATGTGTTCTCAAAGAGTATATGAAGAATCATCGAGGAGTGAAAGAGGAGGACATTGAGAAGAGTATTGCTGACGTAGAGATTGAAGCGAAGTATGAGATCGATTCCGACGTGGAGACCAAACCCGTAGTTCAGTAGGGCCCTATTCTCATTCCTGCGTACACAACTTGATCCATTGCTTCTGCTCGGTGTATTCGTAACATATCTTGATTATAATATGGGCGATGATAGATGAAGCAACAAGCCAGGATTGAATGCGACTTCACAGACCGATCACAGACGTACACGAGGAACAAAGGAGCTCGAGGGAGAGAGAAGGCAAGAGATCTGAGAAACTTAAATCAGGGGCGTCGGGATACCGACAATTATCCGAGGAGGACGCGATCACGTGCCTGCATCGTAACCGAGGTAACCTTTCCTTGCGCTCCTACCGCTAACCATCACCGCAACTTGGCACATAGGTCGATCTGCACACATTTCAAGGGTATCTGCACCCAATCTCGCTCTTCATTCCTTCCAGATGCAGGCACATTTGGCTTCTTGTCGAGAAATGCAGAAATACGCGAGGCGTCACAGTCGTGATATTAGGTCACGGTGGGAAACAAAACTGGTCAGATTAGGGGGCAGTGGACCCACAGAACCAAATTCCTCAATATTCTTTGCTGGCATGCTGCGTCCTCGAGGCAACGCCCTAGGAGCGGACCCTTAGACCGCGAATTTCCTCCCATTTTGTCCTCTGCGTTTCCATTCACTGGCGAGACACCTCCCGACGTCGGTAAATTCTCATCAAGGGCTCGATTCAATTGCGCCCACCGAAACCAGCTATTTAGCGTCATGGACGACCCTGTACCGGACTCAGATTCCCTCCCAGTTATTGCGATGAGGGCTCCTAGTCCTCCTGTGGATCAGTATCCCCGTCGACGACGACGCGCACGCCTTTGTAACGAGCTGAGGAGGTTGCTCGACCGATTTCCAGGCGAAACGGATCGCGACAGGCCCTGGAACACATTTCCATGGGCGACACCTGGCCATCTACATAGGATGAATGTATACCAGCCTTGGTTCGATGTCGCGCCGCAGTACTACGAGAGCGAGTATCGACCGCCGAATGCGACAACGAACTCGGCCGCAGTCAATGTTCGTGCTGCCAAGCGATTCAGGTTATCGCCCAATTCGAGACCGTTCCCTCTGCCTACCGATTGGGATTATGATTACGATCCCGATCCGAGACAAAGTTTCATACCTGAAGGAGACTTTGGCAATTGGTCGGAATTAGTGGGGAATGGGTCTGGGTTTAGGAGGGTTGGTGACGTCCCTAAAGAAGAGGAAGAGTCGAACGTGAAGAAGAAGAAGCGGTTCTCATTAAAGGCGATCAAAGGCGTTCTAGGTGAGCTCGATCTGTTGGGCCGTTATCTTTCAGGACTGACGATCAATGTTAATCGCTCTAGCCTTCAAGAACACGAAAGGTCAGAAAGCTTTGCAGAGCGTTGAAGAGACTTGGGGAGGTATCGGATCAGACAAATATGGGCCAACACCAGAAGATTGGCAGACGTATGGTTGGTGGGCCAGACCGCAAATATACCGCCCTTATTGTGGTGACAAATGGAACTTATATACAACCGTGAACAACTCTGGTTAGTCGAAATGAACTAACTATTCACCAGTGAACTCCACGGGCTCAATGTATCTCTCCATCTACAGATAGACCCAAAGAAGGACAGAATACACGCCCGTCGTTCCAAGAAGGTGTAGACATGATCGAGGCCTTATGGGACGAAGATGGGACAGTCCACCATGAACGTTGGGTTCCCCGTACTGAACATCCATGGATCCCCCAACGTCCTCCCAACCTTTGGGACACGCCCACCTTTCGCGGTATCAACACACCTTTACCCCACATCAACCCACAAGAGATCGTACTCAACCCGTTCTTGGAACATCGCATCGTAGGCCGCCCACCGATCATGTTCGACGTCAGGTATCCTCTCGACGACATTCGCATCAGAGGTGCAAGGGACGAGATCCCTGCAATGGGCGATTATCCCAATGATAACTTTATGAACCCGTACGGTCCTAATGGGCATCAACCAGCCACTTGGCCAGGAGTCACGTCCCTTCCTATTACCATGCTCGCAGACGACTCCCGGAAAGACTTTCTGTGGAAATTCATAGTCCTCCTCCCGAGTGATGACAACCTTCCTGTAACAGTCCTTGACGTCTTGAACGCCATCCACGTGAACTTCGATGAGTTTGTTACTCCGGAGGACTTGAATGCTATATGTCCCGAGAGAAGGAATATCACTGCGAGAGCTGCCCTTTTGAGGCAGGCGTTGTTCGATTTGCCTCAGGAGGATGGGATTAAGAGGGTTGATTATTTGGGATTCAATACATATTTTAGGGGGTTGGAGCCTGCCCCGGATGGAGAAGGGTTTATGATCTTTTTTGGTCAGCCATGAGCCGGCATTGGCCCAGTTTGTTTCCCTGGGATCTTGAACTCGCTGCTTTGATTATCCTCGTTATCTTTCACGGAAGTTCTTGCATTATTGTATTTATAACATGCATTCTATAGTCGTCGCGCAATCTCTGTAACATCCATCTACATCCTATGCATATCTTCTGTGAGGTTATAAATGAAAATCCCTTGCCTAGTGAACGTTTAGTGAAACGAACTTAAAGCCGTACACAATACCACCATCCCGAGTTAGACTCAACAACCTGTCTATCAGCGCTGGTCAACAAAGTCTTTTCGGGATGCAAGAACGAAATTATCTATCCATTCACTGGATTGGAAATCGAAATCGAGATGACTCACCAGAACGACCCACTTATAGGACGCGCTAGGGTAGAAAGCCGCTGTACAATTAAGGCATTTCGAAAGGGCGATGTCAAATAGACATCCTCACTCTAAAAGCGCATCCCGACGACAGAGAAGTCAAACCGGATCATAGTGCGTGGTGTGAACTCCAAACGAAGCAAGCATATGTAAATAGCGTGATGAACGAAAAGAATTTGAGACGGTTCAAGTTGACAGAAGGTTATGGGAAATGCTGCGTGGACACGCCACAATTTCTCAGTAGAGTTCATCGGTATGAGTCGAAGTCGAAACGAGGGTAAGAAGTGAAGAAAGAGAATGGCGAGACTCCATAGCTTCGCAAAAACAGTCCTTTTCCCACTCAAGAGAGTGTGGCACACGAGCTTCCGGGAAACCTTGCCAAGACGAGATATCCCCAGAAACTCTGCGAAGAGTCCCAGCAATACAGTGAGCTCAATGAAAGACCCTGAAGGTCGCGAGTTTGTTGAGTTCTTAGCTCATAGCACGAGTCTAGCAGAACCAAAAAGTGGCCATGAGAGCACGAGAGCAGACCACATGCGGGTCAGAATTCTACCAACGAGGTAGAGTTTGACGTCGGGAGCTTGAACATGAGCGCGGCCGGAGAGGTGGGTGCGGCGCGAGGATCCGTAGGTCACGACGTGTGCGCCTCTAGTTATACGTTACATGTGGAATTTGCGGATTGTACTGAGGACCGACCGGCGGCGGGGATGCAAAGGTGTTAGGGGCGCGTTGGACGCGACGAGACGATTTCGACTTGTGGCTCGCGTCACATGCCATGGTGGGTTACGGCAAAGGCGTCCCGAGTATTCGGACCGAACTGTCCTCTCCCCTCTTCCAGTATTACTGTCAAGGAGAGTTTGGTCGTGAACCTTTGAAGAATGGATGGGATGGCGACCAGATCCGTGCGCAGGGGGACTGTGTCTCAAACGAGCGAAAGGGTTTCAGAGTCAAACAGCTGCGGTCAGGGTACACAAAAGAAACACAGAGAGAGGATAATAATGTGACCATGACCATGATGACACCCACTGACAGTGTCAAAGACTGAGATATGTGACCGGATCCGGAGATACAGCCAACATTCGCACGAACCGATCCAATTGAGATTTTATGTTGACCGGACCCGGAGGCAATCAGAGCCTTAGAGGATGATGTGAGAGGATTGCGCCAAAGCAATTCAGGGACGTTGTCATGAGGTTGGGTCGTTTCAGTGGGAAGCTGTCAATGACATAGTCTATCGGTTCACTGAGAGCCAAGTTGGTGAAGCGGAGGTGTGGCATACCCATATACTTTGACGCGGGGATGGGCCATGATAGTGACCGAGAGCGCCACCATCGCAGATAGCGTACATCCTCGGCGGCGGAAGCAAGGGAGCGTGCAGACAGGATCAAGGGGTCAATATCGTTTCGGTGAGACCTCGCGCGAAATGTGGGTGTCGATGGCGCCGCCGTGAGCAAAACGGGTGAACGTACGGATATCGGACGTCCGTCTAGAGAATCTTGGCCTTTGACTTGTACGTGTCATATTACCATAGAAGTCGAATAATGGGTGGTGTTAGTACGGAACGGGGATCTTAAGTGCCCGGTATAAGCAAAGAGTGAGATAGCCAGCACACGAGGCGGTCTCAATACGATGCAGCTGTGCACAAATCGCAGAATCGCCAATTTTGAATCCAAGCTCGAGTCATACCTGAGCGAACATCGCACGTAAGTATCAGTCTTTTTTCTCAAAGAGTCGAACAATGGCAAAGTTATTCTTACTCCAATACACCAAGTGACATCCCGGATCCGAAGGTTACAGGGACGATACGCCGGACATCAAGTTGTCGCAAGCATGCATGGAAAGCAACAGGTGGGTGCAGTTTGAGCATTTGATATCTCCAGTGGAAGACCGGACGCTCTGCCAAGTCAAAGAGGAGCCCAAATAGTCCCATGCTTTCTTCCCGAGAAATGCCATACTCAGGTCCCAATATCGGACCGAATTTTGGCAGATGGAAATGTCTGGAGGCGGTTAGAGATACAAATACGTCACCGACCACCTACGGATCTCAGAGAAGGGAGAAGTTGGAGGCAATTGCGAATCCCAACTTTTGCCACGGCTTTGAGAGGCGGTGAGGGCGGCGATATCATTAGAGAGCGCATGATCACGGAGTGCGGGGTTTGCAGGAAGAACAGTGCACCTCTCCGCGCAAGCAACTTTGATACTGTGCCTCACGTGCGACGGAGGAGTATATCAGATATAACTACGGAATCTGTGAGTTACGCGAGGGCTCGTGTGGGCACGAAAAATCATGCTCAATGGCTTGAAAAAGCAAAGGATGGTTGATATGTTCCTCGCGATAACGGAGGTAGGAAGTTACGCGACTGAAGATCCGGTGTAAGCTCGCTTGGGAGATGGCAAAATAGGATGTGCGTACTGATTGCAGTTAGCCTTTCCTCGCGGTGGAAGAAGGCAAGAAACATACCGAGGTCGGGAGCAAATCCCGTAGTTTGCACGACACCGGCTCAGCCCGGTGCATAGCGCCAAATTGGGCCGAGCTAAGTGGGCGGTAGCGCTCCTAGTTGGCGGAGGCGTTCAGATGTTGTTTATTTCCGTCTCATAACCTTCTCATTGCAACCTCCGAACTTCCGAATCTCAGGCTGTCGTACGTTGTCGTCAGGCAGACTTTAGCAGAAGCCAGGAAAATACGGTACGGAACCAAATCATGAGGATTGCTCTGTGATTTCTGTCGACATTTCCATCTTTTCATCTGCCTGTCGGCAGCAGAGGAACGTGTGCATATGTTGCGCGTATCGATATCATGTCTATCGACTGTGCACCCAAAGAGGCTCTACTAAATAACAGACACAGCTCGCAGTAATCTTGCCCCACCAGACCATACGGAATTTTTGCACAACCTGCGTTCCATATCTGCGTAGGTTCGCGCGGATTCCCTGGCTGCCACACCGGCTGGTTCATTTGGTGCATATATTGCCAGCTTCTGCTCTGCTTCCGTCATTTCCTCGAGGCGTCGTTGCGCGAATTAGTGCAGTTTGCCTCGGGCGTCTTCGCGAATTACTCTTCTGGTGTATACTGACTCCCTCGAGCCTGTTCTAGCACGCAACCCCCTTTGTACCCTTCCGGCTTGCAGTGAATCCCTGGCTGGGAAGCCATTCCGGCTGTAGTAAAGCCCTTTCGCTCCTGCCTAGAAGAGAATAAAGGCAGAACTCCCCCACGGTGCGCTCTAGCCCCGATGATTTTCTCGAGATCCCTAGTGCTTCAACTGACGCGCTCCCCGTCTTGTCTCCAGCATCCCTCTACGTCCCTTGCGCTTTGATCCCACCCACAGCCATGTCCGCACCTCCCGAGTTCGATGTGTACAGCCCCGACATGGACGACGATGGTGCGTGTGCCGACCTTTCCTTTTATGGCATGCGCGCACGTTGCGGCAGACCGACCCTCAGTGTTGACCAACCTGCTTTACAGATGGCATGCCGCCCCTCGTCGACAAGCCTGCGTCCATGACTTTCACGTTTGCGACAGATATGACCCCAATCACGTATAGCTCAGACCCGACGAACTACGAGGTCATCCCCGAGCACGCGCCTCAGCAGCAGCAGATGTTGATTTACGACCCCCCGGCGTCCCCCGCCTTTGAGCCCACCCGCCCGTCTCATGCAAAGAAGCGGGACGCGTCGTACATTCCTCGTCCCCCGAATGCATTTATCCTTTTTAGGTCTTCCTTCATTAAGGCTCAGCACATCCCAGGTGAGATTGAAGGAAACCACAGTGCGCTTTCCAAAATCATAGGTGCGTTATCACGTCCGTGTGCTCTTCATTGCTGGGTTGAGATCATGTTGCATTCTCTAGGCAAATACTGGAAGGCGTTGCCACGCAAGGAGAGAGAAGTATGGGAAGCCAAAGCCATTGTGGCTCAGGCGGAACATAGGAAGAAGTATCCCGATTGGAGGTTCAGACCTAGCACTAATATGCTTGCAAAGGTGAAAGATGGGCCACGAAGACGAATAAATCGAAAGGGAAGAGGAGAAGCAGAGAAAGAAGTACGCAGTCGAGAGAAAAGATGTGACAAGATTGCAGACCTACTCGTCGCAGGGAAAGTAGGCACCGACTTGGCCGTTGCGATCGAGCAGTACGACTGCGAAACGGGTGCGGTGAAGAAGGTCAAGGAAGAAGGTGGTGGGGTCGTCATTATGCAAGTACAGGAGCAGGAGACGACTGGTACGACAGCGACGGCGCCCCATCCTGTCCCCGAACCACCGACAATATCTCCCCCCGTCATCCCGGCCGTACAGCCTGCCTCGTTCAACGACCCTCCTCGTAAAGACTCAAGGTCTCTGACACCGGACGAGACACGATTCCGAACCCCCCTCACAGCCATGTTCAAGCGCTCCTCGTCCGCCCCTGCATCCCAATCTCGCACCGCTTCCTCCGATCCCAACGTATCGATGCATGGGTCCCCCTGTCCTGCTGAGAAAATCGACGATGGTGCAGCTTTCGACGGCCAGTACAATTCCCATTCAGGCTGTCCGCCACGTGACATCACGACTTCGCCCACGAGGCCAAGGGACGTAAACCGCCTGTCTTCCTCGTCTCCTTCGGTACCAGGATTTACTGCAAATGTTGCCGATTGTTCTCAAGTGCGTGGCGGTGCCACAAACTACCTTCCCCTTGATGTGAGTAAAAATCTACACAAATTTCGGCTTTACTCTCAGACTAATGAAACCTGCCCTTGATCATGTAGACGTATACGTCGGTGCCGTTTGACGTCAAAGCGTGCAGTCCTGCGACCTCTGTGTACGAGCAAGATGTTGACGAAGTGTCAACTCCCGCCCAGTCGCCGCTTGCGTTTGACTACATCACTGGATATGACCAACCTGATCCTGTTATGCCGTTTGGTCATCCGAATGGCCACAGCTATTCACCCTGCGATTTCCCGTCTTCTTACTCATCCCTGAACGGCTGGGGAGGCAACCCTGGCCCAAAGCAGATACACCCCCAATTCGGCAATACCTCTATCTCTCCGCCTTACGTCGCAGCCAACCAGCAGCCGTTAATATACGAACCGGATCGGGTGATGAAAGACGCTTTCGCAGCGGCAGCGTATGCATCGTACGAAGATTGGGGAGTTGACTTGGGTGGAACTTCTCCCTCATTCTCCTTACGATACGGAGCCAATTCCGCGGACCTTGAGAGTTTGCAGCATTACGCTCAAGGTTGGCAGAACATGGCTCGTCTCCACGACAACCAGTGCCAATTGTTCTGAAGTATGCACCAGCCCCCGGGATAAGGAGATGCTTCCGTTTGAACGTTGAACGTTCCTCAATTACGCCCCTTATGTCTCAGATCTGGCCTACTTCTTCAGATAAAGTGATCGAGCCAGACTCCCAAGTTTTTTGTTCTCTCAACTTTAGCCGCCCTGAAGATTCAATTCTTCTGATACACGCCTTTTCGACTCTATTCCCCTCTCTTTCGACTCGATGTTCTCTCTTCTCTCTCGACCGACGCGTTCCCGCTTTCGTCCATGTCTGCATGCGCCTCGCTCAGCCTTTCCCGGCCTTCTGTATCTCCCGTTATCCCTGGAATCCTGGATTCGAATTGCCCGATACCGAAATTCAAACCCGTCCCCGGTGCAGGTCTCATACACGACGTTGTTCAATACTCAACCAAGGCCGACTTGCATCGGAGAAGGCGTCAAATAGAACTCACTTCTCTGTCTAGGTTATTGCTGTACGATTACGTGGATGGTTCCCTTGTCTCTGTTCCCCTCTCGTCTCTGTTCCATATGCCCCCTCAATTTCCGTCTCATGTTGTTGTATGCACTCCCTCTGTATTCTGCCTGTATGATGATTGGTATGTCTCTCCCGCGTCTTCTCTATGCTTCCCGTTCTGATTCGGATCGTTGACGTCTCTTCCAAGTATCGATTGTGTACTATGATGTACTATTGGCCGAAAGTTTTCTCGTGTTTCGTGTATGCATTATATGGACTTCGCGAGGTGTTTATGTTGTTTCGAGATTGTTTGACGGGTCAGCGCTTTCCATGGTTCAGCAGGAGACATTAGCGGTCCCAGAACGATCTTCGAAGAAGAGCGATGGGTAGTGGGTAGCGTCAATAGGTGCGCTATCTATCTTTGTCGCCGAATAAAGCGAAGGCATATGGCTCTCATCGGAGCCAGATGACCCTCTCATGTGTACACGACTGTTTCTAGCCCAGGCACGATGCAATATCGAGCCAAGTTTGTCTCCTTATACATAGCTCGAGGAATACTGGTTCCTGTGAATACTCCTAGTGAGTCCCCCTTGTAGTCATCTTCTCTGGTTTCATGATCATCTCCGTCTTCACGCGGTATCATCAATTCCCTGGCTACGTTACGAATCCGAATGTCCAATGAACCACTCACTGAGCGTCTTTCCCCTTGCTGAGAATACGCCACATTGATGTTTTCCATCTATGATCTAGTTCGAGTTAAAGCCCACAGTCTCGTAATGGGTCTCGTGCTACAACCTTCTTCTCGAGGCCGCCGACGCTCCAGAATCGCAAACATGGGGACAGACGGGGTTCATTGAGCCACTGATGATGGCATGAATCGCAGAGAGCGTTCAATCTTGGGGGATAAATATCGAATTGTGACAAGTGTGATAGGGCCAGATGCTATCACAACCGGTCCTGAATTTCCTTCGATGTTCACCGTGAGGAAGATGTCACTCTACCATTGCATTGTCTGCGGTACCGAGTACGAATGGGGTTGTGCGGATACGGATGCAGAAGGTGGGCCAACTTACTGTTCCACATCTCCCTCGGAGAGCCGTTTCATTTGTTGGACCTCTGTATTCCCCCTGGCCGATTTGCCATACCATGAACGCGCATTTGCTTACAGTTGGGTCTCCCATGGCTGTGTGGTATTATTACTCGTGGTTCTTACTCACCCGGCCATATCTCGGTTCAGTGCCTTAGCTTCATATGTCAAGTTGTTCAGTCGCTCACTTTACCTCAAGAACACACCCACGATTTTTCTCCGCATGCTTGTTTGGGTAAGTGTCATACCATCTATGGTCCAACTTCTATGGTTGTGGGATGGGATCGCCTTACTGACTCATTGTTCCTTTTAACGTACATTCCTTCAGGTGTCGTCTGGTGTCGTTTTCTCCCCGTTCTGTTCCTCGTACCCCAGTTTTATGATGAGGTCCAGAAACTTTAGACCAGATGGCCACGAACTCTATTAAGCTGTGATCTCTTCCATTGCCCAGAAACCTAACTTTCGAGGGTGGTCGAACTGAACTCCAACATCGTCATCTTCGCACTTTGCACTCAAAGATTCTGGACTCTACGTCGAATTAAATCCCCCTCATCTTCGTGTTCTGGCCCGCATTAGCACTTGTGGCCGGTCCGCGAGGAACCTGATGTCACAAGACACCAGGGGTTCGGATAGTTCGAAATGCGATAACGCTCGGACTCTGTATTCAGATGGAGCTGACTGTTCCCGAACTCTAAACAGTTCTCAATAGAAGTGGTCTTTCCAGCCCGTTGGACTAGTTTCACCCCGTTTGATGATACTGGAAAGGCCGACACAGGTGACGAATTGGAACCATATGGGTGATGTATGAACTCGTTGGTATACAGTAGGTACACACGTTGGCTGCGCTTTACGAAGGTATCAATCGAGAACAGGCCGATTCCATTTGACTTGCGGAAGAATGCCGGGCCCGGCTACAACAGAAACCATATGCGTACGGGAGGTTGTTCATCCGCGATGAACGTAGCACAGATTAGACCACGACAAGTTGACTCGTATGTATAAGATGCGATCGCGACGTCCTTGAAAAAATCACAATCGGACGCAATCAGGTGCGTTTCCGAGCTTCATCGTGGTTGAGGTACTTATGGATCCCCATTGTCCGCCTCTTCCAGTTTGATTACTCTCATTTACATCAAGCAGAGTGAAATGTGAAACAATCCTTCACATATCTCTATATATGCGCCGAAGATGCAACGTGCCCACTCTTTACAGCGGCCGTCTGGTGCGATCTATGGTAAGGGTGATTCATCTATCAAGACAGTATACTCCTAGCAGTACCGTTCTATCACAGCAGGCCATAACTCGGATAGATTGACAAGCTCCAATAAGAATGACTATCTTACTTGACTCACAGCAATGCGAGCGGTCAATTCCAACTTGAAAATGTATCATCTTTGTCAAGTCGTTTCCATACGCTATCGTGACCTTTTTCTGCTAATGGCGCTTCGTCAGGTGTTCTCACCAACGACTGCACTCTACTTGCTTCATAGTTCAACGAGAGCAGGGCAGTACGTGCCTTGGGGTGCGCTGGAACCCTTGTATTCATGGCTCACTCTAAGACAGTCTTCATGCCAAAGGTTGAGTTTACCCCAATTACTTCACTTCGGACTGACCGTTCTTCACTGAACAATCCCTACATATTCAAATGTCCCGCTTCAGCATTCAGAGCTAGTCTGCAGCTAGTATGATGTGCCTTAATCCTAAAGCCCCAGACAGATTGGCCACATCGCAACTTTCTGGGAGCAACCAATTCAATTATATATGCTCAATACACTCCGCTTTTGACAGTGAAGTTCACATCGATTCTCAGGTCAATTCCGATGTCATTGCAATTGGGCCGTACTCAGGTATAATATAACGGTGCTCCTAAAAATAATAGAACATATATCTGCTGCGCCCGGATTCTCCCAACTCACGGCCTTGACTTCTTGTACCGTGACCGACGATTGATTGCCTCCAACATAGCAAGCTGTTCGCGTCGCCTTATCTGGCGCCAGCTCAGCGCCCAAACGACATCCTCACCAGACGTGTCTTCATCCGAGGCCTTCTTGAACGAGACAAATGGCTCTAAAGTGATCGACGCATATCCACACTTGACCTCGCCACGATATCCCATTTCAGCTTTCTTGAACTGCTCGCTCGCATCCAGTAATTCGTACTGTTCCTGGTTGATATAAACCGAGGCCGAGCCACGCAGGGCTCTCAAGCATACGGTCACGGTTTCTTCCTGACCATCTGCATAAGATGGGTTCCAAGCCACATTGAACCCTGCCGTAGTCAAGAACTCCCATTTGCGACGAGGGTAGTTGGGGAAGCGGTACATCTCGTGATAGTCATCCTCATAGTCTTCTTCCGCGTATTCCTCCTTCGGATCAAATTCCAAGCTGGGAGGGGGAAGAAGGACGTGCGAAGAAGTCGAACGCGTGATGAGATAGTGAATGGGGTCAATGAAAGTGGACGCCTTTTGACCTTTACCAAGACCGTAAATGCCAATTTGAGGGTATTTAAGATAGGGTAGGGTGGCGTAAGCGATGGTTCGCGAGGTAAGGGCTAGGTGTACGAGGTCTAACCCGTTGTCGACAAAGTTAGCGACATGCATCCACAACTCAGCAGGAAGGCCGGTAGTGAGACAGCCGCGACGCTTGGTTGCAAGCGGAGGTCGCGAAATGGGAACTTTGGAAGTGGATTTCTTGCTGGCTGGATTCTTGAGTTTGCTCGACCTTTTGCCCTTCGCTTTTCCCTTCGATACGTTGTTGGTGGATTGCGGGGGAGACGGCGTATTACGTTTGGGATGATAGATGGAATACCAATGGCTGAGATAAAAATGCAGGTCATCTTCGGCAGGTAGGTCTGCCAACCGGGCCAGTGCCTCAATACCCGGCGTAGATGCACTGGTCGCGAAACGGGAAGGGAAGAATTGGAGCGCGGGAGTGTGTGTGAAGGTTTTTGTACTCCTATCCACGCGAACGAGGACAACGTGAAGGAAGTCAAAGGCAACGCCGAAGACGACCCTAGGTCGCCCATTGTTATCTTCATCTCGCAGAATAGTGTTGACTAAATGTGCGACCTGGTCGCGAAGCTTTGCTGGATCATGCAGATGAGTGAAGAACTGGGTATAGACATGTTTCCTGTTCCACATTCCAAAGTCTTCAGTAATGGTCTTCCGGGGGATGTCGTTCCGATAGGGACCATCACAGCTGCGAAGGTGGTTGCTGGGATCGAACGTGAGCTGCATGATCAACTCGAAGTAATCATATTGCAGCCGATTGTTCTGCATGCGATCCGCGAGGCCGACGATGGATCTCGCAATGTGACTACCTCCCTCAGGCTGTGCGAGGATGGTACCGATAGTCAACTCGAGGAACCGAACGCGAACTTGCTCTCGGATCGACAGCCGTGTCGGACGGCCGAGTAATTGATCCACGGAAACTTCACTGACTTTGCCTAACTTGTTTTGGGCCTCGTCATTGGCGGAATAGACCTTCTGCAGGTCTTCAGATATAGCTGGAGTTGGGGCAGGGGGAGGCCAACAATACTCCTCGGGGGTATCATGCGAAAATGAATGTACGCCGTAATGATCATATATCCCGATCCCCCGAAGGAATATATCGCGAGGAGGCATATGATCTAACCGATATAGCGGCATGAACCTGTAGTTGAAGGACATGTTGTCCAAGTCGATCTCGTAGAGGTGTTCCGAGGAATCAGGGTACCGCTCGAACCTCTTCTTGTCCTCTGCCTCGTTGTATTCTTTGTCCAGGGCTTTTCGTTTCTTTGTTAGCCAGGTTTTGAATTTCTTTGCGGTTTTGGGGATTTCCTCTAAAGTTTGTACCCCTAAACCTGCAGGGTACCCGTCGCAGCCGTGGTAATAATTGTAACGCCTCTTGCGATGCACATAGCTAACGATACCCATTGTGCCCATGATGATTGATGTTTCGAGGGTCTGGTAATCATCAATCAACGGCGTGAAGAAGCTTGCAAGATGACGAGTCACATACCCGACGGGTAAGTATAAATTGTCAGATTTCAGTAATGTTAGGAAGTCGTATGACAGGTTCGCGACAGTGGCGCGTGGTAGTGGAAGGCGAACAAGAGGACGCAGTTTGAACGCTTGTTTTTGCCACCGGCGACAGTTGATGTTAACAAGATCTGGTTTTCCTTGAAAAACACCGTTGATGAGACCTGCAAGTTGAAGATGTCGAATTACATACCAACAGGATCAGTTCAAGTCGTAGGGTTGTCGCAGAGGGAAGGCTGGAGTGAAGGAGAGTACGTTGCAGTGATGGATGGTAGTGGGAGGTGAACAAGAGGACGCCGTGCTAGGCGGCTGTTTATAAGCGTATTCCAACCGTGAGAGTTGTACGCGTGCGACCTCGTATTGTTGTTGGCCTTGTCAACATCAAAAGCGCTTGGATCCCATCATGTGACCGCGTCGCCCAAAAAACACTAGGTTCACTGGGCTTGTAAGGTTGGAAACTTGCAGCTTGTAGGGCCGCGCGTATGCACACTTTGACGCTCCCGATATATCAAGGAGTATGTTTTGGTACGCTTGGACTAAGAGTAACGACATCAACGATAAAAGAAGCAGTACTGTATTGTGTTGTCTCAAGCATACTTACTACGTACTTACTGTGTTCACGAATTCTGTAAATATGGGAGTTGGCTGTAGTATTTTCTCGGTGTAAGTTTGATCTTACGATACTTATACAGAGGTCCGGAACCCCTCACCGATAAAGCTCGATTGTCAATCAGTGGCAATCGCGACGTCCGTGGTAACCTGCCTTGACTTACCACCCATCATGATGAACTTCAGTCGAAGGTACAACACCCCGGCAATGCACCCAATTACGACTCGAATCTAAAGAGACATAGGCGGGTGCTGGAAAGCCATGTGATCGAGTTACTCAGGTTCCGAAAAGGGTAAGCCACGTGGTTCTTATGTACCGTTGCCGCGCGCGTTACCGCGTTCACCGGTGCCACCAATACTCCTCTCGACTTCCCAACATTCAACGCGAAACAATCAAGCCAACGCACATATTGATAGTCCGGTATACCACTCCCTATTCAGCTCTTTCACGCTGTTGATTGGGGATTACCAGGTCTTCTGAACATCAATCGTCATGGACACAACAGGTATCGTCAGCTATGTGCACACTGCATCGCGAGAGGCAATTCAATTATTACTACGGCCACAACGGGTACCATGAAGTTTATGGGTATAAATCTTCGAGGAAATCCCCAAAACCCGAGGGAATTCAACATTCGGCTAATGAAGAAACGGAAAGCCCTGGACAAAGAATATAACAAGGCAAAGGGCAAGAAGAGGTTCGAAGAGTACCCTGGTCCCTTGTAGCGCGGATCACCTCTACGAGATCGACTTGGACGAGATGTCCTTAACTGCATGTCTACACCGCTGTACCGGTTAGATCATATGCCTCCTCGCGATATATTCCTTCGGGGGGTAGGCGTATATGATCATTACGGAGTATATTCAGTTATGCATGATGCCCCCGAGGAGTATCACTTGCCAACCCCCGCCCCAACTCCGCCCATCTCTGAGGACCTGCAGAAGATATGTACTACCAATGCCGATGCCCACAAGAAATCGGGCAACGCAAGCGTGGTTATGGTGGACCAATTAACCCGCCGTCCGACGCGCTCATCCATTCGGGAGCAAGTCCGCCTTCGTTTCCTCGAGTTGACCAACGGTACCGTCCTCGCATAGCGTGGGCGAGGTAATCACATTGCGAGAACTATCGTCGGCCTCGCGGATCGTACCAAGTGCTCTATGTTGCATTATGATTATTTCAACTTGATCATGCAGCTCACGTTAAACCCCTCGAATTACCTTCGCAGCTGTGATGGTCCCTATCGGAACGACATCCCCCGGAAGACCATTACTTGTGACTTTGGAATGTGGAACAGGAAACATGTCTATACCCAGTTCTTCACTCATCTGCATGATCCAGCAAAGCTTCGCGACCAGATAGCACATTCAGTCAACACTATTCTGCAAGAGGACGATAACAATGGGCGACTTACAGTCGTTTGCGGCGTAGCTCTCGATTTCCTTCACGTTTTCCTTGTCCGCGGCGACAGAAGTATGAAAGCTTCACGCATACTCCCGCGCTCCAATTCTTCCCTTCCCGTTTCGCAACCAGTGCGTCTACGCCGGGTATCGAGGTACTGGTACAATTGGCAGACCTAGCTGCTGAAGATGACTTGCATTCTTATCTCAGCCATCGGTATTCCATCTATCATCTCAAACGTATTACGCCGCGATCTGCCTACAACCAAAAGAAGAGCAAATCGAAGGGGAAAAAAGGTCAACCAAAGTCAAGAATCCAGCCCGCACGGAAACCACTTCCAAAGTTCTCACATTGCAACCTCCGCTTACCACCGAGCGAAGTCTCGCTACCAGCCTTCCTCCTGAGTTGTGGATGCTTGTCCCTAACTTTGTCGATAATAGGTTAGAGCTTAGACCTCGTACACCTAGCCCTTACCTCGCGCACCATCTCCTAGTCCTACGCCACCCTGCCCTACCTCAAATATCCTCAAATTGGCGTTTACTGGTCTTAGAAAAGTTGGTCGTTCGCCCTTTGGTGTTCTCAACATTTACTACTTCATCGCGCGTTCGCCCTTGTCGCACGTTCCCTCTCCCTCCTCCAAATTTGAACCTTGATCCCGCCAAGCCATACAGAAAAGAAGGCTGAAGACTGAAGACTATGAAGAAGACTACCATAACCATAAGATGCCCCGTCACCCCAACGAGCCTCCTTCGAAAGTGGGAGTCCTTGACTACGTGACGGTAGGCTTCAGCCTTCAGCATAACTTGGAAGCCCGGGCCTGCTCATAGCCATAGCAATGCGTAGGTTGAACACTGTGACAGTGTGTCTGAGGGTTGCACGAGCCTGACTTGGATCAACACAATAGTCCTTGTGGGCTATGGGTGACTCGGAAGAGGGATATAGGACTCGTCCGAGTCGTAACCGTTTTGCCACGATAGAGGGTTCGGTATTAATATTGGGGTGATCTAGTGTGGATTCGCGCAGGTCGGTTTAGAACGACACGTTGTTCGAGACTGGGATGAAGGCGCGCTCGAGTGGAAGATGTAGTTTTGGCGATGGACGAGAGGCTGATGAGAACTGGGGAGGGAACGATACAGAACCAAATCCGGACTTTTGTCATAGGCCACGCGTGCACGGCTTAGGAGGGCAAGGGTCGGAATCAATCTCGGATTTCTTGGTAGACGTGCATCTCAAGGATTGAAACGGGTGGGATGGTGGGATGTTGATAGTTGATATGGTGGGATGGTGGGATGCTGATACGGATGAGGAGGAAGGTCGTTCTTGTGCCTAATGGCAAGCTCGAGGATATTCATAATTATGCCATCGTCAGGCCAGTGGACCATGGATATGATCCCTAAGCCATATCTCACACCATCATAAATCTGCATGTCGATGCATAGAATTGGTATATACCAGTTCAACTTTGAACTATCTACGCGTGTACGTCCAAAGTTTTTCCGAAATGCAAGTTTCGGGAACCAAACGAGGAGGAGGAGGAGGATCGTCGTAATCCGTCAGTTCGTAAAGAGGGATTCGAGGTCACGTGGTCGCGTCGCTGAAGTTTACCTAAGCTTAAAGTACAGAGGTTCAAGCTAGCCACACGTCAAGAAGAGATCTCCGTCGTTTCCAAATGGGTATGAAAGTACGCAGGAAGGTTCGAGCGAGGTCCAGGTTTCAGAGCACGCGTATTATTCTGTCGATACATATTGATATACACACATATATAAGTACATCTTTCATCACCACACCCTACTACGCATGCCAATCATCAAACCCCAAATCCACACCCCAAGGAGGCATAATCAACCTCCTCTGTTTCCCATTAGCCGCCACACCATCTAACAACTCCACCTCTTTTTGGTTCTCCGGGAGAGAGAGTTTGTGAGCGGCGAGAAGGGCGCCGTGGTAGTTGGATGAGATACGGGTTGGGGTTATGGATTTGGGGAGGGGGATTATTTTTTTGGAGACTGTTGGGAGTGGGTTAGTGGTCAGGTAAGGTAAGGGATATGAGAGAAACAGGGGGAAGAGAGGGAAAGTGGGGGGAAGAAAGGGGGAAGAGAGGAAAGTAAGAAAACAAAGAAACTCACTCAACCACCCCAACAAAACATCCGCCACCTGCACGCCCAACCTACCCGCCACCTCCCTCGCAGTCTCATCACCCAACAACGGAGACCCCGTCGATCCTAACGGGCTATACGCCTCCGGTATAATATTATGTTCGTGTAAGAAGGAGACGAGACGGTGTTGAGGGTTGTAGAGGTGGATTTCGAGTTGGTTTACGGCTGGTGGGATGGTTGCGGTTGAGAGGAGGGTGGAGAGGATGGGGATGGAGACGTTGGAGACTCCTATTGATTTTGCTTTTCCTGTGGGCGAGTGAGCGCGCCAACGATAGAGAGAGAGTGTGTGTGAGGGAGAGAGTTGATGTGGTTTAGTTATTGTTGAGAGTCATGTGTGTGGAAGGAGGAGAGGCGTACCTTTCTTGTAGACTTCTTCCATTTGAGCCCATGTTTTCGAGATGGGCCAGTCGGTGAGGACGTCTCTGGAGCCATCGGGGCGTTTCGGAAAAACAGGGTCGTTCCCATTCGGGTTGAGCGCAATAGGCCAATGGATGAGGTACACTACATAGTGACATCGACAGTTATATCACATATATATCAGCACTTTTATACGCGCGATATAACAAGGTGAGCAGGGGGAAGGGAAGACGACGCACGATCAACATAATCCAACCCCAAGTTCTTCAAACTCTCATCAAGCCATTTCTCCACAGCGTTATGGTGAGTCCCCCATAGCTTGGTGGTGATGAAGAGTTCGGAACGGGGGACACCGGACCGACGGATGCCTTCGCCTACTGCTTGTTCGTTCCCGTATGCCCTGCGTGCGTCGGTTCAGCGTTAGCTCACATGGTATAGTCAATGTTGTGGAGAGAGGGTACGGACCAGGCTGTATCGATATGTCTGTACCCGACTTCTTTGATGGCGTATTCGACGGCGGCGGTGACGTCCTCGGGCTTGGACTGCCACGTACCTAAACCCCGCTCAACCCAGTTAGCTATAATATTCCTAGGAGATAAGAAGAGAGTGCGCACCGAGACCGATGGCGGGGATCTTGACACCGTTGTTGAGCGTGAACGTCGGGGCGGACATCTTTCTTCCAAATTCCTACTCACACCAGTGGCGCGTCGGGGTTGAAAGCGTCTTGTAGAACAAGATCCCCGCCTTTATAACCCCTCGGAGGCGGCCAGGGAGAGGGGAAAGGCGGACCGGGACCTCCGTTCTGCCCATGGAGGCGTATCGATTGCGGTCATCTGGTATCGTCCTCTTTCCAGAGAGAGTTCATGAGGAGTGAGAAGAGGCGTTTGCGTGCGTGAGGAGGGTCAACGCCATTATGAGCACACCTGCGATCATTCTCTTTCTTGTGGCTTTGTAGTCTGCCTTTGTACGACGTCCTGAAGAGATGTTTGCATGCTCTGAACTTCGACTTTGACTCTGGACTCTGAAGAAGGACGTCATCGAGGAGAGCACTTGGCGGACGGAGTAGACGGTCCGGCACGCTGTCTTCGGGGTCCTCCCGCGAAAGCCAGCCCAAAAAGTCGAGCTCTCATAGGGTTCCAAGGTCGGCCTTCACATATAACTTGAACACCACAACCGCATCCAACGAGGACGGTCCAACAAAGATATCTTCTCCTCTCACCTCCAATCTCCAAAACACAACCATGATAAATTCAAGTAGAACAACTCGAATTCCAAAGTCGGCGGCCGTAACGGTCCACGGACCCCTGACATCTCCGGCAAAATCGGATTAAATTCCAAAACCCACTTGTGGTAAAATCAAAAATCAAAAAGAAAATATGCACCTGAGACGGTCCACGGAGAGCACGGGGTTGGTGTGTGTGTGGGGAAAAGATTTGATCGGATGTTTCGAATTCGATCGGTTGTGGTCCCTGGCCTGGTTCCTGGTCTCACCTCCCCGAGAGTCTTTCGTCGTCGCCGTGTCGTGCGAGTCGTTCAACGGTCTTTTGCTCGTCGTCCGCCGCTCCCTACATCTCCTTCTTTATTTCCCGTCCCGTTCTTGGGAATCTCGCGTTAAAAGCTAGGTGGTGCTCGCGTCGTAGAGTAGAGTTGAGTAGAGTGAAGTTGAGGTGCGTCAACGTCCTTTAGCTTTACTTCCGAACCCTGGTCTGGAATTTATCTTCTCCTCACAGTTTCCTGGCGCATATCGTTTTGGGCTGTGCGCGACTCGGACTCGTTCTAAGGTACTTCTACCAAGAGTCAAAGGTGAGTCCGTGGCGTTCACTTTTATATAGTTCTGAATCCTGAAGCAACATCTGACACGCTTCAAAGTTCGCGCTTTCCAAAAGGTCAAACCTCACCACCACGGTCCCACCAAAAATCTGAAAATCTGAAAACCCAGGAAACTAGGAAACACGGGAAAAAGACTAGATCTGGGGAAAGCTGTGTACCCACCGCCCTCTCTCATTTTATACATCTCTCGCTGTCACCTTTTTCTCAAATCTCCTCGACGTGGGCCCATCATCATCATAAACTCTATCATCTATCATTCTTGCGTTCCTGCCCTGGCTCTCTTTCTCTAGATTCTTGCTCGTTGAACATCCCCCTCGTTCTTGGTTCCCACCTCGTTCTTGTTCCGTGTCCACTGTCTACTGTCCGCTGTCCGCTGTTCGATATCTCAACCTCGAACGTACTTCAACTCGTCGGGACGCGAAATCACCCTCCATCCATAACCCATCACTCGTCACTCGTCACCCAGCTACTGCTTACCACTCTCATCAAACGAACCACGTTCGTTCGCTTCGCTTCGCGTCCGCTTCTCCGGGTTTTCTTTTCTCGCGACACTGCACTGCCGACCGGTATTAAGTTGAAGTTTTAGCTCATACTATTACGGGCTTGCTGGCTTACAGCTCACACTAGTACGGGGTTGCGACTTACAGCTCATACGGTGTTGTGACTTACAGCTCGTACGGGGTTGTAACTTTCAGCTCATACCTCATACTGTACCACGCTCGCTCGTTCGACTTCCTCTCTGCACTACCCTGACTCATCTTTCGCTCGGCTTCAGCTTCAGTTTGTGACGGCTTCACTCATTCCCCTCGTTCCCCTTCCTTCCCTTCCCTCTAATCCTCTCCTTGCTCTCTCTTCCAATCCTGGTAGCGTCGCGTTCCCTTCCGCAGAACACCCCATACCATACCTCCGCTATTCACCATACCATAAGCACGCTCGTACAGAGACACATGTATGGCAGCCAAGACTCACTCTCACTCTCACTCTCCTCCTCCCTCTTCCCAAACACACTCTGGACCGGGGTTGGCGCGATTCTTCAACTTCAACAGACCTTCCTCATCGCATAACAGACCTTCTTCTTCGCACAACACTCATTCTTCGACGGTGGGGTTCTCAAACTCCTCACCGAACGCTCTCTCAAAGTCGACTCCTGCATCACCAACACGTCGCGCCAAACACCCACAAACTCATAGCCCCAACCAAAGTGTGCGTAAACAACAACAAGAACAAGAGGAGGAAGAAGAAGATTGGTATATACCGTATAATGGGCCTATTGAGTTGCCCAAGGGGAGGCGGGTTGGGCCTGTTGGGTATGAGTCTGGGTCGGGGGCGGGGTTTGGGTATGGAGGTGGGAGCGCGAGTGGGTCAGGCTTTGGAAGTACAACTGCAGGGAGAAGTGAGTTCGGTCAAGGAGGGTTCGGTGGAGGGTTTGGGAGTCCGTCGGGAGCGGGGTTCGGTCAAGGAGGGTTCGGTCAAGGAGTGTCTGGTCAAGGAGGGTTCGGTGAAGCAACGTACTCCGGCGACCACGACCAACACGAACACGAACACGACAGAGAAAGCTGGGGAGACCTCTTGAATGGGTGGTTGACGGAGGATAGAGGCGGGAGTCGGTTGAGTATGAATACTATGGGGATGGGTATGGGGATTAGGGAGGGTGTTGGGGCTGTTCCGGTTACGCCGGGGGTGTATGACCCTCATGCGTATGGACTTGGACTTGGGCAGGGGCAGGGGCAGGGGCAGGGGCAGGGTGGGTATGGGCAGGGGACGATTCACGTACATGGTCATTCGCATTCGAGACAGCCGTCGGGATCGACTTTGACGCATCATCCTCATACACACCCTCAGGTCTCGCCGACAGAAAGAGAAAGGGATAGGGGAAGAGATCGCGACCGCGAGAGAGATCGAGAAAGGGACAGAGAAAGAGACAGGGAGAGGGAAAGAGCACTCTCAAACGCATCAGGTCTTACCCACCTCACGACGTCCTCGGGGTATATCGACCCTACCCGGAAGTCTTCTTCTTTATCCCATTCTCAGTCTCATTCGCACTTTTCTCATTCTCAACCTCAACTTCAATCCCACTTTTCGCATTCTCAACCCACCAACACCTTGGGAAGTAGGATGCCAGTCCCCTCGTTCATCAGTACGAGCGGGTTCGGACTCGGTGGAGGGATAAGTGGGATAGGTGGAGGGATCGGAGGAGGGATTGGAGATACGCCGATGCCTGCTGGACGGTCTTCTCGGTATGATTCTGGTGGTTCGGGGGTGGGGGCGGGGGTAGGGATGAGTCCCGTCAGCGCGTACTCGTCTCCTTCGCCTGTTAGTGCTGGTGGAAGCAGGAGTGGGGGGTATAGTGCTGGAGGGTCATTCAGTCCAACAAGTGGAGGAGGAGCAGGAGGAAGTGGGGGAGGAGGAGGAGGGAACAGAACAAGTCTCGCCAGTATCTGGTCTTCATTCTCCCTCGCTCGACAAAAATCTCCTTCTTCCCATTCTTCGTCATCTCAACGGCCTCCGTCTTCTCACCATCCTTCTCATCATCTCCAAACCTCTGTGCAATCTGCGACGGCGAGAGGGCTGTCACATTCGGTGTCGGTGGATCAGTTGAGGGTGAGGTCGAGGGTTGAGTTGGGGGCTCATCCGTATGCTTATGCTAATGTGGGTGTTCAGTCGAGTGTTTATGTGCGTGTTGAGTTAAGTGCTAATGCTGATGTTGGTGTTCAGCCGAGTGTCGGTGGTTCTGGTTCTGGATATAGTGGAGGTGCTGGCTCTGGTTCTGGGTATAATGGAGGTGCTGCGAGTGGGTATAGCGGAGGTGCTGTTCCAGGTGCAGGTGCTGGTGGCCCAAGTCCAAGTCCAAACCAGCCCGCTCACCAAGGTACGATTTATATTCTTTCTGTTCATTACGACCAACAACTCATCAAGCAACGGGACGACAGGTACTATGACATTGACAGCTTCGATGCATGCGCCGAGTGGTAATTATAATCATACTTTGACGGGGATGGGGATGGGGAATAATAATCTGACAGGGATGGGGATGGGGACACGGGGTCGTGCGAATACCACTGGTACAGGCGTCGGCGTTGGGATTGGAACTAGTGGTCCTTCAGGGAAGGTGAATTCGCCACACAGCAACGTCAACGTCAACGTCGGCGCTTCCATCCCTGCAACTTCGATTCCTGCGACCGCGACTGCGACTTCTATTCCTCCTGCGACTACTACGACCGGAAGTGGGAATGGAAGTGGGAATGCAGGGTTGGGGTTGGGACCTGGCCGTGCGAATTGGAATGATGATCAGACTCAGGGATACGGTTTTGGACGACAGCAACAGCAACAGCCTCGGCAACGAGAAGGAGATGGCGAGGGAGATGCGGATGGGGAGGGCATGCGTTCTAACGTTCCTCATCCCTTACATACGCACGACGGACAAGCCACGGAGGACGAAAGACAAAATCGATCAGAGCAGACAAGGGAGAGACCGGAGACGGTCATCGAGGCTTCCGATTCAGGCTCCGAGTCTGAGTTGGAGGAAGACGGGGAGGAAGACGTTGACGTTGATACTGATGTGTATGAGACGTTGAGAGTGCATGAGAGTACTTCGCCTCTTCCCTCTCCTCAAGCTCCGACTACTCATAATCACAGTCACAATCATAATCACACTCTGGCCTCTGCTTCCCCGCAACATCTCCTCCATTCTTCACATCAAGTTGGGTATACTTCTGGGCAGGGACATCAAGAGTCTATTACCGAGCTACGACCTCCCATCCCCGCGCAATACCCTACTCCTACCCACCCGCCGCTCGTCTCCCATTTCTCGTCCAGCTCGTCTTCGCTTGCTCTCACCAAGTCCAAATCCAAATCCAAGAACAAAGCCAAGGCAAAGTCGAAGGCGGAGGCTCGGTCAACCGCCAACGACGACATCGACATCGACGTTCAGGACGTGGAGAAGAGAGCGAGAGGGCCAGGAAGAGAACGAGGAGCGACGTTGCCTAACCTTAGGACACATCCGTACGCTTCTGCTGTTGCGTTTCCTTCTACCTCTCAAGACCCATCTGCGTCTACGCCTCCTCCTGTGAAGAAGACGGCGAGGTTTGGGAAGTTGACGATTACGCTACCGACGCATTCTCCAAGGAACTCGCATCTCAACGTGTCTGGTTCTAAAGTAGGGATAGGAGGGAAGGGAACTATCCCGGATTATCTCAAACCGTCTCCTCGGAACTCTCTCCTGCTTAAAACGAGCTTGTCGACGCCTAACTTGCGTGAGAGCGAAAAGTCGGAATTCTTAGGTGTAGGTGTAGGGATGGGCATGAGGGAGAGTAGTCTCGGGGGAAGAGTAGGTGGGGGCGCAGGAGGGATAGATATAGAGAGGTTGAACAAGCTCAACATACCAAAAGGAAAACAAAGGTGGTTGAGCGCGGAGACGTGGTGCGATGCTCTAATTTTACCTCGTCCTCGATTCGCTTTAAGACTCGTCGATGGTGCTCCTGGGCAACTTGGTGTTACCGGGGGAGTTGGGAACCAAGGAGGGTCTGGGTCTGGAGGGAGTGGAAGGATCGTGAGTCCCCCGGATTCGCCGTTGGATGAGTCGGAGATTGCTGCGATGGGGAGTAGGGGTGATGCAAGGAATCATTTTGCTCAGGTCCCCACTGTCGATGTCGATGTCGATGTCGGTGGTGACGAGGGTGAGGTATCTAGGGTTGGTGTTGGGACTGTTGAGAGTGGGAAGACACCGAAGAAGGCTGCGTCGATGGGGAACTTGATCTCTGCTGCTTCCGCTTCCACTTCTGGACAGACCGCAAGGGGGGCACCGAGTTTGGGGTTAGATATGGGTGGGTTTGGAGGGTTCGGTGTCGCCGGCGTCGCTCCCGCTCTAGTGACACAACGATCAGGATCTGCGCCTCTCCCTTCTACCTCTCAAACCGCACCCACACCCACAAGACAGTCTCCAACCATCACGAGACAAACTCCAGTGGCCTCACCTGTATCGATGTCGTCTCGCGCTTCACCTGTTACTGCGACTTCTCCTTCTCAGCCTCTTATTACTCTTACGAGGGATGTCCCGGATGAGTTTGGGAGAGTTGTGGAAGACGGTGAGAAGGGGAAAGGGAAGGAGAAGGAGGGGGCGAAGAAGATTGAGAGGCCTCCCCGACCGAAGAGTTTTGCGTGGGACGATTTGGCGTTGCCCAGTCCGGTTCCTTCGCTGGCTCAGTAAGTTCCTTCACTGCATCTTAGTGTTTTATAACCAGTTAACGTGTCTCGTGCTATAGGGTCCTTGCAGACGGCCAAAAACTGGAAGAAGAACGAACAGCCTGGCGCGCCAAAGCCGAACACTCCTTCCAGCACAAACTCACCCGCCGCGGTCGCTCCCGTGCAAAATCCGTCGGGTCAGGTCCCGCCTCGCGGTCTGCCTCTACTGGTCCTAATCCCAGGCCGAAAGGGATGGGGATCGCGGAGAGGACGTTATTGGGAAGCCAGGTTATTCCTCCGACTATACATATACATGGTCCACCAAAGGAGAAGAAACTGCATCATGAGAGGTCGAATTCGACTTCCAGAGTGGGGATTGGGACGATCTCGTCTATGTTCACGCATAGCCAGACTCAAACGCAGACTCAGACTCAGACTCAGACGGGTACATGGCACTCTCACTCGCGCACAAACTCCAAAGGCACGCGATCTCATGGTCATTCGAATTCGCTCGGTGGAGCGTCTGTCGGGCGAACGTCTTCTAGTGGAGGACATCATTCGAGGAGTCATTCTTTGGGTCGGTCGGCTTTGCGGATCGTCAAGAGTACCGCGGCGTTTTGCGGGTTGGATGGGAATAACAATGCGAAGAGTCCGTTCCAGACTCCGACGGATGAGAAGGCTGATATGCTTGAGGGTGCTCTCAGGAATACCGAGACGAAGAGGATTCACCTTTATAGGGATCAGTTTGGAGCTGACAGAGGAGAGAAGACGGGTTCGAATTGGTGGGGACATGGAAGTCGTGATAATGTGGTCGTTATCACGCCCCCTCCGAATACTGGGCTTTCGATGGGTAATAGAGAGAGTCCGCGTCCTCCTGGTCCTTCGCCTACTCCTTCTGGATTATCAAGTTCAGGTGAAGTTGGGATTGCGATATCTTCCCCGCCCCCATCAGATGATCATTCGCGCGAACCTATACACTTCCCATCTCACCCTTACGCCCAAGCAGCGACTTACACTTGGAACCAACCCACAAAACTCCATATTCCTGAACGGAACAATACGACGTCCACCGGGGAAGGCGAGGCGATCAGCCCTACGACGACCGTCACGGTCGACAGCGTGAACAGGAATCGTCAACCTGTCTTACACCCGTACGCCCAAATCACCCATCCGTACGCTGCTATTGGGAATCGACCTCGTCCGATCGAAGTGCCGAAGTACAACGACTCGTTGTATGCGGAGCTTACGCCTGGGCATGTCAGGGAGATCAACCCGGAGGATATTAGGTATTCGCCGTATTCGACTTCGGAGAGTGGACATGGTGATTTCGTGGTCGTTGAGCATGAGTCATCTGCTCGAGATCAATCGGAGGGGCAAGTGCGAGAAGAGCTGGTGCAGACAGCTCCGGTCCAAGTGCCGACGTTGAATGTCACGCGTGCGAGCGACCATCCGTACCACCGGTCTATCTCGAATCGGTTCAGTGAGCTGGGCTTTGGGGATGCGTTGGTGAGGACGATGAGGCATCGGCCTAGTATGGATAGTGGCTTGGGTCCCAGCGAGTCTGATCATGCTCAAGTGACGGGCGAAGAAAACTCCGAGACAGAACTGTTACCACCCGAGCTCCACCCTCAATACCAACCTCAAGCTCTGAATCGTTCCAGGTCTATAGGCGACTACTTCACTCGAGTCGACAAGTCTCAAGCTTCCCTCGGTATTACCCCCGCTACGCAGACGTTGGCATCCTCGCCATCCGACCATGTTGTCCCTCCTACGTTCCGACGGGGGCTGTCGAGCGAGCCCGAGACGCCTGAGCAACCCTCCCGGGTTCAGGCAGCTGGTAATTCCTCAGGCTCCTCACCCGGTGTTATCTCCCATGATTCCTCTCCGCCTGCATCTCCTCGGCCTATCCTGGATGCATCGGAAGATTTGGAAAGGTTCAAAGACCTATTCTACAAGCCTCCTCTGGACCGAACCAACTCTGATCCTGACCAAAGACAAGGTTCTCTGAGCTCGCGCAAGACAACTGGGAGCATCGCGTTCGATGTTAGCTCCCATTCGAGTCGAAGCCTGAGTGGTCTCACGAACCTCGCTAGACAGCTATCAGAGGATCTTCAGGAGGAGGCTAGTGGCGAGCTGGATCGGGCAGAGGAGAATCAAACTCAATCTGACTCTCCGCACGCTTCGTCCCCATTGAAATCGACCAAATCGTCGCCTGGGATGACGTTGCCGTTGAGGTTGCCCACTGAGACTTCGTATCCCATCTCGAACTTTCCGGAGGATATTGGTCCTGATGAGGCTCAGTCCTCCAGGGCGTCTTTCGAGACTGAATCTCAGTATCATGACGATCCTACCCGTAAGTACTCGTTAATTTGTAGAATCAGATTATATGCTAAATTGAACTGCTGCACCCATCAGAGTCCTTCCGGTTCGGCGAAATTGAAGCTGTCTCGACTCCACCTGCCGTCTCTACCCCACATCGGTTCTCGACTCGTCTTTCCCTCATAGTAAACGACAGCCCCGAACAAGATCTAGAGGTACCCCACCTTGGCGACGATCTACACTCTGCTCGAGTCGTCTCCCAACAACTGTCGCCCATTAGCCCAGATGCCGCTCGCTCGAGCTACATGACTTCCGACACGGGCTCGCGAATGTCAGGTCTCTCTGACTTCCCCGCCCCACCCACGCTCTCTTCTCACATGTCCATTGGTTCCCCTTTCATCCGTCACATCAACGAAGAAGATACCCAGACCACTTTCAGCACCATTCACAACTTGCGTCCCCCTCTTTCTGCGCCACCTCTTCTTCGTGAAACTAGTCATGATACGTTCGGTAATCAGCTTGATAGCAGTAGCGGCGAGACTGGTCAGGCATTGTAGTTGATGTTTATCTATTCAATCTACCTAGCGATTCCCTTATATTTCTCTCTTACTACGTTTACGTCTTGCATATAGTTGTTTTCTCTTGCATTCTCTCTTATACTTTGTACGATACTCTTGCACGCGACTGTTCCCGGCTCTCCTTCATCGTCAGTCTCTCTTGGATCTCATTCCCCCAGTTTATTCTTGCACGTTTGTTAAATTTATATTATTCATATTTTACGCTTCGTGCTACATACTCTACCTTTGCGGGTCATATCTTCACCAAAATACATATCGGACAACAATGGAGGACTCGGATAACAAACAAACAAAGCAGTGCGACGAATGGGTATCTTCTTGATTTTACTCGGCGTATTGATTAAGCTGAAATTGGGTTATGAGTTTCTAAAGCCAAACGTCATTTGAAGAGCACAACTTACATCCAGTGTCACAGTCCTTGAGCTGTTGACGTCTTGATCACGGTAGATGCCAACCAGAGAATTGCTCCTCTCGTACAAAGATCCTTTGAGACTGATGACAATGAACTGGAAGGTATCCGATGCGTGCGAACGGATGTAGTTGGCAATTTTAGCTACGTTCGTGTTGTCGAGAGCAGCATCAACTTCGTCCAGGACGAAGAAAGGGGAGGGTTGGTAGCTTGACAAAACAATCAGTCAAGTCATTATATGCGGTATGAATCAATATACCTGTGAATAGCAAAGAGCAAGGCAAGAGCGGCAATGGTCTTTTCACCTCCAGACAACTGCTCCATGTCTCGGAAGCGCTTCATTGGAGGCATAGCGTGATACTTAACACCTGCGGTGTATGGTTCCTGAACAATGCTTCATTAGAATACAATACTGTCTCCGTATCTTCTCAACATACCTCGCTATCTTCCAACGTAAGATACGCAACACCACCCATTGGTGCGGACTTGCCCTTGGTCAGATCCTTGTAGACTTGATCAATGCGCTCGGAGATGTGATTATATGCCTTGTTAAACAATTCACATCTAATAGAGCGGTTCGTCAAAGGGAAGAATTGGCATAGGAATAGATAATACATACCTCCGCTTCTTCACGTCGTTGAACTGTTCACGTGCCGTCTTGGACTCTTTCCGAGCTTTCTCGGCTTCCTTCTCTGTCTCGACAAGCTTGGCCTCGACGTCGTCCAATCTATGCCAAGCAAAGTTCAGTCACCGTCCATGCGCAGACAGTGGCGGCGGACTCACCTGTCCATAGCTTTCATGTTGGGAGCCATACGTTCAATATCTCCATTGAGCTTGGCGATGGACTCGTCGAACTCGGCGAGCTTCTCATTCACGTCCGCCTGTAATCATCAGTCAACAGCACACAGAACGCGAGCCAGGGTAGTCGACGTACCTCTCGTTCCTCCTCATCCAAGCTGTCGAAATCAACCTCGATGCCATAGTCAGGGACTCGTTTCGGTCGTTGTGTGCCCTCTTCATCTTCGTCGACGTCCATAGCGACTTCTTCGCGAAGGTTCTGTAACGTAGTGCATAAGCTACAAAGTGGATGAGCATAGAAGAAAGCATTGCGAACCTCTTCCATAGGCACATTCTTGAGATTGCCGGCTATGAGAGGCAGCTTAATCTCCTCAAGACGACATCTGCGATAAAGGGCCGAACGCTCCAGACCGAGCTTCTCGATCTCGTCGTTCTAATACAGGAATATGTTACCAACTCATGGGAAAATCTGAAGGCAAATGCAAACCTTGGTAGCAATCTCTTTCAGAACCTGGTCAACAGCCTTGGCAGCTTTAGAAGCGACTTTCTTCGCCTGCTCCACCTTCTTGTTCTTCTCTTCCAACGCTTCAACCAACTCCTTGTGTTCTTCGCGGAGCTCTTCGATAGCTTGCTCAGCTTCATCGATCTCCTCTTTCAGGGTCTGCTTGGTTTCGTCGTATCGAGCGAGATTGGCTTCCTCGGTGTCGATGGTGTTCTGCAAGGTCGTCAGCCGTTCTTCGGTAGTATTGAGTTGTTGTTCCTCGAATTGAATCCTATCACCATGTAAGTATCAAAATCGGTCGACGTCGGGCGCAGGAAAGACTCACTGATGCGTAAGTCGCGCGATTTGAGTATCGAACTGCAGCCTAGCGACACTCTCCTCTTGTGCAACCTTCAGTTGGCGCTCCTCATATTCACGAATATTATCAACGCCAATGCGTTCACAGAAATCAGCAAACACTTCATCTTCCGCTTCGTGAATGACGGTAGACAGCGAGTCCATGCGTTCTTTGAGGGTGTTGTACGCTGTTTGAGCCTACAGAAATCTTTAGCAGAAGTGACGGAACGGGAGGCTATATTGCTCACAGCTCGAAGCTCAGGATTCAACCTCCTGATCTCTTCACGAACATGTTTGATTTCATCTTTGATACCGTTAAGTCGCAGTTTACATGCGCTCTGAAGGACAGATTGAGCACTGACACCAATCCTGAAGGACGTATGTGGAGGATACGTACCAGGTCATCACGAGCAATGGTCAAAGAAGGCTCAAGTCGCGTGATCTCAGCCAGGAGGATATCATCTACCTTGCCACGAGGTCTGCCCTTCATCAACTCGGCCATGTCTGCCATGAGTTTGTCCCTGACACGCTGAAGACCTGGTTGAGGGTATCGTTCAGTGTCATCCGCAGTGAATTCAAGCTGTTGGACAAATCGTCACCTTGAACGTCTTTCTCGTCCCATCGTCTCCCAGACTCGCGCGTACTGCGACCACCAGTCATGAGACCACTCTTGTGGATGACGGTTCCCTCCAGAGTGACGGCTATACACGAAGATTCAGCACTTATGTTAGTGCCCAACCAGGAGCGAATGTACCTTTGACCTCCTGCGACTTCTCATAACAAATAAACCTCGCAATCTCCAACGTATCGCAAATCAGCGCATTCCCACACGCATGATGAATCGCACGTTCGACGGCGGGGTCATGTTGAATGACATCTACAGCGAGGCGAGCACCTTTCGCGAAGGACCGGAACTTGTCGTTGATGGGTTTCACTTGGATTGTGTCGAGCGGGATGAAGGTTGCTTGACCTGCACGTTGGTTACGCAGGTACTGGATGCCGTAGATATCAGCATATACTCATGAACAAAGAGAAAGCGATGCGTAGTTCTGACCTCGATACAATCAATCGCGGTTTTCTCCTCATCTACGACAATAGCGTCCACATTTCTCCCAAGTACGGTCGAAACGGCAGTCTCATACTTCCTTTGCGTAGGCTTACACAAGTCAATGACCCGTCCTCGTACACCGGGGAAGAGCCTTTGGAGATTGGCGAGCGTTTCCTTCAGTCGGACTTCGCGCTCGGTTTCTTGCTTGTCGACGCCTGCCTGAAGGAGTTTGTGATGCACGTCCATAAGCTTTTCGTTGATCTGCTTTTCCAGTTGGCTACAATGTCCCGCCATTCAGTGTTTAGAGACGAGAAGCTGCAGGGATCTAGCTTACTCTATGCGAACACGCTCGGTTCGTTGATTCTCAAGCTCTTGGCGAGCCTTGTTCAAGTCCTCATTCAACTGTTTGACCTTTTCCTCCAGCTACACCCCTCATCAGGACAGTTCTATTCGCACAGATGACAAGGACTCATACCTCCGCTCGCTTCTGACGCTGGGCTGCTTCATCTTCTTCCAACTTTGCGACTTTGGAAGTGAGATGTTCATGCTTCTCCTTAAGTTGTGTCAATGCACGTGCAGAGGTCTTCTCGTCTCTGCGGAGGGCTTCGAGAGACTGTCGCTCTTCAACTGCAAGGATACTCGCTTGGGCTTTCCTGTATATTTGTCACGTCAGCTGAGCGGGAAGGTGATTATGATGAATTGAATACTAATACTGACAGTCTACGGTATTCCTCGAGACTTTCTTCACTCAGTTGAAGGTTGTTTTGACTTGCTATGCGTTGAGCCTCTAAAAACCATGATAGTGTCAATACGGAGGGTGCCATGGGAATAGGTATTCAATTGATCACCTTGAGCTTCGTCCGCGGCTTTCTGTACAACCTCCAAATCCCGCTTCAAGCTTCGTACCTTCTCGCGCTGCTTGGTCGCATCTCGCTCAACTTGCTCCATGATCTTCCTTGCATTATCCCGTTTACGGGTAGAGTGGGTAATTTGGGCTTCCAGTTCCACGAGCGCAGGTCTCTGCAAATCACATTGTGAGCATTCAAGCATCAAACATAGAGGGACATGCAATACCTTGGCCTCGAGGGCCTTCTCTGCCCTCTTGATGCGCTTTTCCTTTTGCATCACATCGGTACGTGCTCGAGCCTGTTCCGCTCTCGCAGTGTCAAGCTCCGCCTCGCGCTCTTGCTGTTCCTGGCGTAGTCCCGCCAAAGCCCTGTTGTGCGACTTGATGTCTTGCGCATGTGTAGCGAGTGCCTCTTGGATGTGGTACAGTTTGAACAGAATTCGGTGAAGAATTAACTCGTCCTGGAAAGGGTGGGAACTTTGGTGAGAGGTATTTCATCACGAAGTACGAGTATCCTACCCTTTCCTGGCAAAGAGCTTCAAATCGTTCAGCTTCTCCCTTCTGTTCCTTATATTGTTTGATTTCTCCTGCAATGCCCCTGCGCTTTGTGAAATTGAAGGTGGCATTCTCAGTCGCACGTTCCTGAGCTTCCTTCGCGCGTTCATATTCTCCGGCCAACTCTAGCGAGCCACTAATCTGGTCAATAAGCCTCGAGAGGTCTTTGGGGGACTGTGAAGCCACAGCTTCGACGTCTCCTTGGAAGACAAGGAAGTTCTTGGCTTTGACGAGAATGTTATGTCCGATGAGAGCGTTATTATACGTTGAATAGGGGACAACTCGGTCGTTCAGCTTGTACTCTGATGCACCATTTATTGAGATTCTATTAAGCAGAGGGTGTAAGAAACGCAAATAACCATAAACCAGGGCGCACGTACGTTCGTTGGAATGTCCACTCTTTACCATCAGCATCCTCGTATACAGCCAATACCCATGCCTTCTTTGCAGTTCCCTCGCCTTCCCCCTCTTCTTCTTCTTCGTCTTGTGCTTCTGAGCCGACCTGAGAACCCCTCGCGAGCCTCCGACCTCGGTACACCAGATCCTTCAGCTGGCTACTCCGTAATTGTGCACTCTTGACACCGAGTACGAACGAAATGGCGTCCATGAGGTTAGATTTCCCCGCTCCATTTGGGCCGATCACAGACGTGAAGTTCTTGAATGGGCCTATGACTTGGTGTCCCCTGTCTCAATCCATTAGCATTATCTCGAAGTATTGCCTGACCGTGAACATACCGATAGGACTTGAAGTCAGAGACTTCAATGCGTACGAGCGGCATGTATTGTGGTGATGCTCTGTGTTAAGTAGTTTCTATTCATTTACCGGCAATATGTTACTTTCAAACGTTATCAGCAGAGATTATTCCTACGTACTTCCTGACTGGGTAGCCCGGAAGCGGACTCGGACTTGGTGGACGGGAGGAAACTTGGGAAGCCGGAAGCCAAGCACGGTCGCGCGCAGACGCGTATCGAACGCGTCGCACGTGATGTATCCGCGCTTATGCTCTTCCACGGCCAGCGCTACACGAGGTCGCGTAATCGACGCGTATCCTCTTTAAGTTTCACTCAACTCTCACTGCCTCGTTGCTGCCTCGACTCATCGCCCAACGCTTTACAGATGAGACCCAAATCCATCCCGAGTAATCCACACTATATGATGATCGGACGCGTTGTTTATGACCAGGCTGCGGCAAAGTCGCAACTTGCACTAATACAAGTACTGAACTGGGTAACTCAAGCGTTTGTACAACGGAGGTTTCGCTCAAGTTACTTCTGAATGTCATAAAACGTTTTCTCTCACCTTTTTCCTCTCACAATCCGTTGATACAGCTAGGTGGCTGCGCGCAAAGAGTAATAGGTATGACTACACGTTTCCTCAACGGCGTACGATCCATAGAGTCCATGCGACCTCAAAATAATTCCGGGCTGTGTTCTCGCTCAATAGTACGATTACACAGGTCTTCCTATGCATTGAACCTCCTGAAACCATCGACGCCCAGGTGATGCACTTTCTTTCGGCCACGCGTTAGCGCATCATCAATACACTTGCGAGTTCTGCATGAGACAAGACATGCACACTGACATCATCGGTAATTTCCTTCTGTGCCTTCACCTTTCCGTCTAGCCCATTTCAAAACCTATGTCAAGACCGGTATCGTTGGTCTAGTCTACTTCAAAACTGAGGGGTCCTCGCTGGTGGTCGCCATTACCGTTGTTTCGGGCTGATGGCAGTGATCGCCAGCTGCGGCAGACCTCATTGCGTCACGTGGGTCATTCCTGCTATAGACACAGGACGCGTTATATATTCCACTTATGTCTTTGGAGGGTTTGCAAGAGCAGCATAGAGGACAGAGGTAATATATCGCAAATTTTAGGGCATCCCGCAGGTTGCAGGCTGCAGGCTACAGGATTCTTCGTGCATACAGGCCAGTTTTGTCGATGAATACTGCGCAGACAATTGTGGTTCTCTTACAACTTACATATCAGCCGTACTTCACACTTATACATATAACTATCTGTAAAACTTGCCCCTAGGGGGTTTCCTACATGTTGTGCAACCCGCCACTGTACTTGCTCATTTGAGGTCTGAGTCAGATGCGCTTACGATGTTTGATCGCCAGCCTTCGGCACACCCTCGAGAGACCCAAAGCCATCACGGCATTTGCCTAATGGCGACCACCAGCCAACACCCTCAGTTTTGGTGCAGACCTTACACGAACTTGTGAGTGTAAGGTCTGCGGAGGAGACTATCGTTGGTCTCCGATGGTATGTATGGTGCGCGCGCAGGCCCCTGCAGGCCCTTTTCGTTATGCCAGTTGACAATGTCTTACGCCTCGAATCCGTTGAACCCGACTTCAATGCACAGCGGCGGGCATCGCCCGTCTTGCCCGTCTTGCCCGCAACACTACTCTAATTTTGAACTTGGGCAATGAGTATATAAACCACTTGTTGTTGGCCTTCATTCTACATCCACTTGAGCTTCTTCACATTTCTTCTCAACTTCTTTCAACCTTTTGACTCGTTCTCAACTTTCAATTTTTTTTCTTCAACGCGCATAATCACCACCATGAAATCCTTCTTCGTCCTTGCCGCCCTCGTCGCATCTGCCTTTGCCCAGGGTATCTCCATAGGCTCTCCCGCACCTCACACTGAAGTGACAGGAGGAGAGACAATCACAGTCGAGATTGACAGACCCGTACGTCCCACTATAACTTGGATGATGGAAATTCACCTTAATCAAGCTCCTTGGATCTATAAGGACACGATTTCTGGCGCAGAGGACGTCTTCGTCGCCATCGGAGTCCAACAATGCAATGGCGGATGCGACAAGGCTCCCTTCATATTCGGTCAAATCGTCGCAAAGGGTGACTTCAACCCGCAAAGAGACTCCGATCCGACCAAGCCTCCCCACCAGAACTTCACCGTAACGCTTCCCAGTATTACGACTGATGATACTGGTATCGGTGAGATTCGTCTCAGCGTCGCTCATCTTGCGCTTGTCGGGGTACGGTTAACCTTTGAGCTGTGTTTTATCCATTGCTGTGCGCTGACGGGTTGGTTTATAGGCTTCGTTGTTCCCAACGGTCGATACAGCGAACATTACCTTGAATGTTGTCCCCCCTAACGTCGTTGGCCACGGAGCAGACGGCTCATAAGCGCATTATCACAATGCTGTCGGTCATGAGGGTTCGTCCTCTCATTGGATGGTACTAGGGTGTTCATGGATTCTCGGAGCTCCAGCTTCCTTGCGCTACTTTACTTAACATGATTCATTTTGTAACGGACTATTCGGACAATCGCATATGACTTGTGGATGCTATGGCGTACGACCCGGACGTACTGTATCCCAAATTCAGCGAGAAGGTATGTTATTCACTTGTACGGCATAGACGAGGTTCAGGTTGGTGCCAGATACTACAGCTCACTTTAGCAACCCCCTGGGAATCGTGGTGACATCTCCAACACATAGCAGTAGACAATATGTCTGCAAATTCTCCGTGTTTGACTAGCTACAATACAGTTTTGCGTTCACGACTATGAACCCACTTAATGACCTTGAATCGACTGGGCTTGGTACGGCTCCTCCAGATACTTCAGCTCCTCCTCAGTCAAAGTGACATGGACGCCCTCTACAAAAACGAAGGGGTTCAGACTTAACCGCAACCAAAACAGCACCATAACCAAAACTAAGTACTCACTGATGATATCCTCAAGGTTGCTAAGATTAGTGGTGCCGACAATAGGAGCCGTAACGCCCTCCTTGGAGAGGATCCAAGCAATGGAAATTTGAGCCATGCTTACTCCTTTCTTCTTTGATAGTTCCTCGACCCTAATTGGCGGAATATCGAATTAGGTATGGTTATCGCTTTAGTACTGGTGTAGTGGGTACGAACCTATTGATGATTGCCTCGTTACCCTTGCCTGTGTACAGGCTTACCCATTGATCCGTCTTGCTACGATGAGATTCGACTTTGACAGGACGTGTCAGGACTCCTCGAGCCAGAGGAGACCAAGGGATAGAGCCGACGCCGAACAACTATATCCCGAGAAGTCAGAAATTGGTCGAGACGAATAAGCTGTGGATTGTAAACTGACCTTGAGAGTTGGAAACATTTCCCGTTCCTCTTCACGGTAGAGCAAACTGTAGTGGTTCTGCATCGAGATGAACGGAGTCAGGTTGTTCTGAATAGCGTAGTCTTGAGAAAATCAAATATTAGTGAGAGCGGTCGCATTGGAGATCCTTGCGATGCTTACTCTGCATTTGGTGGACTGCAAATAGGTGAAGGTCAATAACTGGTGCTGAACACTACGAGAGAGTGTACTGACATTGATACGCGTAGCAAGAACTCATGCCAATGTAACGAACGTATCCTGCTTTGACGACATCGTGCAAAGCGTGCATCTGAAAGAATGATGTAAGTTATCAGGTACCGAGGAAGATAATTGGGTGACTGCATACGGTTTCCTCGATGGGGGTGGTAGGGTCAAATCGGTGGCCTGCATAATACAAAATGAGCAATAATCCCTGACGTGGACGAAGATAACAACCAACATTGAAGAACGTCGATGTAATCCACCTGAAGCCTCTCCAAGCTCTTCTTGACCGAGTCGAAGATGTGCTGTGTATAAATCGACGTTTGAGATGTTTTCTTCTAGAGAAGCCAAAATACTGACCTTGCGATTGAGTCCGTGCTGGTTTATGATCCCAAGCTCGTCGAGCGACTTCCCGAAGGTGTTGAATCCGTATTCAGGGCCGACGGGGAAGAAGACCTACGCATACTCCCGTTTCAATATACATTTGCAAATGATCAAATGAAAGGCAAACAGACCTTGGTCATAATAACGAGCTCCTCACGAGGAAGGTTAAGCTTCTTGATAGCCTTCCCGAGGAGGATCTCGGAGAGTCCATTGGAGTATACCTAAACAAAGTCGAAGTTAGGAGGATCACAACCGAGGAGATCTTACAGCGTACGTTAGCGGTATCGAATGTTGTAATTCCGTGATCATATCTATGCATGTGGTTTAGCATAAGGTGATGAGAGACAGCAGTATATGATAACTTACGCATATTTGATGTGCTTAGTGACTTCCTCCTCGTCATCAATGACCCACTCGGACCAGCCCTTGCTGCCATACGACATGCAACCCAAGATGATTTTGGACACCTTCAAGCCGGATTTGCCCAAACGGACTGCCAAAGTGTCAGCTTCAAGCTGCGGATAGTGAGAGGGACACACACCGTAGGGCATCTTCTTCTCGGACGTGGCAGACATTGTGGGTAGATAGAGGATTCAGGGGTGTAGGGTCCTAAGGGTATGTTCTCAGGATGCGCTTTCACCGTCGGGCTGAGGTGTGCTGTTTATATGTGCATCTCACACTATAAGCGTGACCGTGCGTATTCCAGAAGCCAGAAGCCAGACTTTGGGAATGTAGAACGTCGACGTCATATCGGACAACCCATTGGCAGTGATTTGCCGACACCGGGAAATGACAACGGCACTCAACTATCTTCAAATTCATCTCATCCTCTAGGCTCTAAGTAAAGGCTCGGATACGTAGATACGTATCCCCATTCGGCATCATAGGAAGGTTCGGCAGGAGCCCCAGTGAGTTTATACTTCAATTTCTCGGACAATTCGATGTGCTGAGTACCCTGCCGGTGTGGGATTGGGATGAAAAGACCTCGAGTGTGAAGACGGGTCGATATTGGCTATCATATTAGATAGTCACTCGCGACGCGAGAAATATACTTCTACCTGTGGGGACTGCATAGATCATACAGACGTCGACAAGAAGAAACTATCAAGGTCGTGGACATTCAAGTTGCGGTTGGCAATGCAGTGACATCACCGACATGACCGTCATTGCTGACGGACATTGATGGCGTTCAGTATACGGTCACGTGCTTTCTGGCTCGCTAAGTCCAGGACAAACCTTTCAGCTGAGTTTCAATTGTCATGACCTTGTAACTCCATCGCCGTGCTGCATCCAAGACGTCCAGTGCTTTCTCGTCTGATTCGACAGTCACTGGTATACCGATGGCTTAAATGTAGCAAAGGCAATGGAGTAGCACGCTGACTCGGAGACAGCGGCGCGCGTTTACATAACGACGCTGGCGGTTTGTATCTTCAAGCTTCCAGCTACATTGAAAACTACGTGGGTATATACTTGACCGTGCAAACGACTGTATGCATGCATACTCAAGATCTCCCCTTCTGCGAGCGTGAAGGAGGAGGCGAAAATGACGCAGACACGCGTACGGATTGGTGCAACGCGATTGGCTCGCGTCGCCGTCGAGCTTGGTTCTTAACGTGTCCGCGGAGTCTACCAGCCAACGTTCTCCACCTCCCTCTTTAAGACGACGCGTTATATTTATGCTGACCACTTTGCTTTCCTTTCTTTCATACCACGATCTACTACGATGCCCGCCTGGACGAAAGAGACCCTCCTCCCACCGTGGCCCAAGGTCCACGATATCAAGCTGAGCAAAGCCGATTTCTACGAGTCGTCGCGCAAAGAGGTCGCAGATGGCGCTGACAGCCTCGATAGACACAGGCCGCTTGGACCCGCTGACCGATATGGGCAGCAGAATCGCAGGGCGGGGACCAATGGTGTCAACGACGACGCCGAATACTCGGACACTGGCAGGCCTTTGAAAACCCAATCATATGTTACCAATGGCTTCAGTGAAGACTGGCGGGAGAAACTGGCAAGTCCAGACTTTGTCGTGAGTGTGCGCGACGTGAAGAAGGCGTCTCCCGAGTAAGCCTTTTATATTTTACGTCCATATACAATACTGTGTTCACATGCACTCAGCTTCAATGTGCTTGCGCCTCAAGTGAGATTTTGCTCATCTGATTTAGGTCCATAATGAGTTATTTACGCGTATATGCAGAACCATGAATTTGGACGCTACGTTCTGCCAGTATCGGAGGCCGACATCAAGAACCAAGACTGGCCTGGTAAGAAGAAGGACGACAAAGGACAGAGCAAAACAAAAGACAATGCTGAAGATCAATCTGGCGGTGAGAAAGCGAATGGACAAGCCGAATCGCAGGACAATAAGACGGATGGTCCTGAACTGACCGACGATCAACGAGTGTTCCTCGACAAGTTGATTGCAGAAATGCATCTGGTCGAGTCGTTCAAGAACAACCCAGGTAGACCAAATGGTGAACTCAAGCTGTTGAATGGCGACGCCATGCAGCAACTTGAGAGTCATCTCAGCATCGATGACCAGTGCGTCACTTCATCTAGGGTACCATGACTTGTTTCATTCATATTGCTGGCCTCGTTGCCCTGGCAGGAGCACGCCTGACTCCTGGATTCCTCGCTCTTCTCGTCTGTTACGTCTTACAGGTAAACATCCTTTGAATGCCGAGGCCGATATGGTGGAACTCTTCGAAGCGGGTCTCATAACACCTACCAAGTAAGTAACCTGATTGTATGCGCACATATAGTCACCTAATTTGTCGTTCTAGGCTACACTACGTCCGTAGTCACGCCGCGGTCCCTCAGTTGACCTGGGAGACGCATAAGCTCTCCATCTTCTCTCACCCACCCAACTTGATCGCCAAACCGAAAGAATGGTCCATGGACGATCTGGCTTCTGGCCGATTCAGAATCATTGAGTTACCCGTTACCTTTGGCTGCGACGGAAGTACGTTGACTTCGTACTCTGCAAAATGCGCCATATTCATGAATGTGGTGTAATAGATCGTCGAAAGGAAATGAACATGGTGAAGAAGACTGCTGCATTCAACTGGTCCTGTGCAGGAGTTTCCACATGCCTTTGGAGAGGTGTTCTCGTTCGTGACATATTACTAGCATCTGGGTTACAGGACCAACCCGACGAAGAACGCTGGTATGTATCGGCTTCTGGTACGATGAAATTGATGCTCTAACGGTTCTCCCGTAGGTACCTCAACTTCGAGGGAGCAGATGAACCATCCGAAGGACCGTACGCAACATCCATTCCGCTCTTGCATGCCATGAACAGCTCCAACGATGTCATGCTTGTGTTCGGCATGAATGGACGCGTCTTACATCCCGATCATGGATACGTATGTCTCACTCTCGTCTTGACGAACTCATAAAATGACCGAACCCGTCGGTGTTTGTAGCCGCTTCGCATCATCATCCCCGGTTTTGTCGGAGGCCGACAGGTCAAATGGCTAAGCAAGGTGCGCATTCATTGTTAGTACACGAATCCTCTTTACAGATGAGTGAGAATACGCGGGTAGATGTGGGTTTCGAAGGAGCCGAATCGGTCACACTACCGTGGGTCCCACTCCATATGAAATGCTCCATTCTCATGCTCATGCTCTCGATAAACGTACAGATATTTGGGACAACCGAGTTGTACCCACCATCATCGACTCAAGGGAACATCCACTAGCTAGCGCGTTCTTCCATCATGAGAGTACAGCGGTGAACGAACAGTGCTTACAGTCCGTCATAGTCAAGCCGGGGCATGACGAACGTATCCCGCTCAATAATAAAGGTGATTTAGGTGGGACGTACACCGTCGAGGGTTATGCGTTCAGTGGAGGCGGGGATCGCGTTGAAAGAGTGGAGTTGAGTCTTGATGGTGGTAAGACTTGGCTGTATTGTATTAGACGGTTTGTGGAAGCCCCGCTTAGGCATGGAGAGAAGTATTGGGCTTGGATCTTTTGGTAGGAGCAGATACTTCTCTCAATGTCACGCATATACCCACTCATACTTCGTATTGAAGGTCCTGTGAGGTGAAGGTACAAGAACTCGTTGATGCCCAGGACATTATTGTTCGTGCGCAAGACAGTAGGAAGAACTTCCAACCCGAACATATCACCTGGTTAGTTTTCTTTCCCGAATTCCTCTTATTCATTGGTGACGAGCTGAGTATCGTTGTAGGAACCTGATGGTACGTCCACTCTTAGGTTGTGTGGTCCTCTAACTAAGCCCTTCTCACTCGATAACAGGGCATGATGAAGTGAGTGGCATCCAACCTGACTATATGCGCCTAGTCACTCAGCTCGTGGTTCTGTACAGCAATGCCTGGTATCGCGTGAAACCTAAGATCATACAAGACCCGAAGACTTCTCTAGCAGTCGTTCAATTCCAACACCCCGTTGCGCCAGGTAACGGGGACGGAGGCTGGATGGACGCTTTGACTGACAAAAGCAGCGAGAAGACTGAGGATAAGAAGGACGATTTGAAGACGTTTTCCCTCGAAGAGATTTCGAAGCATAACAGCAAGGTACGTGCTACTTTTGTCTGTTATCCATATGTAGCATGTCATGAGTATTGATTGTTTGGGTGGTAGGACGATGCATGGCTCATCTTGGACAATAAGGTGTACGATGTAACGTCGGTACTCTCTTGGCATCCCGGTGGGGCTCAGGCTATCTTGAGTTATGCTGGTAAAGCTACGGTCGACGTGACGAACGAGGTATGTGTCAACTACTTGTTGAATATATGAAGAGATCACCGAATCGGAGTGTCTATTTGCCTGCAGTACAAAGGAATACACGACAATTGTAAGCATCCTCCATCCCTGACTCATGGACTATATTGACGTTGTCCGCAGATGCAAACGGCAAGAAAGACGAGTGTCTTATTGGTGCGCTGACGGAAGAAGGTATCAAGTCTATGCAAGAGGATGCCGTCCGTGCAGCAAAGGAACTTGCAAAGGTTAAGGAAGAACGAAAGGGTATGGCCCTCCAACCGGACCTCTTCACTCAGGCGAAGCTCGTCAAGCGGAAAGAAGTGTCTTCAGATACAAGGTCAGCAGCTAGTTCAATCGAATCGTTACCTCTAAGTAGCTGATATCCACTATACCATAGGTTATACACATTCGAGCTACCGCGTAAGGAAGATGGAAGTCCCGGGACCTTAGGGCTACCCGTTGGTAGACATGTTCAGATCTCCGTCCATTTCAAGGATCAAGCGGTGTTGAGAAACTATACGCCTACTCGTCCTGTATTACCTAGCGAGGACGATGGGACGTTCGATTTGCTCGTGAAGACGTACTTGCCTACTGAGGGCGGACCGTTTCCTCCTGGAGGGACGGTATCGAACTTCTTGGATTGTATGGACGAAAGTCAGTGATAACGCCCTTTCTCTTTCTATGCAAAGAGGGAGTTACTAGTACTTATCTCTGTGTGCTCAATAGATGAGATGATCGATATTCGTGGTCCGTCCGGCGGTATAACCTACCTTGGGCACGGCAAATTCGACATCGAAGGAAAGGAGTATAACTTCAAGAAGGTATGTCGGCTCTCTTCGTAATGGTATTTCTCTCTCAACTGCCACTAACCCCACCTATAGATCAACCTCGTCGCTGGAGGAAGCGGTCTCACTCCGCATTGGCAACTTGTTCACGCCGTTCTATCTGACCCCAGTGATAACACTTGCATTTCGCTCCTTGACAGGTGATCGTTTTCGTCTCGAATCTCCTTTTACGATCTTGGTTGATGTTTCTGCACCCATTTTCCAGTAATAAGAGTTATGACGACATTCTACTCAGAGAAGAGTTGCAGGCCTATGCCAAGGAGGAGCCTGAACGATTCAAGATCTGGCATATCCTTTCTCATGCTCCTCCCGATGAAGATTTCAAGGTGAGCAAATTCTAGCCATGTTCATAGGGTTCTCACTCGTTGACCTCAAAACTCGCATGATAGTGCACGATTGGTCGCCTGGACCAAAAGATTATGTACGTATACATTTCACATCATTTCTACCGATCGCGAATGAACTCTGAGATGGTTGATTACAGGGAAGAGCATTTCTATCCCGTTGACGAAGGCGCGGGTACGCTGTTGTGTGGTCCGCCTGGGTTGATTGAGAAGGCTGCATTACCTGGGTTGAAAGCTATGGGTTTCAAGGACGGAGAGAACGTATTCGGTTACTGAATGGGTAATATTGGCAAGGGGACGAGGCAAGACGGAATCCAACTTCGATGATTATCTCGGTTATTACGGGGAAAATGAAATATTGTAGCCAATTAGCACTTGTAGTAGTAGATTATAGGCATAGGGTACTGTAAATCTATAGCATATCGACCGGCGATTTCTCTCTGCTACCAGCATGCTCCAATGGTCCGTTTCTCATGGCGGCAAGTCGTAGGCTGATCAATGTACGAACGTCAAGGTACCAACAGTAGTTTCCTGAGTGAGGGCCATCCCGATGTCCTTTGGGTCCCGGAGGTTGAGCATCAATCTGCTGATAAGAGTGCTCGCAATCCTGTTCAAGTTATGGTGTCAATGAAGGCTGCAAACGAAGCAGAGAGAACCGAAAACGCCCTTACACAGTAGTGAAAGTAGAGACCTCGATACAATCTCGGCATAACTGGGACTATGGTTAGATCTGACGCGGAGGCGGTGAATGTATACATCGAACTTACCAGATTGGACAAGAGGTTGAGGAGATACGATACTATCAAGAGCCTGGATAACTCGATGAGAAGGGCTGAAATCATGAGACTAAGCAGCATACCCGAAATACACGGTGCCTGGCGAAACATGAGTACAAAATGAATATATTACGAAAACAACGAAAGTAACACTCACCATCGCGCATCATTAACGAGGAAATACTATTATGAACGAGTTTTGCAAGAGTAAGACATTTATACAGCGTAAGAGCAAAGATGATGATGTCGAATAGCATGGCTATTGCCAACGTGATTGCAAGGTCTGTGAACGCTTTCAAGTTTCGTAAACTCTAAGAAATTGAAACAGGAAATGCGTACAATGCGTTCTGGCGGAGTCGTATATTAGTTGGCTGTGATGTCATGGATAGGTGTGAAGGAATGCTCACTGGGCATCGCTAAAATGTGACCCACACGCCGTGAACCAGGGCGGAATGTCATCCAATGGAACACTCGGCAGTTTTTGGCTCGCATTTAATGCCCACTTTGAACCCACTTCAGCATACGTTGACGCGGAATCGCAGAATAGGCCTACCATAGCGACGCCGAATCCGCAAACGATATAGGTGACGAGACATAACAGGACCACTCGCGAGCACTCATAGAGCGCGTAAGTGCGGATAGTGAGGAGAACTAAATGGAGGTAGAGTATGAGAGTTCTTGCCGGGCAAGTCTCTAATCGAGAACCGTACTCACTTGCGATTAGGACCACCGATATTGCACAGTAAAGCTGATGAAAAAATTGAAAACTATGGCACCTGACGTAGACAGTTGAGTACATATTCAAGGCTGAATGTGTGATACCTGCCGGACATACGTCTGCGTTGTACAATGAGCATTTCGAAACATCAAGTCGTTGCGAGGCGACTCACTTGTATGGACAGCCTAGGTGAATATATCTGCACTGCGACGGGAATGTGAGCTATTAGGGAGCTGTATCGATTGAGGAAATATAGGAAAGAAGTGAAGGAACATCGTCGCTGCCAGTAGAGCGAGATCTCATCGGGTAGGGTCAATATCCAGTCGTAGTAGAGGATGGCTTTTGTATTGTGCCGTGTAGCAATGAGTTGTTGATTCGCGTGCAACAGGGATCAGACGGACGTACCCAGCGAGACAGCGACAGAGTAACGGCTAAGATAAATAGACTGAGCACTAGTGGGACAGTCAGTTGGTATGTAAGTTCGCAGTTGGGTCATGAGAATAACGGCATACAAGAAGTGGAAGTAGCTCATAGATTCACGAGCAAAGCACACGTCCGAGGCAACGAGTGTTTCAGTACTTGAACGGCTTCGCAGAAGGAGAATAGAACCGCGCAAGAGACCGGAAGGCTTGCAGTAATAACTCGCCAGTTTAAGCACTGAGAGCCTGAGCGCCTCTCCGAGTGGAACCGGAGGGAAGAGGGCTGAACGCTCTAAGCAAGTCAACTCCGATCTCTGCCTCAATGGCCGAGGCTGGAAAATACGGCAAGCCACAAGGATGAGCATACTGAAACAAGAACAGATTGTCCGACTTTCAATCGCAATGTCAGCGGGGCGGCCGTAGACTGCTGAGGACGCGGCCCTATCAAGCTGGCATGCGTGGAACGGGACCTATCTTTCACCGCGGGCACGGGGATTGTAAGCTGTCAAGCTTGGGGTTAATGTGGACATTTGGGTTCTACCTTGATTAAGCTATGGCTGTACAAGTTACCTTGATATATAACTATTTCCTGAGGACCACGTTATGAATGAGAAGACACAGACACGAAAAGCAAGAGCACCTGGGGGTTTCCAAGCATCGGGCAGTTACATTGACAGCCAATTACGAATGCTCTACGCAAGAGAATGGTGATTATTTACTGTAGTCTCCGAGCGGGTCGTCATTCCAAAAGACATGGAGTCCGAGGCATCACTCCGCGGGGAAGCAGATGGGTCGGCAAAGGCCATCGGGGTCCTGATGATCTCTTCTGAATATACATCAGGTTTGTTGGGATTGCGCAGGTTCAGCATGAGCCTGCTGATGAGCGCGCTTGACGTGCTATGTATAGTATCACGATGTCAAAGTAGCACTGGACACGGGTAGAAATGACGACTGACCATGCAGAGAAGGTTGTGACTTCGATGATATCACGATATTTCTTCATATATCATGGGGATTAATCGGATAATGCGCATGCATCTAGAGATACAGATGACATACCAGTGTCGAGATGATGTTGAGTGTATGTCCTACGATCAGGAATCTGTAAAATGTACCGGTCATCCCAAACCATGCTGACTGGCAAAGCGAAAGTGCCTACGCGAAGTACATGGTTCCTAAAGGGTTCCTCGGTGTCAATCGTGAAAATCTGAAAGAAAAGGAGTGCCCATACCATCACGCATCATAAGAGTTATCAGTCTATTACTCGTGTGCTTCCTATACCGAAGGCATTTATACAAGGTGAGGCAAAAGATGATGATATCATAAGACATTGCTGCCATGAGATCGATAGCGAGGTCTTGCATATACCAATCAGACGACATGACTGATAAACGAAGCCAACAAATACTTACAAAATGTCCTAAACGTGATGTCAAATTGGGCAAGTACATATATACAGCTAATGCACTCACTGCTTGTCGCTGAGAACAGACTTGCATGCCCTAGACCCCGACAAAACCATGCAGACATCAGGTCCTGGCAGGTGTTCTCCCATTAGAATTGCCCACTAGGTTTGGAACTTAGGAAATCCGTTTTCAACATGGGTATACGACACTCACTATGACAACGCCGAAGCCAACAATCATGTAGGTCACAAGGGAAATAAGCACTATACGGGAATGGCCATATAATGCGTATGTGCGAAGAGTCAGAAGTACTGCAAAGACAGATGGTGTCAGGAAACACAGCAAGAGAAGAGCTGGGGGACTAAGGTTCATACCTGCCGTGATAAGGATAGACAGCGCGGAAAACAACTGGTGAAATGCTTGGAGCTTTTTGCGACTATCGTTAACATGAGCCGGCGAATTTAATTTGAAAGAAGAGCTCTGAACAAATCTAGACGCACGTCTAGTTACTGCTAAGTCAGAGAAGGCGCATGGGGAAGATGTGATGTATGCTCACTTCTTCGGGGATGACCGTATAAAATTCGATCCCTACAGGCACATGTGCCAGGAGAGAGGCATAACGATTGATGTAGTAGAGCAAGGATGTTGCAGAGAATTTATGCTTCCAGAATAGCCTGATCTCTTCTGGTAATGTCAAAAGCCAGTCGTAGTATAGGATCGCTATCAAAGCAAGGTTCAGTCTTGTATAGTATTGAGTGAGCTTATAGAAGAGGACGTACTCAGCGACGCTGCAACGGAACATCGATCGAGGTAAATCGACTGAGCACTACAAAGAAACCTAATCAGGCCTGAGGTGGTCGGAATGCAGCTACAAAGCTTACGAGAATAGTATCAAGTCACTGGACATTGCGTTGGATACTTCGTCTGAGTCGTTGCGGTATGTCTGTTGTCAGTACTTCCATCGGCCAAACCGCTACCATTACTATATAGTCTCACCGATGTATGCGTGACCTACCTCCGGAGCGGGCGAAAGTGCCATACAGTCGGAATCGTCCATACTCAAGTGCTTCACTTTGACAGAGACGGATGTATTGCGCGACGTGTGATCAGGCCAACAACAACTTCCCTTTCAACGTGAGACTCGCCACAGGTATGGTCGACTGAACGATATCAAGGATTCTCCTTATCGCACTGTCTCTGCAGGATCATCCATAGGCTTGCCTACCCTGCTACGAATAAACAACAAGTTCGCTATATCAGTTTGACACTGAATCGCCTTACCAGCGATTCAATAGCTTCCAGTCTGTTGTGAACCTTCTAGGGCTGGATCATCAGTGAACGGTTGCCCCGCCTCATACTGATGAAACAAATTCGGCGGTGATATGTGCATCCTCAATCATCGTGGTCTATATTCGCTGGATTTTCAAGGGAGTGAATTGTGGAAGATGTTTATAACCACTAGGTTTGCGGTACATGTCGGACTTCCCATACGTCCCCTGAACGAACGGGGCTGGGCCTATGCTGCCATTAATAACACCCACAGCTCGGGTTCTCATGCATCTCATGACGCACCTTGGTAGAACGCTTCATATGCACACTTGTACGCTTGTCAAGTTGTGCGAAGACTGCAAAGATGCAATGCAAGGACGATATCTCCTGCACATCGATATCTACCTCGATGTGAATCATCTTTCGTACGAGTTCAAGTGTTCCGGGATCCAGTTTCGCCATCGAGTTCTTTAAGACAAGGGAATATCAAACCCTCGTGAGACCATGATTGTCGTGTATCGCATATGGTTGTTACAGATGCGTTCAGATGCCAATGCCCGCTACTTTGGTCAAGGGGTGGGGATGTGCCTGACAGTGACGACGGCAGGCCGAGAATTGGTCAACTTCGGAGGGAATACTGGCAAATCACCCATTCAAGCAAGACAGTCACAGATCAGCGGTATAAGAAAGTCGGCTGAGCATAGAGAAGACGGTGCACTGTGTGGGTAAGTGAACGGGGCATATGTGAGCAAGATCATAGATGTACATAGCACACTGGGCCCGGATCGTCCTAGTTGAATGTCTGGCAACTTCATGACTGTCTTCCAAGTTTCATTGCTAGAGGCTGAAAGGGATCTTCAAGGAGCTGCAAAGAAGTTTCGCGTTCTCAGTTCTGCTGTCTGCAGACGACCGACGTTGAATATTCAACTTCCAGCGCCAAAGCGGTGTCACGAGGCTGAGACACGTTCACGTGACCGGAAATCGCGAAGACATCGGAAAGTTTGAAAAATCGTGGGTCGCGGGTAACATCTTCCAAGACTGCTTTACGAATAGCGAGACCCATACACTCAAACTAGACGCATCTGTTTCTTTTCAGATAATTTGTCTTTGACAGTAACAGCCAGTCTTGGACATTCTACACAGTAGATCGGTGATTGTCTGATGCCGCACTATGCGAGAAGGTCGACAGTTCAAAAGACTCGGGCTCTAAGGCATCCGTCCGCTGGGCAACAGATGGTATCACAAATACCAGCGGAGTCCTTGTGATCTCTTCTGAGTATACGTCAGGTTTTCTGGGATCGCGCAGGTTTAGCATGAGCCTGCTAATGAGAGCACTTGATGTACTACAGTTCAAAAAGATCAATAGTAGCACTAAACGCAGCAAAATCCGCTTCAGAGCTGCTGAGCATGACAACTTACCATGCAGAAAAGGTTGTGGCCTCGATGATATTGCGATATTTCTTCCCGGTGATCAATCGACGACGTACATTCATGCATGCATGTAAAAGGCTTACCAGTGTCGAGATAATGTTAAGCGTATGTCCTATGATGAGAAACCTACAAATTTCATCGGTCATCCCAGACCGTGCTGGTTGGCAAAGATAAGTGGCCCTACGCAAAGTACATCGTTCCTGAAGGGAAACTCGAGTGTCAGCTATGATTTATATTCACTGAAAACGCAACAACCGTACCATCAAGCATCATGAGAGTTATGAGCCTACTGTTAGTTTGTCTCCTATACTGCAGGCATTGATACAGGGTGAGACAAAAAATAATGATGTCGTAGGACATTGCAGCTATCAACGCGATGGACAGAGCTTGCGAGAAGCATAAGGCTGTGTGATTGACGCACCCACCAACTCGTGAATCACTCACATAACAGCCTAGGGGCGATTGGTCAAATTGTATACATATCCAGAGCTTACACTCACTGCATGTCACTGAAGAGAGATTTACATGTCCTAGAGTTTGCCGCAATCACGCAGACTTCAGGTCCTGGTTCACCTTGTGCCTTCAAGATTGCCCACTGTTCTGTGACTCAATAATGTATCTCCCAAGAGTGTAGGACACTTACTATGGCGACGCTGAAGCCACAGATCATGTAGACGACAAGGGAGATCAGCACTATACGGGAACGGCCGTATAATGCGTATGTGCGGAGGGTCAGAAGCACTGGAAGGGATGATGTGATGAGAAAATCAGTGGGTGATTCAAGTTAGATGTTATGGCTCGTACCTGCGGTAATACTGATCGACACGGCAGAAAACAACTGGTGAAATTCTTGCAGTTTTTTGCGCCTTATTCTCAGCGTGAGCGAGCGAACAGGGATAACCGAACAAATGAAATAGACGTACGGCTATCTGAAAGTAAGTCAGACACACGACGCATATGCAATATTCACTCACTTCCTCGGGAAGAATTGCGTAAAATTCCATCGCTACCGGCACATGTGCGAGAAGCGAGACATAACGGTTGATATAGTAGAGCACGGAGGTTGCAGATAATTCACGCCTCCAGAACAGCCTGATCTCTTCCGGTAACGTCAAGAGCCAATCGTAGTACAAAATCGCTACCAAAGCAAGCGTAAGTCCTAAAACGAGGGTACTCGCATTGAAGAGGACGTACTGAGGGACGCTGCAACAGAGCACCGATCGAGGTGAATTGACCGAGCACTACAGAGGTCTTCATCAGTTTGCCGTACTTGATTATCAGTATATGCACTTACGAGAATAGTGTTAAGTCACTGGACATGGCGTTGGGGAGTTCGCTTTGTACGTCGTCGGTCAGAATATCAGAGAGTCATAGTTTCTGGTGGGGCCGAACGCCAGAACCGAATGTACCACCGTACAAGTATCTCGGGAATTGGATGCTTGTGGGGGTACGTGAAGCATGTGCGGAATACCTGCTACTATATATAGTCCCATCGATGTGACCTACCCTCGGAGCGAGCAAAAGCGTTGGACGGTCGGAACCGACCGTGAAGAAGTGCTTCATAGGGAGAGAAGGGTGTACACCTGTACTGCGCGCCATGTCGCAGGTACCGGTGTTGTGAGTAAAACAGTGACTTTCCTCCGGCATGCGAACCAGTGTTCGTTAACTGAACTTAATCAAAGATTTACCTCGGTCGCAATGTCTCCGCAGGATCGTCCATGCACAAATAGCCCCGTCTGAACATTTTGCCTTGAAGTAGTCCGCTACATCCGTTCGACACTCCACAACGCCTTACAAGTGATCGATCATCCACCAATCTGTCAACATTCTCCAAGGCTGTATTCACCCTTGGGCGACGCGTCTCGTCAGACCAATCAAACGAGCTTGGCGGCAGTATGTGCTGCTTACCATTGAAGGAAGACGACCCTTTGTAGCTACGCACATAATTCAAAACGGCTGGCATCGAGGCACAAGCCGTGACGCATATAGCCACAAAGTTCGCGAGATAGGTCGGACTTCCCATACGTCCCGTGAATGAGCGGAGATTCCTATGTTAATTTCGAAGGAAGCACTCAGCTCGATTTTCGTGGGCTCACCTGCCAGCCTGAGTTGATTGCTTGGCTTACAGTGGCCTGCCAGTGTGATAGGTAGTCTTTATTCTGTAGATCCTGTCAGACCTCGAGTAGCCCATCAAGGGTACATCAGAATCCAGCTCGTTGTCATTCTTGAGGTCGGATGTTGCCCACGGGAACACATTCGTGAGACCAGATGGTCGGTCGTGCACATATGCGTGTCATAGGTACCGACGGTCGACAACGTTCAAGGGCAGGGGTGGGAGTCTGCTACAAAATCAACAAGTTTGCAAGTGGATTGTCACTAGGGTTGGTTCATTCCTAGTACTCTTCCACATGCACGGAGTGGTCAAAGATGGTCGTTGCCCAGCCGTTCTCTCGCACCCCCAGAACGGATGGGTTCGAGACCAAATTGAAAGAGACTTGATTTTGACTTTCTGTTTCGGATTTCCAAATTCCAAGTGGAAATCGATCAGGGAGTTTCAAGATTAGATTAGATCATGGCAAGCTGTAAGATCAGATGCACGTGTGACGTCAGCAGGCTCGAGGCTCAACGAGAGGCTCTTTCCTGTTCTCCTCTGAGTTCTCTCTCTCGCTCACCCTCAGCTACGATTGCAATCATAGGAACCCTAACACTGTGATTTCAATCAAACATATCGTAATTATACTGACCTTTGACGAGTTGATAAGTTACTCTCTATGTCATCGTCAATGAAGTTCAACAACAGAGTATCAATGTCGCCGCGCGGCCAGGATGGTTTCTCGAACCTTCGAGTAGGTAGGGCAGTGTAACCCCCAATCCGCATCAAGGATATTCAACTCCATCTCGGTGAAAAAAGTTCCTGAGATCAAAGTAAGCTCCGTACCAGGCTATCTTCATTAAATCTGCAGACAGTCTTGGTAAGTGCACAGACATATCGATTCCATCCGCCGCCAGAAAGTCATGCTTGTCCTCAGGGTAATCCTCCACCCGTTCGGGATGAGGTCCCGGAGAATCTCCGGCTGGTGGGGCTGGTGGGGGTAAGGTTGACTATAAATACCCCAATGAGGGACGCAGGAATCCCAAGCTTGCTATCTCTCTTGAGCCTGAATTCTCGTCGCTACTTCCTGACTTCACTCGACTACAAACCTTACGCCTACAATCATGCCCGCTTCTAAGTTCGAGAAGCTTAACACTGGTGCTCTCATGCCCACTCTCGGTTTCGGTATGTCAAGCACATTCCTAGTTTGCAGTCGTTAGCTTGAGCGGTTATGCTAATATTCCTTATCTTACACAGGCACCTGGAAGTCGCAGCCAGGCAAAGTCGAGAAAGCCGTTGAGGTTGCCCTGAAGAATGGCTACCGACACATCGACACTGCGACGGCGTACGAAAACGAGAAGGAGGTCGGAGTCGGTATCAAGGCCTCTGGCGTCCCTCGCGAGGAAATCTTCCTCGTCACCAAGCTCAACAACACAGACCACGCGGACCCAGAGGCAGCTCTTGAGTACTCGCTCAAGCAGCTCGACACTCCTTACCTCGACCTTTGTGAGTAACCTACGCACGATATCACTCGCACTTCGTACGACTGACATTCGATCTGATGCTCAGGGTTGATGCACTGGCCTGCACCCATGACGAAGGATGGAAAGGCAGACAAGAGCCTGAACTGGATCGATACCTGGAAGAAGATGGAGAAGATCTACAAGGAACATCCCGACAAAGTTCGCGCCATCGGTGTCTCGAACGTCTCCATCGAGTTCTTCGAGCAGCTCCTCAAGGAAGCTACCGTCGTTCCTGCAGTGAACCAGATCGAGCTCCATCCGTAAGTTTTCATGATCACCTTCAAAAAGCGTTTGAAGTGAATACTTACCAGCCTTGTTCAGTTCGTGCGTCCAGGATGACCTCGTGAAGTACTGCGTAGACAAGGGCATCGTCGTCACCGCCTACTCTCCTCTTGGCTCCGACAACTCGCCGCTCCTCACTCACCCTACTGTCGAGAAGCTCGCGAAGAAGTACGAAGTTAGCCCCGCCAACATCCTCATTTCGCTGCAAGCCAACAGGCCAGGCGTCACTGGTAAGTCTCCTTGGATTGTTTCCTCAACGTAACAAGATCGCTAACAACACGACAATCACAGTCCTCACGAAATCCGTCACCCCCGAGCGTATCATCGCAAACTCCAAGATCGTTGACCTCACTGACGAGGAGATCAAGGAGTTGCACGAAATCGAGAAGACTAAGCCTTTCCGTGCTTGCGCCCCCACTTGGACTGGTTGGGGATGGCTCGGGTTCCCCCAACCCAGAACCACTCTCAACGTTGCGTAGATGAAGTAGCATAGATGAAGTAGAATAATACCTGTACAGATAGAAAGATACCACCCTGTAGAATCTATACACAGTGCTTTGTCGCATGTCTTACTTATGGGAGAATCACACATTGGTTCGCACTACGCTCAGCGAATTCGATCAAGAGTAAGGCAAGGTAGCATTGACGTTTTCATGACGTTCAACCAATTCGACAGTACAAATGAGTTGCAGACAAAACGAAGAAAACGAGAGTGCCCGGAGACACCCCATGACGCATATCCCAACACTCGCACCAATCTCACTACATGAGAGCGGACGGCGACGAGGGGAGAACATTGGCATCACAGCGTGAAAATCTCCAAGAACTTCCCAACGAGAAAGAAACCGGAACCAAGGAATTCAAAACCAAACCATGAACAAGGCAATAAGAATAGAAGACGAACAAACGTAGTGATTCTTTTGCTATCCTCTGAAACTTCATCAGCTGGTCCGGGGAGGGTGAACAGGAACACTCACGATGTTGAACTAGGACGAGGGCTCTAATTGCCCTGTAAAGAGGTACACTAGAATTAGGCAGGAGCTGTATCCTTAACGACATGAAAGAAAACTATACCCCCAGAGGACCGCCCCGACCCATATGCTCAACAACCTGCGTTTGCTGAAGAGAAACGTACCTCTCGACCCATGAAACGATCGCACTCGTCGGGGTCTAATCTTCATCGTCGTCTTCTTCCATATCATCGTCTTCGGCGTCACTGATCGTTAGAATGTAGGCATCGCTAGGCGTTTCAGGCCATGGGGAACGGTTTTGCGAGGAAGATTGGTGGAAGGAGTTGAAGTAGGAGGTGGAAGGTCTTCTGCTCTCTGCCGCCGCCGCTGCAGACGACATAGCCTCATACTTCTTCATCGTTTCTTCGTGTTTCCTGTCAAAAGTATAGGCAATCACTTAGTCGCCACCTTTCATGGCATACAGACAACGCAAAGAGGAAAACACGAAGGAAGGTGCCCCACTCACCGTGTGGACTCCCTCAACTCGCGCATAATCGCATCTCTCTCCGGCTTCGTTTTGGCAGAAGTCAGCTTCTCCATCAATACTTTACTCTCTGCGATATGCTGCTCCAACAACTGCTGCTTCTCGGCCAAGATAGCTTTCTGAGTCTTCATGGGAGGGTGCGAAGCTACGGTAGGCGTGTAAGAGGTGGGGGAGGGAGGCTGCATGGATGGTATAGCGTTCTGAATGGTTTCGGATATGAAGGACTCAGCAAGATCCGAGAAGTCAAGAGGTGCGGGTTTCGCAGGAGCAGGGGAAGGGGAGGGTTTGGTTGGTGTGGCGGACTGTTCGGTTCTCTTCTTCACTTGCCGGAGACTTTTGAGCGCTCGTAGACGAAGTTCACTTTCCGCTGACGGCTTGGTTTCCGCGGGATCCACAGAGGGCTGTACCGAAATCTCCGCCTGAGCAACGGCTGGGTCAGATACGGGCAAGGCTACAGTTGGAGGAGAAGGGTCTTTCGAGGGTGGAGTTGGCGTTGCAACTGCCTTAGCCTCCTTAGCCATCCTAGCAGCGATCTCTTCCTTGCTCTTTGCGATCTTAGCCTCTAACTCTTTCTGACGGGCAAGAAGAGCATGTTTGGCGAGCGTCAATGAAGAAGACTTCGCGGTACTCTCTGATAGCGTCGGCGAGGGGGTAGTTGTTGGCGTCTCGTGATTCGACGGCACAAAGGAGAGGTCGGAGACTGCTGTCGTGGTTGCATGACTGGTGGTAGGAGAGGGCGTGGACTTCACGGGAACGGTAACAACGTCGGTTCGTGATTTACTATGGGGTGCGAAGGCAGGGGCAGTGGGGTCAAGTGTTTGCGATTTGAACGGTGGCGAATCGGGAATGGCACACAAAGACGTCAACGAAGGTAATGCGGCAGCTTTGGGTCGTCGAGTGAGCAATTCTGGAATATAACCATCATCGGAAGCAGAGACAACGTCCATAGCTTCGTCGTCATTGGATGGCAAATGAGGAGCATTTGAAGGACCCGCCACAGCTGTATCAAGAGTAAGCGGGGGAGGCTTTGGCGGGAGATTGGCCCGTTGAGACCGAGTCACCCTTGTGGGTGGAGGCGGCGGGGGCTCCTCCTCTTCCGCAATCTCGCCTTCCTCGAGCTCGCGGTACCACCATACACGAATGTGCTCTTTACCATCGCCAGCTCGGAGACGCGGACTCGCCCATGCTCTCTGGGCGATTTCTGCATCACGAAATTCAATCATGATTTTACCACGTTTCAAGTCCACTTCAATCCTAGGTTTATAGGACCTATCAAATGCATGTGCCCACTGTTTCCCGAATTGCGGAGTGCGGAACTTTTTGGGAAGCATGCCCATAACGAGTGTGCGGGAAGGGTCAGGGTTGGGAAGTTTCTTATGGGTAGATATGAAAGTGGAGTGCTTGTTCAATGGATCTGTATCGGGAGTCATACCAATGATTCTCTTGACGGCCATATCAGAGGGAGGGGGAGGTGGAGGCGGCGGGGGATGGAGCGGCTCGTGGGGGGCATCATTCATGAGAGGGGGAGGGGGGTAAGGAAGGGGTATATGCGGCGGAAGTTGTCTACCCATGGTAGCTACCTGGGCCATGTGATCTGCCATAGCAAAGTGGAAGAACTCGACAGGGTCCATAATAGACGGGAGCGGTGCCATAGGAGGCATTGCCATCTGTAACATAGGTTCCATAGGAACGTAAGGCAATTCATGTGGAATAGGAGGGAGGAAGGGAGGGTCTGTATGATGGGCTGGAATAGGCTTGACTGACCGCGATTTAGCCTTCTTCGCCATCTGTGAAGAGGTGGCAGAAGTGCTACCAGAAGGTTGAGTTTCAAGCCACCTGTTCTCTTGCTGAGAGTCTCCAGCTGTAGGTGGTTGTTTAGCTTGGGCCTCAGCGCGCTCACGCTTCCGTCTTTTTCTACGAGCAGTTCTACTCTCTACGACATCCCCCGAGGAGTCGACATCTTGAGGCGGCAAGGAGATTCCCTGGGAAGGACCAGGAACACTCTCTGACTCAACAGAGGCACTCCGTTTACGCTTGTTATCATGCGGAACATCTTCAAACCAGGTATTGAGCCAGCGGGCACCCACGGGAAAGGAGGCGGACCGTACCGTTTGTTTGCGAAGGTGCAGGGACTTCAACGAAACCAGATTCCTCCTGAGTTTTTGATTTCCATTTGTATTGTTCTTCATATATGTCCATGCCATGGTCTTGCTCTAGCTGTTGTATTTCTTGAACCTCTTCGGGCGAGTCATAAACTTCTTCGTCGAGCTGAGATTCAACATAGGCGACATCTCGATCCGACTCTTCGTCGTCGGAGATAACTATAGGAGAGTTGTAGGAGCCTGCACCGTGCCAGGCCATTTCGGCGGGTTCAGACAAAGTCGCCAAAGTAGTCTGTTGTCCTGGGGTCGAACGTTTGCGAGAAGGAGGGGGAGGAGAAGCGGATACACCCCGTATAAATTGCGTGACTGTTTTACATGCGACGTCACACACGTGACATCTCCCTTGCGTTCGCATAACGCTTCGCCGTGACACTGACAGGCATTAACCGTCTTGTACACCAGTTTCAACAACCATGGCGGTGAGTGAATGTGCAGTTCTGTCTCTGCTGAAGTACTGACATGATTTGTGGATAGTCCGGAATTAGCTTTCACGGAGGTACTTATAGTCTGATTGGTCGAGTTGTGGGCATACTGAAATGATGTTCAGGGCAACCACGATGCTTTGCGTTCTGGCAGGAGTTCTCTAAGGTGCGTCGTGCTGTTATTGTATAATTCGCATCGCAGACCATAACCAACGATTCTCCTATCATGCATCCCATAGTGCTACGCCGCTACCGATTTCCCCGCCCAGTGCAAAGCGCAAGCCGACGACTACCTAGAATGTCTGCACCGGACGCAAGAGGTGCGTACCATTCTCCCTCCAACCCCAAACCTCTTTTTCATCCATGTATTACTCCTAGATTGCACGTGCGAAAGCTATCAAGGCTGAGTTCATCAAGAAGGCCGAACACCAAGCGAAGGAAGGTCGCAAAGCGGCGGATATCCTTGCGGACGGTGTTATTGTCGGTGTCGGTCTGATAAACCGAGAGGATAGCGCGGCGCCAGCGCATAAATAGAGTGTTCGTTCTCTTTGAGCCCTATCTACATCCACTGTTTCGCAATGCAAAACGTCCAAAACACTCGAAAGAAGAGCTTTTCCGATCATCCCCTCAATGTGGACTACCGCCGTCTCAGTGACGCCAGGTTCATATTGTGCCCGCACAGATATGCTGCACGTTTACTGTCCCCTCGTCGACTTTTCTTCACGATGTTACGGTGTGATGGCAACATCCCACGTACTTCAACTGCCTATGAATCGCGCGAGGTACGACAACGCAGAAAGCCGCTACCCATGACGGCGAATACACTTACCAGACAATGTGGGGTTTTCTGGGAGCTAGCGTTTTTATCGCTGGTATCCCGTCATGTTCGCGATGTGTTCTATCTTTACTTCGCAGGCCACACCTCTCGAAGATCGCTATCGACTCTCTTGTCATCGTTCGCGTATGGCAACGCCAGCCCAGTGTGCGAGAAGCCTGACACTCCCCGACACGATGCATCATCTTACTATGGTATACTAAACGTACTTCATCACTGTGTGATTCCTTGCCGCCGCCGAGTTTCCAGCACCGCAGGAGGTGTTGTAGAAGACGGTGATATCCTCTGAGCAGCAATTAATTGCGGTCTATTGGCCTGGAATCGTACCGATCGAACATTGCAGTGAATCCTGTATATTATGGATGAGATACTATTCTGAGGTTCCGAGGCTGAAGCTTAAGGCTGAAGAGCTCTGGAGTCCTTCGCAGCCAAATGTCAGGGATCTGATTCGCTCCGGCGACTGAATGGTCTCTTACTACCCTGTCCACCAGTTCGAATTGCTGTCTTGGTTATTGCAAACTATACATAGTCTCCTCTCCGCCCACGTTTACTCAGTGAGGGTTGATCATTTTTGCAAGACGTTCACATACTCTATCCTGGTTCTGCCAGTGCAACCTATGAACCTAGAGACCTTCCAAAAGGATCAAATCGGAACTTCCCGTGGTCACGTTTCGTCCAAATAAGGGAACAATATCATCCTTCCTCGGCACTTTCACAGCCTCCAAAGTAATCGTCACAATAACCGCAGTCGCATTAAATAGCAAGCCAGCAAACTGAATTCCTCTTACTACCTCCTCTGACTCGTACCATATTCAAGTTTCTGAACGCTTGGGAAGCTTGAAGGACAGACGTATGATCCAGAATGGCAGACCAAGCCGAGCTTGCGTTTATCAAGAACTTCACGAATAACCTCTCAGCACAGCCTGTCACTTTCCCCGATGACTTTCAGCAACCTCCTGAAAATAGGTTGAAGAAGGTCCCTGTACTCCCTGTACGTATACTCACACTCACAGTCAGCGTTGACGAAGCCGGACTTACAATACCCTTAGGTCGAGCTTCCGGCACCTCCGAAGCGTGAACATGCTGAATCAAGTACTGCCGGTATGTATGCCAGCACATATATTGTCGATGATGGATTAACAATCTGCATAACGTAGGCACGATAAAGGTGAATTTCAAGTCCGTCAAGCCAGCGCAGACGTACTCTCTCTCCGTTTCACTGGCGGACACTATCTCGGACATCAAAAAATCGCAACTCGCCTCTGTCCCCGGCGCACCCCCTGCAGACGTCCAACGACTCTTACTCAAAGGCAAGGCCTTGGCAGATGGGAAACTGTTGAAGGAGTATGATGTCAAAGAGGGCGATACGCTCACTTTGATGGTCAAGCCTGGATTCCAATGGGATCCGTCCGCGACGACTATCAACACCAGTGCCAGCAGTGCCTTTGTTGCGTCAACAGAACCCGAACCTAAGCCAATCACTCTCATTCCAGAACCATCGAAGTCCAGATCTGGTCATGGCCGTATACCTTCTGTCGTTCTTTCGCCTTCGCCCTCTCTGACTGCTCAGCCTGACGAGAAGTTGGTCGATATACCCCTCATATTGGATACCTCCAGCATTCCATCTTCTCCCACTAAGACTCCCGACGATCAATACCACGCTACGATCTCCAAGCCTGAGTTTTGGGAACGTCTTCAAGGTTTCTTGTAGTAAGTTTCATGTGTTTTCACTCTCGGGTTCACTTTATGCAGTCCATTCCGTATCCCTTTCCGTGTCTTTGATGGCCCTGGATGTTTTTTCCGTGATGCATGCTGACATTATGATATGTCAAACTTTTAGTACCGAATTCCCTAATCGCAGTGATGCCGCTCAAGCTTGGGAAGACTTCTTCTGCGCGAGCAAAGGGTCCTTATCTGTCAGTGAAATTGCAAAGATACGGGACAAGGTTGGAGTCACTGGAATGGCGGGTACCTAAGGTGGATATCGGTGCGACTTGCAGCGCGATATGTAATGGGTGGAGGATGGTATTGGAATTTGGCTCAAACTTGAGCTCGATATGTCGTTGAAGCTCAATCGCCCCCTTTCAAATTCCAATTGTGGGTCGTGGTGTTGGTGTCATGGGTGGATATGGTGTGGTCTGTGTGGATTTGACTGCGTAAAGGTTTTCTCTTTCTCTTTGGAGCATTACGAATTTGGCATTACTACAATACCTCAATACGTTCCGATAAGTCCTGATTTGGACTTTGAAGTAGCTACGAAAGCGTTCGATGTGCGTGTGATAAGTGATTTAACGTTCAACCCAGTCGTTCCAAGTTCGAGCTTCAGGATGTCTGTCGCAGTCTTAGTTCCCCCTATCGAACTTTTTCCTGCAAGTGTAATGCGGTAAGCCGTGTAGATTGAAACCGACCGACACGGAACGTCGATGAGCGGGGTAGGCGCAAGACGTGCCTGACCTCGTGGCGTCGTCCTCGCCGGCGGCAGAGCCACCTACATGCGATCACAATATTCACCTCTTTCTTTCAAGTTCAATAAACAGCAACCTCCAAACCTGGTCTATTTTGGCGAATGCTACAGTTGCCATGTACACGCAGTGAGTAAGGATCGTCGAGAAGCTCGAACTGCGGCTATCACAGGACAACCTCTGGCATCTGTTGGCATGCGTGTCAATCCCGCGCCACGTACTGACTTGCATGAATTGTAGCCCAATTCGAGCATGATCGTCTGGGCAGAACCCGACAGCCGATGCTAGAGCAGCATGGAGCGGATGTTTGACAGACCCAAGTGATACCAGGGACGGGTGCATAGAGGGTCCAGGAAAGTCTTCGAATGCTCTCACCGCATTCAGGGAAGGCTGAAACGCGCGGGCCCAGCACCAGGACTCTCTCTTTGCTCGTCGGTGGCACAAGACCATGTGGACACATCAGACTAGTCAGGAATAGTCATGCTACTGATACGTCACGACATAGACACGCTCTTATGCGCGAGAAACACCTCGATGGAAAAGGAAACACCAGGTATGTCCGTATAATTCCCTTTTGATTGTGCGCGAGGGATACTGATTGACTACAAACTGCCAGACAGGCAGCAGACACTCGGTGAGAAGAGGCAGGGTCCCAGAGCTGAGAAGACTCGAGCAGAAATACATCGGACTTCCCACCTGGGCTGACATCCTCGCATCAAAGTCTCCGTCGAGGCGCCGCTGGTGGTTCAATTGGCCCACCTGGGGCCTGAGATAGCAAAGCGTGCTATATTTGTTTCGGGACCTTGGCAGGACGCCAAAGCCGTCATGACCATGTGCATCTTGGACAGCATGGCACTTGCTCACGCCCGATTCCACCTTCCACGGATGCTTTAAATACGCCCACTCTCAGCTTGCGTTCCGTTCTCGCTCCCTCCATCTCAAGCTCACTTGTTCTCCTCCTGCTATCCGTTGCCATACAATGGATTCAGAGATTTACGTTCAAGAAGGCGGGGTCCCGACGCTGCATCGCTCGGCCAGCTCCAGCTCGAGAGCTGGTTCCTACCCCGATGAGAAGAAAGGCCACCATGACAAGGAGGGGATGGTGGTCGAGGAGGAAGAGGTCATGCATGACACCTCCAAGCCTTTCCCGGTCGACCCCAACGACCCCATCGAGACGCATCAATTGACTCTCAGGTCAGTATTCCCATCACTCAACTCCCGCGCTACAGAACTAACCCGGTTTGCATTGTCTACAGAGCCATCGTCGTCGGCTGCTGTCTCGGTGCAGTCGGTAAGAACAATCATGAGCGCCGTTCTTTGATATGATACTGACAACGACAACAGTGGGCGCATCCAACATCTACTTGGGCTTGAAGACAGGTTTCACATTCGGTCCTCAGGTAAAGCAGTTCCCTTATCTTTCAGAATGAATTCTTACTCACACTTTATGACAGCTGTTCGGCGTGCGTACAACATCACTGTGTTTGATAGATCGAATAGGTCGTACTAATTTCGAATGACACACATGACAGGCTATCTTCGGATTTGCCATTATCAAACCGCTCTCAAAGGCTCTTCCTGAGTCTGGTATCCTTGGCAAGCTCCTTGGTGGACCTTTCGGCCCCAAGGAGAACTGTACCGTCCAATCTGCAGCGACAGGTAAGTTTGTTGAACTTTGTCATTATATGTTACGAACCGTCGAGATCAGTCAACTGACATTTCATTTGAACCTAGCTGCGGGCGGTATCGGTATCATTTTCGTGGGCGCCATCCCAGCCATCTACCGTCTGAACCTGCTCTCGCAATTCCCTGACCAAGACATCGGCAAACTCATCGCACTCACAGTCACTGCCGCGTTCTTCGGAGTGTTCTTCGTGATTCCGCTCCGGAAGTACTACATTGTTCACCAGAAACTGACATTCCCAACTCCCGCTGCCACGGCCTACACCATCCGTGCCCTGCACAATGGCAAGACCGGTGCCATTGCGGCAAGAAAGAAGTCTCTGGCGCTCTTATTCACCTTCATCGGGTGCTTCATCTTCAAGGTCATGACTGGCTATGCTCCCGGAATCTTGTACGACTGGCACATCGGTTGGACCCTGTACCGCCTTGGCTTCACCAGCATCATCGCGCTCGACAACTATGGCTGGTGGATCGAATGTACGCCCGCTTCTTTCTCATGACGTTTGGGCGCTCCGTCTTACGTTCCGTTTGTCTTACAGTTACGCCAGCATTCTTCGGAGCTGGTATGCTTTCTGGTTTGAATGCATCTTGGAGTTTCCGTATGTTGCCCCTCCCTGATTTCAGATGTCAATGTCACTCACTCATACCCCTCTTGACAGTTGGCGGTATGGTCCTCGCATGGGGTATCATCTCCCCTGCCCTTATCAGCACTGGAAAGGCATTCGGTTTGCCCATTTCTAAAGAGTTCCCCCTGGTCTCGTACCAAGGCCTCTCGTTCGATGACCCCGACAAATATGTCACCCAACCATCTCCCCGTTACTGGCTGCTCTGGCCCGGTGTCCTCATGATGTTGATCTACTCGGTAAGTTTCCGCATAATTTTCCCATACGGACGACGTAACTGAGATCTTACTCACCAGTTCGCCGATCTGTTCATGAGCTCCCTTCCCGCGCTACTCAAACTGAGGCGCTCGAGCTTCAACTTCAACGTCCGTTCGTGGATGCACCACACCGACAAGGAGGATGACGAGGACCCGACGAAATACGAAGACCGTGTCCCCAACTCTTGGTGGATTCCGGGTCTCATCCTGTCCATCATCATGTGTGTCGCCATCCTCGCAAAGATGTTCAGCATGAACGTCGGAGAGGCTATCCTCAGTTTACTCCTCGGCTTCATCTTCTCCTTCATCGGCGTGCAAAGTGCCGGCACAACCGACGTCAACCCCGTTAGTACCGTCGCCAAAGCCTCCCAACTCGTCTTTGGTGGTATTGGCAAGGGTGCCGGTCTCACTCAAGGTCCTGCTCAAATGATGAACTTGACTGCCGGTGTCGTCGCCGCTGGATCCGCTGCTCAATCTACAGACATGACTGGTGATCTTAAGACTGGTTATCTCCTCGGTGCCAAGCCCAGGAACCAATTCGTTGCCCAGCTTTGTGGTGCTATCGTCGCCGTTTTCTTGAACGTCGGCTTGTTCATTCTGTTCACCACCGCCAGTCCTTGCATCTTGTACCCTCCCGAAGATGGTATCTGCACATACGGTGCTCCTTCAGTTAGTGCATGGGCCGCTGTTGCCGTTGCCGTTGCCAGCCCCAAGCTTCGTGAGTCATTTCAGAGTTTCGACTCCCCCGAGAGACCCGTCAACTTACGTCTTTGATAACAGCTATCCCCCCTTCGTCCGGATACACCGCCATCGGTTTGGCTATCCTTGCCGCTATCTCGGTCGTGGTCAAGCATCTTTGGATTCCCAAGAAGTACTGGCACTGGGTCCCTAACTGGAACGCCGTCGGACTCGCGTTCGTCGTCCCCAATACCTACTATGCCATTGCCATGTAAGTCATCTTGATTCTCCTGATGCTCTTCAAATACCGATGCTAATTGCGAATCATTCATAGGGGCGCTGGATCCGTCTTCAACTACATCTGGCTCAAGCGTAACCCGAAGAGCTTCGACATGTACATGTTCGCTGTTGCCGCTGGTCTCTTAGCTGGTGAGGGTCTCGGTGGTGTCTTCCAAGCTCTGCTTGCTGTTGCCAAAGTCGACGGAACTCGTACGTTGATCATCTCATCTCCCACCCTCCCTTCTCATTTCTCACCTGCCGCGTTACTCTAGGCTTTGGAACCGCCATCGGATGCCCCGGTCTGGAATTCTGTGGATAAATGCACTCGCATCTCCCACTCTCACGCACGAACTTGAACACCACTCATCAAATTCACTCATCGCATGCATATAACGAAGGAACGAACCCACCATTTGCATGAACTGTACTTCATACAAAACGACAAAGCGTGTTGTAATGATCTCTCGCCTGGCGCATGACAATTGTAGGATGTTCTAGTAAATAGACATCAAGGTACTGGTATTTGGCGGCGTTCATTAGGTTAGTTGTACTTTCTTGTAGTTTTAATACTTTCTGTTTGTTTCTGGTCTACGATGTTGTCTGTTGTAATACATACTTTGCCTGAAATCTCCTGATCAAAGCTCTCAAAGTGTGAACAAGAATCCTTCAGCGTCCACCGGTCATGGACTCAGTATAAATAGGTGAGATGTACGGTGCGATACGGTGACTAGTACAAGTTCCGATGGGTATTTGGGGTCATTGTCTACAGTCAAATTGCACAGGCCACAAGGCACCAGGCTGTTGTGATCATGTCTATGACGGAGTAAATGCGACAGATGAAGTGTGGGGAAAGTACATATCAATCGATCTGGCAAGGTATTGGTTTTTGATGAATGCGGAATGCTCGTGCTCGACAGCTGGTACTTCGCACAAGTTCAGCATCTCACTCGGCGAACGTACTCAAGAATGTGTGACCTACCAGGGATAGATGGATGGATGGATGCAGGGAATATGGGACAAGAATGACTTCGAGGGTTCAGAGAATCGATTTCTCCGAAAGTACGACTGCAAGCGGGCTAACCAACCGCTTCTCCTCGCTCGCCGCCAACTGCGCTACGTCGCCCGGGTTCAACCCAAATATCTCCTGCACGATGAAAGGGTCTGCACATTTGAAGTCCTCAATGAGCGGTCCACGCCCATCTCTGGAGCTCTCTTCCACCAAGTCTGACATCCTCCTAGCCATGTATCGACACCAAGCGAGACCTGCCCAAATCCCAACTCCGACGCAGAAGAACATGGCATAGAAGAAGAGTCTGGTGTCGATTTGGAGGTATATGCTAGGGGATGGACCCCTCTGTGCATCGACGCTACTGCTTGGTCCAGGGTTTACAGCGGTAATGTTGTGGAAGTTGGGGGTGATCATTGTAATGTTTTTAAAGTGGCTTGGCCTCGGCGGGACAGTGCAAGTAGAGGGCGGGGTACTGGTACAAAGTATGTCGGTTACACTGGGCGGGCGGGGCGGGCACTCATGGTAATAAATCCCTGACGTTTATATGTCATTCTCGAGAGTCGGCTAGCGAGCGCTCGCTTGCGATGTCTCTGGGTGCCTGTGGCTTCCTGCATCTCCGCTAGCTCGAGATTGTAGATTCCCTCCGCGGTCCGTTATTAGTTTGCTTACCGTTGAAGGACGTCCCTTTCTTCGGCTTGAATCATGGAATATGATGCGGGGATGGTACCCCAGAAGTCGAACTTGCAGGCCCCAGGGTTCGTTTCGTGTCCAGAATAGATCCCGCCTTATGTGACAGACCTGGCCACGCTACGTTCGACTTCTTCGAATGCGAGTGTTGATCCCATCCAGGGACCAGTGATACATCCTGCAGGGCATGACAGCGATGTTAGGGACTCAACTGGGATTGAGCGCGACTGTTGGTGCCCACAATACGGGATGACCTGAAGTCTCATGGCCAATAACCAGCTTCCCGTCCATCAAGAGAAAGACAAAAATGCGATGTCCAATTTTGCCACATTGCAGTGAAATGAGGTAGGAAATGACGAGGGGACGTTACCCGGTGTCTTGTACATGTGTTCGAACGCTGGCGGCCGACTTGCAAGCCGCGAGAATACAACAAGTGCTCGTTCGAGTTCACTTGATGGATCGCTATATCCGAGACCCGATATTACTTTGAATAGATTGCCTGAGATTGCCCAGTAAACCTCGACTAAAATCATCATATTGGCTGGTAACGCACGAGATGTCGTTTGGGATGGTCAAGTGGTCGGTTGCGTATTGTACAGCCTCGTTCGAGAGTCTCGACCTTCCAGTTGAACGAGAATCGAAAAAACTTCACAAAACTGTCAAAAGAGCTGGCCGAAAACCGAGACAACTGAACAACATGACCTTTTTAGGCAGGTGTTGTGGTTGACCGACGATGTTGTAACTTGTAGGTGAACCAGAAACCAGAGGCTTAACGTTGAATGGATAAGTTGTTTTTAAGGAGAAGAGCTCATTCGCCTCAAGTAGTCTAGAATGAACGTGTGGTCGAAGGAAGTTACTTGAGTATCATTCATGAGTTAGGTCACGTGCCCGAGCAGCTGAGGATCCCCGGAAATCGCGAAATTCTAAGTTTCGACGATGGTCGAATAGAAATCAGTTCACATAACTACCATTCATTACACTCATACAATCATCAAGAGAATTTCACTCGCAATGCATGCCCAAAGAGCTCATCACATATTCCTCCAACTTGATTTGTCCCCCGCCTTTGCCGACAGACTCCAGTGTCCTCTATGACCCCTCTGATTCTCCTTCTCCTGCACGTTTCGTTTCGGGACTAGATGAGGTGGTGGGGAACGCGCCCGTTTCGAAGTCGAGGTCGATGAAGTTGTCGGCGTTGAAGAGGCAGGGACGGAAGTGGAAGCATGGACCGTCGACGCAGATGGGCGCGCAGCAGTCGAAGAAGGTTTCTTGTTCTGTTTCGAGCGTTTCTTCGGTGATGAGTTCGAAGACGAAGAAAAAGTCGAAATCAGCGGTGTGATGATGGACATGATGTCTTGTACGTTCTGGCTCTGAGAAGCTGACAAGGCAGACAGGGGTGATTGTGAGAGGGACAACAGATCTCTGGCGGAGTAGATGTATGGAATGTTTGTCTCAATCGTGTTCACTAGACAAGTACATTGTGAACACCTCGATTTGAGATACCGCTCTGACAGAATAAACTTACAACCACGAGCCTTGCTAGACCGTTGAGGAGAGCGATGGTGTCTCGACCTCTTAGAGGGACGTTGAGGGATCGTAGGTGAAGACGCCCTCGAAGTTGGTGCAGATGATGGAGTGATTGAGGCATCACGTTTATGTACGGGGACGTACAGACCCTTGCCTGTAGAAGGCGACAAAGGGCTAGATGGTACTGAGGCAGACTGCTCTTGGTCTACTGTGGCGTCCATAGGGAGGATATCGAATGGGTTGGCGCTGACTGCGGCGAACATAGTTCACGTCAAGTGGACAGTAGTCGAGTATTGATATCGAGGAACGGAGTGAGGAACGAGGAACAGACAACCTCCTTAACCCAGGGGGGAAATGCGCCGACGAGGACAGGGGGAATGAGGAGGAAGGAAAGGACTGTGGCGAGGAATGCACAGCTACTTATACAAGGGCGATGTAGCTCGAACCCTTGGTTTTAGAAGCCGGGCAAGTAGAGCCCTCATTGTCTTATCGGCCAACTGAGTCAATAACAAGGTAATAGCCTAGGCAACCATGCAACGTCAGCCTGACAATTGGCCAACGTGTGTTATTCATGGCATGGACGCGTTGCTGCGCGTAAGCTCTCCAAGGAGGAAGACTAAACGAGAGAATACCAGAGCCGTATGGATGTTTCTGGAAGGTGCCAACGGTTTGAGTGGCAGCCTGACATTGCGCAGTGCCTGAGCAAAAGGATGTCGGGAGGCGCTCGATGTGCTGTACGCGATCGACCAAATTGATGGACGTGTCAGCGTGATTTGACGCGGCCTATGTCGAGCCTTTGAGTAATGCAGCACAATTATTCGCGATGCCGAAGCTGACAATGCGGTGTGCGCAGCGCAGGAGAGACATTCTGTCAGAGTAAGCATATCGCGAGATCTCACCGAATAGTAAAATCATGCTATCGAGAGGAAGCAAAAAGGAGCGGTGAGAATGGATTAAACACTAATTCAAAACATCGTGGATCGTAATGTAGAATAATGTCGTAAGTTGACTTTTACCAGTATGTGATTGGGATGACTCCCAAAGTAGATTTAGGCCTCGATGAACTTCTTGACGTCACCCAACCAGCGGACATATTCCTACGAGATGATTGTTAGCACACCTTCGCGGCTCTCCAGTATAAACTCTATGAAACGCTGCTTACCTTCTGCTCCTTGTACTCGGCATACTCAGGGATGAACATCGCAAGGTTCTCGTTGATACCCCTCTCCTGAATGAACTTCTCGAACTCCTCCTGGACAGTGATGTCAAGAGTGTCGAACTGGGGGCCAATGTACAAGCCACGACGCTTCCAGTCAGCCTCAGCGGTGAGCTCAGTGCCGACCTTGGAGTCGCTGTAGAAGGAGATGTTGTCAACAATGAAGGCGCCATCCTGAGCCATGGCATCAATCGTCAGAGCACCGGGAGCGGAGTCCTATGGGGGACAGCTTTGATCAGTTATTCGGGGAACATGAGGCAAGAGTGCCGTACCTTCGTGATGGAGAAAGAACAACGAATGGGGTAGGATGGGTTGGCAGGTTCCTCCTGTTCTTCGTTCTCATCAAACTCATTCTCCTGCTCGGCCTGGACGTCGGCAATGGAGAACATCAAACGGATGCTTATAGTGACAGTTGGTTAGGACTCGAGGCGATAGAAGCTTAGGATTCGAGACGTACTTTTCGTTGCCAAACTTCCTGGTAAGAGTGACCTCATCATTTCCGGGAGTGTCCTCAAGCTAGGTGCCGCACACGTTTTTAATACCAGTAAAATGAACCAAACGCGACGTGGTGACATACCTGCCAAACATTCTGAGCCTTGAAAGACTTCAAGAAGTTCGGCTCTCCCTCGGTCGCAGCCTCCTTCTCGTATTGGAGCTCCTCCGCGAGTTTTTGCGTCAAAGCGATGTCAGCTGGCAAAGCATTTCGAACATTAGCATAACTCGCAGGACCAACACATAGCCCGAGAAGACACCAAGTTACTTACATGCACCCTCACCAAACCGTCTCGCAGAAACGGAGAAATTTCTCGCAGGAACAGCAGCTGATGCACGAAGTGCCAGTGCAGCTGTCCTGGGAGCAGCACGACCAACTTGACGAGCGGCAAGCGCACGGCTAGAAGACGCGGTAAGTTGACGAAGAGCACGGATAGCAGACATCTTTTTCAGCGAAAACTAGGATATGAACAGAGACAGAAAGTGAGAGAAGAGGTTGTGCTGGACAAATGACGGTAAGGAGGAATTTCAGAGTGCAGGCGCCCATAGCTGGATTGTTTTGTTTGTTCCGAACAAACATTGCGTACACGCTCTCGGAGGCTTCTCCGCAAACCCCGGAGACATACGGCTTGACACAGAGCGGTGAGTATCTTCGCGTGTGGTATTGCACTCGAGAGTTGTATGGATCTAAACAACGCTTCAGACAAATGTTTTATGTTGGATGGATCGCTGAATGCATCATAATTCCGTACAACTTGCCAAACTCTCGGTAGAAATGGGGTCGCTTTCCCTTCCTTGATTCGAACTTGAATAGACCCGCACACCTCGACCAACCTATGTGTATAGCAGTCCATGGATCAAGGGGCCTTCTCTGCGAAAATCCCCTGCTGATAGCTTTCTCTCTTTTAGTGGATTCGTCGAGACCTCCCCAAGTGTTTCGAACTCTATTTTCTTGAGGTATGTCAAAGCCGCCTGTTAGCGACGATCCCACCAAGGCCGCTATCGTTATTGCACTCGTTCCCATGCATAGCCTCTCTCATATTATACGGTAAGTTCAAAACGACAGAGCTCATGTCTACGAGCCAACGAGTCTGGCGTGCAGCGGCTAACGCATCACCACCATACGCTAGGTCACATCGCCTCGTTCATCATGCAAGGTTCAGTGACCAGCTAACAGACTTCAATCAGTCAAGTTGCAACCTATGCTGTTAATATCCTACCTCGGGATCAACTGAATTGGCCTACCTTCTTACAATCTCGTTGACTGTTACAGTATGACCTTGACATCTGATCCGCCACTAAATATCCTGCCAGTCGTGCTGCGAACTCTAGGGAAGCCAGGACCCGGAAGTTAGCGTATCGCTCTCCTTATAAGCGTATTGTACCTTCAATGTACTCCCCGAAATCAACTCTCTTCACCGCGTAGCAAGACCAGTATTCCTTGAGAATGTCGGAAGACAATGACAGCCTTCTCCTGGCTCTCAAACAATCGTTAGTCGAATCACTGATAACCTATCAATTCACTTATCAATGTAACTTTGAACTCCAGACAGGTCTCCAGCTATTGCGTCGTAGCTGCCCTAGGTAAGTCCACATTATTGACTTATCGTCATTTCAGTCGGCCCTGACTGACTCATTTTTGTGTTAGCCCTTTTGATCTACGACCAACTTCTGACCTTGTCTCGAGAGATCCGGCTCATATGGGGTCGCAAACGAACAGGAGCGACAATCGTCTTCCTGCTTTTACGTTATATGACCTTGATCAATAGAATCTCTCTCGCCGTGGTGAGCTTCTGGTGGCCAAATCAAACCGATAAAGTGAGCGCGAAACCTCTTATTGCACCTCTGTTTTAAGCTCATACCTCATGACTACATTAGACGTGCGTAACGGTGCTTGGTGCCGTGGGTTATTCCTTTACTGATCATGTGAACAGCTGTTATCCTCCAGTGCTTATCGAGGAAATAACACTTATGATCGCGTACTTTGTTCTAGCAGGTCAGTTCCCCGTCCATCGCACTGTAGTCTCTGAGCTGACAGGTACTCGTAGCTTTGTCTGCGCTGAGGATATACGCAATATGGAACAAAGACTTGCGATTAGCGTTACTCGTATTCATCGTTGCTCTAGGCGTGCCGGGCACCAACCTAGTATGTTTTCGTTGCTCCTACGTCAGGCGACTCGACCGACGAATGTGACTTGCCTTGCAGTACCACTTTGCTAAGTCGAAGCCGGCTCCTTGGCCAGCTCCATTCGTCGGATGTGGTGAAGATATGGCCTTGACGGATGAACAATTTGCCATGTGCGTTGACTTCGCCTAGAGATTGTATTATCTGATAAGCTAACCTTCTCGAATGATTGCAGAGGTGATTGCCCTGTATTATCTAGTCCAACGGGTTCTAACGTGGGTATATGGTTTTGAATCCTAGTGTCGCGGGTGGGCCATGCAACAGCGATCGCCACAGATGTCCTCGTTATCGTGTTTACATGGATCAAAACCATTGGAATCAAACGTGTTGCCTCAAGTGTGAACATGAAGGCATCGTTATCGACCCTGCTTTTGAGGGATGGTACAATTTACTTTGGGTATGCGGAATTATTCGCACTGCAAACTGCTACTTATATACCATAACCACTTAGGACGCTCCTGGCACTCCACATCGCCCACTTTGTAACGTTGGAAACGAATGTCGTGAGTCGCAGCTTTCTCTCTTATCGATATTTTCTCAGTAATACATTGCTACTAGATATGGAACCCACTGCCTATCTTCATCGACGCTGTATGTGCCTAATTCCTTCCTTAACCACACGAAGGGCAGAAAATTCAATGAAGACTAATAGATCACGACCATCCTCATCACTCGCTTCATCCTCAATCTCCGTACCGTCTTCCTCACAAGCGGAGGAAACCAAATGAACGCATCGTCACTACACATGTCACAGTTCTCTGTTCCTCAATTCGCCGGAGTTGCGAATAGCGTCGTCGGTAACCTCGGAGCCCCGTTGGGTCATACCTTCGAGCATTCAATGGCTATGACGACTACGAGTGAAGTATCGGGCGAGGTCGAAGATAACGGTTATTTGGAGTCACGGGTGGATGGAAGGCAAGACCTGCTGGAGGAGGACAAGAGGGAAGATTCGGTCTTCGTGACCGTCGACCCTCTCGCTGCAGGGTTGTATACGTCACAAGACAATGTGGACGCGCAACATCCGGCTTCCACATCCCTCCCAAAATAGTCGCAGCTGCAGTAACTTGCTCGACCGAATCTCAGTCCTCACGCGGCATTCCACTCTCGATCTGGCTGTCTCGTTACGAACGCGGCAGGACCGCATATATGCTCTGTCAACCCTCTAAATTACACCGCGGCTTGCTTGTAAAGCCCTATCGTTATGGTTCGTCTAATCTTCTCAAATGTTTGCTCGTAACTGCTACGCTACATACTCCAGCTCCTTGCGTCTGTGGAGCTTACTTACTACCTTTTGCGTTGATGAATGCTTGATCCCTATTCTGTCGATTGCCACCAAATAGACCCAGTTTGACTTCCGCAGGCTTGCCAAGGTGTTCGGTTTGATTTGGTCCTCCTAGGTTCCACTGATAGTACCCTACTTCCAAAGACAGAGACTTCGAACACAATTTACTTGGGACAGTGAGTATTCCAATGGATCCGGCAAACAGGGAACAGATCCCTTGTGTTACTCGTCTTCAAGCTTCAAGTCACAGGATAGGGTCTTCGTGCCCAACAGTACACCTCCGAGGATCCGACTCGCCTTCTTAGGAATCAGCTTCTCGTGTTTCATCGACGACTTGTTCAAATTTCTCTGGAGAACCGGTCTCCCAATGCCGGGGTTACTCGATGCCCCTCAGCTCCTCCCAGTCTAAACTTTAAAGAATCGACGAGGTATAGTGTAGGTATTGGAATCAGGAGACGTTTACCCAAAACGCACTTCCGCGTCCTAACTCGGTAACTCACTTTCCTCCTCTGTCACTCATCGCCTTTCCCCCTCTGACTCGGACAGGTATGTCTCTCTCAGACACTCTGCGCGATGGTGAGGTTTGCTCCTTATTCCATGCATCATAGGGCGTGTACACAACAATCCTCTGTTGTCTTTAGGCCAGGTTACCTATTTTGCGAGTGTTGTCCTCGTCTCTCTTTGACTGTGCACAACATCCAGGAGACTCAATGGCTCAGCTAGCAATCTCAATTCGCATCGGTACCTTGCGACTGGATTGGCACTGCAATCACGAAGACGACCCTGCCAGTGTCGAATATCGTGTTTCCACTCGGGTAACGTGAACGGCGGAGACGTCAACGAGAACGGACACATGTGGGATGACCTGGGATGACTGGAGATCAAGTCTAACTCGAACGTGCTCCAGCTGGGACACGGCAGGAAACGGTGGGTTCACCGGTACACTGTACAGGTCTTGCTAAGGACGGAAACGCCTTCGGACTCAGTGGAGGTACCGCCGTCTCTGGAAACTCTGGAAACGCGAACGAAGGTCCCGTATTCCGTATATACTGTGACGGCGGAGCGCAGTTGACAACATCGGTCAAGTAAGTTCTGCGCATACGAGGCTTTGTGAATAGAAGAATCAAATACAAGACGAACCAACAAAACCAAAGGCAACATAACAACCCAAGACAAGTGGTCTGCAAACGAAGGCGTCAGCACATCAAAACTGGTCTCGTACCCAGCCGGTACTTGCCGCACCCCACCACCGCGCAGTACCGTCTGGCGCAATCTGCAGAGGCGACCCCCCCTGCCAGCTACCGCCGGTCATTTTGATGGATTTGTTACCAAATCAGGAAAGGGAGCATGAGCCAAGCTCACAACTCGCTCCTCGTATCGACGTTGCTTTGCATTGTTTTTTATCGAATTTGCTCACCAAAGCATAAGCAAAGCACTGGGTGACAAAATATCGTATCCATGAAGTGTACTGTACCATTTCAAACGATTCGGCGGTCACGCGTCCCACCCCCCCTCGCCGGTTCGAAATCCGTCACCTGTCTCGTGTCACAGGACATCCATGCCGAACGAATCCGGTCGGCTAACCCCCTGTTCCGTGACATTTTGATCACAATGCCGAAATTTTTGGCCTTGTCACGCACCATTTTTGTCCCATGCCGAATCAAAAATTTCGAATGGAGGTGTCACGCGTCCCACCCCCTGCCGAATCGTTTGAAATGGTACAGTACAGTATTTCATTGATTTTGCTCTCCGTGTACTGGCGCTAGCTGGCAGGGGGGGTCGCCTCTGCAGATTGCGCCAGACGGTACTGCGCGGTGGTGGGGTGCGGCAAGTACCGGCTGGGTACGAGACCAATCAAAACACAGAAAGCAAAGCAAATTCCTCAAAAGACCCAATCCATCTGCTGGCCTCTACAACTTGCCAACTGACAAGTCCAAGAAGACCAGCAAAAAGAAAGAGTTAATGAGGGAAGAGATCCCAAGGGGATCCCCCGACGACACAAGCCGGTACTGCAATAGCAAGGTCATCGCGCCCCCGAGTTGCAAGCAGAGCTCGGGGAACAGGGGCGGCAAAAATTAGATAACCAAATAATGAGGGCGGTGCCCTCATAATAGTGGTTAAACTATTAAGAACAGATACTACACTTGATCTAAGCCAAAAGGCCAGAGTGGTAAGGAAACGAGGATGTCGGGCGGCGGGTTTTATAGGGTCGGGAGGTGCGCACGGACCCGTTTGTTCAGGGCTGGCTTGGACGCGCGCACAAGTCTGGTGGAGTCGGTGTCTGAGTCTCTTGCTCATTGCATTCCTTTGCAACTTTGCAGTCATTCTCTGCGCTTCATATGTGAATCCCCCTTAGTCCCCTTCGCGTTCATTTGAGCAAACCCCAAGCAAACCCAGACGTCTGAGAACGATCTAGTCATTGGAAGGTTGGTATCGTAAGGAACCCCGGCCCGGATGCTATAACTCAATCAGGGCGACTTGCTCGTCGTGCAGCTGCTTCCAACTGAGCCTGAGGGCCACCGCATCTTTGCTACTGACCGGGGGTACTGACTGGCATCAAGGCCATACTGATCGTTTCTGGCCCGTGAAGCCAGGAGACTCACTATTACGCTTTGCGGAGAGTGCGCAAGGAAGTAACGGACGCGAGAACAGCATAAAGACGCGTCTCGAGACTCCCGAGGAGAGATACACATCCTAACATACCGCACACTATTCCCTTCCAGAGATGCCCAACTCACCCACAGCGACGAGCACACCCGTCTCATCCCTCACGGCCTTTCTAAACGCCCTCTCTCTCCTCTCCCTCAACGGCCGACGAACAAACGAGAAAACACCCGAGTTCGACGCGGGTCTCAACTCCTCTGCGGCATGGACGGAGTCCCTCGAAGAAGCTGCGGCTGCTTCTGCGCGAAATAGTACTCGTATCTCGAGATCGCTTGGGGCAGATGGGAACTTGAACAGTTCGTTGTCGGACGATGAGGGGGGTTCGCAGGATGGTAGCGGGGATGAGGAGGGTGGGGTGGGTGGTGGTGTGGAGGAAGAAGGGTTGGCGGAGGTAGAGAGTAGATCTGCGCGTGCTCTCTATGCTTTCACTGGGCAACCTGAGTTTCGCGAGTTATCGTCCGTCCAAGCCGGGGACGAGCTTGAGGTCCTCAAGGAAGAAGTAGGCGATGGCTGGAGTCTCGTTAGACATTTCTCCTCTAGCCAAGACGCGAAGCCCGAGATAGGTCTACTCCCTCGGACTTACTACATCGTACGCATCTCCCTTATACTCCATTTCATCTTGACGCATATATCTCGTATTAGTTCACAGCGGACTTCACACCATCATCCACCCTCACCCTCCCAGCATCCACCAACCGCCGCCAAGCCTCCAACTCTTCCATCACACCTCGCGGTTCACCCACCCGCCTTGGACAACCTCACCCACTCCCATCGACTTTAGATCCTCCCCCACTTCCCCCTCTCATCCCGCAGAACACGGGGGAATGGTTCACGAGTATAAGGAGGAGTATATTAGGCGGAAAGAGTCTGAATAGGTTCTCGAGTTTCGTAACCAGCGGTGCAGAGGAGTTCGTCTTGACCGGAGGTCCTGACCCATCTTGTCTTCCTCTTTCTCCTCCTTCTCATACCCGTGCATCGACGCACGTGAGGGAAAGCACGACCTCGAGTATATCTAACGACTCTAGTGGTGTCCCAGAAGCAGATCGCCATTTCATCGATGCGGGACCGAGTTGGAGGTCGAAGATACCGCCGTTTCGGGTGTTGGTGCATTCGCCTTCGAAGAGGACGTCTGTGCTCTCTGGGGCGTATACGGTTTATGCTGTTACATCGCTTTTTGACTCTCCCTCCTCTAATTCCTCCTCCACTTCGTCTCATCCATCGTCCTCGTCTTCTTCCGAGCCTCCATCTTCTCCAACTACGCCCACCACACCCACCTCCACTACCTCCCCAATCCGCATAACAGTCTACCGCCGATTCACGCACTTCGTCGTCCTCCACACCGCACTCACCCGTCGTCTCCACGGTATCGCCCTTCCTCCTCTACCATCTAAACAATACTCAGGTCGGTTCGCGGACGATTTCGTTGAGGCCAGGAGGGGAGATTTGGAGAGGTATTTGGAGAGAGTGGTTAGGCACCCTGTGGCGAGGTATGCGGAGGTTTTGACGTTCTTTTTGGGGTGTGAGAGTGATAGTGTGCGTTATCCTTTTCTTTTCTTTCTCAACTTACTTTTTTTTGGTTCTCGTTTCTGTTCGCCATGGTCTCGTTCCCAGCCGCTCCTCGAGGAACGGATGGGCACGGGACCAGTTCGCCCTTCCATAGCGCATATACCCACCTACCCCTCGAAAGACCAACTAACATCTCACCACCCCAACAGGAATGGCGAACCCAATACCCAACCTACCTCTCCCCTCCCTCCCTCCTCCCTCCATCAACATTCTACACCAACGTCTACCACCCAGCATACAACGTCGACGCCGACGAAGCTTCCTCGACCCTCGAGAAATTCGTGGCGCATACGAAGGCAGTTGGGAGGGCGGTGCAGGAGTGGAGGGGGGTGATGGGGGCGGTTAGGGGTGTTGGACTTGGTGAGTTTGTTGGTTTGGGTTCTTGGCTTTTGACGTTTTCTGTTCTTGACCTCTGTCGTTTCGTGTTCTTGACCTTTGTCGTTTCGTGTTCTTGATCTCTGTCGTTTCCTGTTCTCGACCTTTATGGTGAAAGTGTGGACCGATGTTGATGAGGTTTTTAGAGATGTCGAAGGCACAGAGGTTACTCTCCTATACCCTCCTAGGACTGATCACCTCCAACCCACTCCTACCTTCCTCTTCCTCCCTGTCCTCTTCCTCCTCCTCTGCCACTTCACCTACCTCTCCACACGAAAACTCGGGCTCCGACTCAGACTCCGAGGATGACAATGGCAACGCGAGAGATGGGAGAGATGGGAACGAAGGGAGAGGACTCATGAATAAATCTGGAGCGTGGTGTTGGAGGGAGGGGTGTCGGGGTGAGTGCTTCTTTCACTGTTCTGGCTTTGTGTCTTCTTTTGTTTTGTTGGTGTTGGTGTTTGTCGGATGTGAGGTGTGCGTATTTTGATTGGGTATACGCATTTTGGCAGGATATGTGTGTGGTCTGGTTGGGTGTACGCATTTTCGATAGGTATATGCGCCTTGGGTTGACTATATGCGTTTTCGATTCACTATATGCGCGTTGGTACCCACCTTACACGTTCTCTCACCGCTCGGTGACCATGCACGCCCTGTAGTACCCGCATGGCCGTTCTATTCTCATTCTCTAAATTCGTGTTCTTTCGTCTTTTCTCGACCGTCCTTTTCTCCCTCTATACTCATATGCCTTGATGCCTCCTATACGCGCGGAAGATGCTAACTATATGCGCGGATAGAATGTCTACACTTAACCAAAGGGATTCAGAAGACAGCCGAGGTCTTGCAGAGCGTGGCTGATCTATACGACGATCATGTACGTTTATGTTTGCATCTACCTCATTACTTTCTCCTCCCTCGTCTCGTTTTTCCGTCCTACTCCCCCACCTCGTCCTCATCGTCTCCTCCCTCGCCGATTCTCCTCTCGGAAGGACACAATATAAAGTGACTTTCATTTTTCTCATTTCACAGGCTCGACGAACCCAACTAGCAACGCACGAATCACTCAAGTCTGTCGCTCACCCGCATTCTATTTATTCCGTATGTCTTTCTCGCCTTTCCCTCCTTTCCCTCGCCTTTATTCCGAACCTTACTTTGAGAACTCATGAGCGCCTTTGGCGTTGTTGATTTTCATTTATATCCTGATTATTTGTGACTGACCTTCACGCTGCTAGGGCGTGATTGATACGCATAAATCGACGTTATCGAGGTATAGGGAGGCTATTCGAGATGGGGATGGGAATGGGAATGCGGCGACAGCGACGCAAGAAACAGAAGACCTCGCCGCGCGCTGCGAAACAGTCCTCAACACCACAATGGCCGAAATGGATACGTACCATACTCAGAAGGTAGAGGACTTTGAGAAGTTGGCGAGGGAGTTGGTGGATGGTGAGATTGAGTTGTATGAACAGGTAATCGTTCTCGTTCCTTATTTTCCTCCCCCTCCCCCTTCCCCTCCGTACCGTTTGCCGGACTTTGAACATGAAACTGATGTGGTTGGGTTGAGGTAGATTTTGACGCGCCTCAAAGCAGCCCGCGCCGCCCTCTCACCTTCACCTTCACCTTCAACCTCGACGTCAACTCGTCCACCTTCCCCACGTATACCCTCCATCTACGAACGCGACCTCACACAACAAGATCGACTCAAACTCAAACTGAACCCGCCGCCTTTACCTCAACCTGCACCGCACGTGTTGGATAGTAGCGGTAGTGTGGGTGGTAATGTGGGTGGTAGTATTGGGGTGGGTGTGGATAGGAGGGGGAGTGTGTTTGGGAGGTTTTGGTGAGATCTGAGATGCGATGATTGTGAGGGCGACAAGGGCGGATCATGGAAATTTGAATGTAAGAATGGAAGAATGTTTGAATGGACTTGGATGATGATACCCTTTTGGATGATAGTATGATACCCTTCACTGACATTCCTCTAGACACCATTTACGATACACGATGTATGGACAATCCAATTCTTGTTTGCTTCATTGTCGATGTTTGAGGACATGATGTCGACTTCCTCTGACATCGTGATGCTTGATGCGCATTGACTACAACTAAAATTACAAGTGAAGTAAGAATCTTTGTATGTACACAAGAGCGAAACGGAAGTGCCGAAATAATGTCAGATAATGTCAGATGTTCTTCCTACGAAGGTCCATGAGCCTGTCTACTATACCCGTTCCTCCGATTCTATCGTCAGTACGCCAACTTGGGACTCAACATCCCGCGCACCGCTCCCTCTACCATGAACGCTCTGCTCTCCCTCATCTCCCTCTACCCCATCTCCCTCTCCCTCCATCTCCTCTTCATAATCCATGTCCTCCTCCTCATCGATACCCAACGAGTCAGGCGCACGCCTCCGCCTCATGTCACGATTCGCAAAAGCGATAGAAGCAATCGGCGTCGCGCTAAGCTCTTCCGAGTACTCTGTCGAGTTCCGGGGGTTTCGAATGTTCAGCATGAGTCTGCTCATTAGGGTGCTTGAGATTCTACGATATATGTTGTATCCGAGTTAGCGATCGTTTTCTTTTTTGACTGGAGGGAAGTTGAGGAAGGGGAAGGGAGCGCGTACGTACATTGCTGTGAGCGTTGTTACTTCGATGATGTCACGGTATTTCTGTGGGGGCTAGGTTGAGAGAAGTGGTCATGTAAACGTTCAATAAGGGTGACTTACCAGTGTAGAAATCATGTTGAGTGCATGTGTCAGAATCATAACACTGTAATCCATAGGTTAATCCCAGCCCAGATTTGACATGCGGATGACAGGTTGCCTACCCGAAGTACACCGTTCCTAGTAATGCAATCTGAGTTAGCCATCGACGATGTTCAAGCACTGAATTGAAAACAGCTCACCATCTCGCATGATTATCACCAGAAGTCTGTTCTTCGTTGTCTTCGCAATGATGATCCCTCTATACAGTGTGAGGCAGAAGATCATGATGTCTCCACCCATAGCTATCGATAGGGCGATAGACAAATCTGCAAACGAGCTATAGGGTCAATACCCACACAGAAGAAGAGTGAGGTGCGATTCGTACATATTTCTCTGCAGGATAGAGTTGAGCACACTAGCGTAAATAAATGGAGAAGAGACAGGCTTACTGCTGGTCACTCAAATGCGAGCCACACGCCTTATACCAGGATGGGATCTCGTCAAAAGGTGCACCCGGGAGTCGTTGGTTTGTGATCATGGCCCACTGCATGGCCAAAAGCATATTGAGGATAGCCATTTGTAGAGGAGTACATTAAAACCTACAACCGCAATCCCGAAGCCGATGATCATGTATGACAGGATGACGGAGAGGATGGTCCGAGATTGACCATATATCGCATATGTTCGGATGGTGAGCAGAACTATTTGAGAGAGAGGTTAGGTTGTATACATTATGACTCAAAGGCGCGATTGACTTACTGCCGACGAGAACGACGGTAACTGCTGAGTATAGTTGATGAAATGACTGTAAATGTAGGCAGCTAGGAAGTTATGATCAGGTCGACCAAGTCAAGCGGGACTAAGGTCAACGACGTACTTCTGCAGAAGGAGAAGGTTGTTAAGGAGAAGTGTTTAGAACATCAAAATGTCACTCACTTCTTCTGAGAGGTCGGCGTAGAATTCAACTATGACGGGTATATGCGCCAGCAGAGAGCAATACCGATTGAGAAAGTAGAAGAACGAAGTCGTCGACCATTTACGTTTCCAGTAGTACTCGACTTCCGACGGTAACGTCAACAGCCAGTCATAATATAAGATAGCTTCCTTGGCGGTCAATCATCGGTGCACTTGTGGGTCTGTTCAACGACTTACCGAGAGATGCTGCAACCGAACAACGGCTAATATATATCGATTGAGCACTGTGTATGGATGATTGTCATGGGTGAGCAGCATGGGTGAGAGACGGCTCGACGTACAAGAAAAGAAAATAACTCTCTACGACCATCGCGCTAGCCAGTCTGTGATAGGCTGAAGCAGGGGGGCTTCGCTACAGGTCTATCGCACGAATACTACTCGAAAGGCGTCTCGAATGTGGCGTCAAACCAGCTACGGGTACACCAGTAGTTTTATACATACCACAACTGTGCGTCCGCACCCATCATCAAAGAAGCTCCTTATATCCGTAGAAGTTGCATGAAGCATGCACGCCCTTCTAGCTTTTCACTGCCACAACGGTGCTTTAATGGTTCTCTCACCGCTGGCAGGATTAAGGTGGAGCCTGTACGGAGGAAAACTATCGGCGCGAAGCAAGATTCGGTCGCCGAACTGTCATGTTACTTGCATAGCTGGATTGCAGTCAGCGGACCCAAACACGTTGTTGTTTTGGATCGCATAGCTGTAACGGGAACACTCGCAGCATGCTTTACTTGCCCTTGGTATGGAAAGACTATATGCGGGTGGATCGACAAACAATGTGATCTGTCAACGACTTCAGCTTTGAGAAGGAATCGAAGATGAGAGGTTAGGTGTGTCTATTTCCCGAACAATGTAAGGGGGAGAGCGAAGAAAGGGTAGCCGATAGGGACAGCGATACGCACAGCAAGCCGGAAGGAATGAATGGAGGCAGAGGGCGAAGAAGCATCCTTTTGACATGTAGAATTGACCGCGTGCACGGGCGTGGACGAAGGACTCACAGAAAGGGTAACATTGCTATACGGTATATCGCAGCGATGCATACTTAACTATGTTCTCCCAGCGTGGTCGTGTTCACGATATAACCGAAAAGATTGAGTTACCAGCTAAGGACGCAGTTTTTCCTCGGCATTGCGAAACAAGCCAGGGAACTTCCCGACGGCTCCCACAGCTCATTCTTGACCTTGGATAACTGCTTCTTTCCATGCGTCAAGTCGTTAGTTTCATACCGGCACACACGGAGGGCCGCACACTAGAGCTGCCAGTGAACCATTTGTACCGGTACCGCGTAGCCAACACAGCACAGCGGATTTGAAAGGGCCGAAGACGGGGCTGCCAGCACTGGCATAAGTATAAGGTGTTCTGCAAAGGTCAGTACGACCGTCAACAAACTTTCACATCAGGGCAGGATATTTATACCGCAAAAGAGGGAGCTGCAATAACGTGGATGTTCTGAGATGGCCGTTCGAACCTCGAGGAGAAGAGAGACCAAAGAGACGTTGCCAGTGCCACTGCCAGTCGGTTTGCCGCTGGCACATCACGTGACTGATCTAGACGCGTGTCTGCACGACCTCAATATTCAATGTGCAAGCCCTTAGCCGAGGCTGTGCTACGCGTTGCCAAGAAATACGAGATACCTGCCAATCGACGCAGTGTAATCAAGCGATTTGAGGAGCAATTTCCGACGAAGCTGGAGGACTTTCGTTCTCGTCAGCCTAGTCAACGCACGGCATTGAATATATTAGACCTCAACATCTTCACGTTGATCCACACCATACGAGAACATGATCTCCCACACCTTCTACCAAGTGCATACCATCATGCATCCCAGCTCTCTTATTCACAGCTCGTCGCAGCTTTGACCCAGGATCGGTGGACCATGTCCGACATGGTACCTTGCTTACAGATGCGCCAGCACTTGCTGATTCTCCATGGCCAGCTTTTGGAGTGGTTTAGCCTGCAGAGTGGAGGTGGAATTCCATTTAGGGATTGTGAGGATTATTCAAGTTGCAGCATCACAGAGCTCCGCAATGAAATCAGGATATCTTTTGGGAAAACCGGTCACTCCATCAATTGGTCTCACGACTGGCTCAAGAATGCAGCTCTGAAGTACGACTGGTGTAAGGTGTGTAGATCGAAGCTACAGGAACGCTACGACCGACAACTGCAGTCGGCGTGGGACAAATTGAACACAGTCGAGGTTTGATTCAGCGACATTAGGTTCTTTCAGGACGCGCGACGGTTATGGTGAACAGAGATCTTATGTTTATGGTAGCTTCGCGCATGTACAATATTCAACCTACGGACAAAGAAACTTGTCAATGCATGTTTTCGGTGCTCTGAAAGCGATATCAGGCGATATATGAAAATCAGTGCTGAGCCTTGTGAACTCTCTGAACGATGCTCTGGCCTTGCCTGGTTCTTCACCGAAAGCTGGGCTGACGCTACTCACCTTCCCTTTCCGGACATGACACTCTTGGGATCTAACCGCCAAGATCATATCTTATCTCAGCCGTTCCCCGCAATCTCTCGGCCGACTGCATCCAGATCCCGTTCACCGGATTCCCAGAAATAAAACTTCCATCATGGGCAACCTTAGTGCTCCTTCCCACCCAACGTCAATCGTTCGCCATGGGATCTTCCCGTCTTGGTCACCGAAGGTCTCGTGCCAAGCTGCCGTTCCCTCATACCCGACCACTGTCAGACCATCCACGGCCAAGACTGCGAGGACGAGTTTCGTAAAATAGAGTCTTGGAATACAAGTGTATGTTTCCTTGTGTCAACTCGCAAGACTTCTTTCGTTCTGAGCACGTTCTGGGCTTTGAACGATATCCCCTATCCCACCGTAGTACAAAACCGCAGTCGCCTGTGTACCCTTGTGTGAGTTACATCACCAGACCCCCCCCCCATTGCATTTCATCGAGCCGCGGAACGGCTCAAACTGAAACTGACGGAAGCAACCGACTTGATCAATACGTATACGCCTCCAACTCAAACCACAACCCCTCTCTTCGCATCTCCCACTAACCCCTCCCAAACACAGGCGGTCCAAGTTCTTGTGGCTCTAGCAATGTCGTCCAACTCGGGGGGCGACGCTCTCCAATTCAACTGGCTAGTCGTCATAGGAGCAGCTGCCCTCTTGTGCTTTGCTGTTGCCTTCACTATTGCTCGTCGACAGATCCGCTCGAGGATATCTGCTCGATTCTATTCGTTGAGGGATAGTCCCATTGTTCAAGCCCCAGATGGGAGACCGGATTTTGTGGACGTTTACCTCACGCCTACGCTGGATGGTGAGAGTATGGAGAGTCCGTCGGCTCGTTATCATCCATGCTGGAAGGAGATGATGGTGTGTGCTCTCATTGTACTTACTCAATTGGGTCGAAGACGCTTAACTGATATGTCTAGCCAATTTCCGTTCAAAGAGAGACGAGGTACGTCAGCCTAGCTCAGACGACGAGCTAGAGAGTGAGGGCATCTCCGTTGATTTCATCCGTACAGGGAACCGACAGATTCAGAGAAGTACCCTGTCCCAGACTTCGAGATAACGACTGTTATACTTATGCCCTCGAAGCATAAGTGTGCTCAACTGTCGTCAATCTCACAGACGTCTTCACGCAGTTGCAAGGAAAGAGATGGATTGTCGGAAGAGTGGATGGAGGATACTGACCTCGAGGCCGCTTACGACCAATTGGACTATACCCTCGGGGTAGCCCGCGTTTCGTGTCCGCATGGCAAATCCTACGAAGTTGGGTAGCTCTAGGATGGAGTCGACCTCAATGCATTTTACGAACCGTTGATGACTTCATTCCCTCTGCACCTATACCCTGATACGACTCTTACGCAGGTGAGTGGTATTATTGAACGAACTTCGAGAACCTTGGTTTCTGAACCTCGGGCGGCAGGTCTCTTACGTCGATGTATTGTATTTGATTAGAGCCATCCATTGTATGCAAACATATCAATTTCATTGCACCAGAAATAACCTCTCAGCTCATGGTCATGGTTTCTGGCAAGTTGACACCGATAGGACTCGGATCGCAGGTTTCAATTACAACTCTCTGTTCTGTCTGGCAAGCGGCATTCTTGCTTGTTGCATCATCAGACCGTCATGTCTATGGGCTTTTAACGTTAATCTGGCTAGAATCTCCCGTTCGATGTTGCCTCAGGCCCTCTGAGTACAATCTATTAATTGATGTTGCTGACTTTGCGTGGGACAGAGCCGTATTAATATCTGCGACTATACTTGGGTTTCGACTCTTGAGGTTCTCGTCCTTCGCTTGGCTGTTATTCTTGAATGTGCCACGAAGGAAATAAACCTCGGAGCCAAGGGGACTTGGCTGCATGATATCGGATTCTTTTCTCGCAGTCAGCGAAGCAAAGTGCAAACTCCGAGCAAGCTAGATCTAATAACGGCGCATAAGCATCGGGCAATGGCTACTGAATACATGTTCGATGAGCAACCATCGTGCTCTAGGGCCCTCGGAAGAATATGAATCGCTTCTTGAATGCAATGTTTTCTCCAAGACACGAGGCTAACTGAACTGCACCTTGTGTCTGTCTTCGAAATTCCTTACCTGCATCGCCGAGTCGCCGTTGCGAATAAACCCTAGGGTCGTCATCAAATGTGACGTCTAACCCTAGGGAGTCGGGGAATGACGCAGCCACGCGCACGCGAGGACAACGCGGCGGCGTTGCGACCGCGAGCTGGCAGGAGCAACTTTTTACTATAAACATCATGTCGTCAACTGGCAGAGCTTTCGGTATATATACCGTCTCCACTTAGACTTTGCAGATGTCCTCGTCAACAAATTCACAACACTACCTCCTTCATCCTACTTCCCTCTCTTCTCAGACATATTCTGTCAATCCGCATACGAAACTCCGTGGATGTCATCGTAGCAACTCCTTGACATCCGCCAAAAGTTTTCTATCACGAACACGTCAAGAATTTGCGCCACTTCTGTGTCTCGACACCATCTAGGACGCTCTTTACGTATCAGCTTTCTTTGTAACACTCGGTTTCTTTGTCCCTCCTCCGAATTCCTTTGGCCTTCATGCAGTTGGCAACGAAGAAAGGGCTTTGTGAGTGTCAACCAAATTTGTGCGCTGGATTACTATATAGACCTGGATCTACCTTCTTCCCAATTAGAACGAATACCCTGTCGTTCAACTCCTGGAAGTCGACCATCCGGATCGCATCGATCCATCACGACTCTTTACACAAATGACCAACTACTTCTGGCTCGTATGGTACCGGGCCAGGAGTTCTATGGCTCCCAAACATTGGTCGCTATTCATGACCTATGACACCGACGAACAAGCCATAGGCACAATCTACCAAGTACGTCGCGACGCCATCATACCAGAGATCCACCGCATTCAGACTGTTCGTACAGGCCGAAGGCAATGGATGGGGCACAGGTCAATTCCTCACCTCCATCCTACGCGGTGTCCAGCTCAAAGGCACGCGGGGAGCCCAATCATACGAATCCCGTCTCTACCTCGGCGAAGTGCACGAAAAGTTCGTCTCAAATGAGATGATGAGAGAGTACTGCGACGCCGCTACGGATCTCATTAACGAACATAACGCCACTTGTGGAGATGGACTGGTGGGCGAGTGGAATTGTCAGGATTGGTGTTTGGTGGTGATTAGGAGTTTAGAGGATGCGAGGTGTTTGCCGAAGGGGAGCTTGCAGAGGGCTGAGAGGTGTCCGAGGTAACACGAGTCCTCCGCTCCTTCGGCCAGCCTTGATCAAAACTGAATGGGCATAACACATATCTGCGCATGGGTCAACAGACCGCGCACACTTGCTGGGGACATTTTTGGGTATTTTGCTCTTGCTCTCATTTTGGCTTTTTCCTCTTTTCTCTCTATCTCCGGGTGTTAGGGTAATATCTGGTGTTTCATCTGCCTCTCTTGTCGGGATTTGACATACTGACGTTGCGGATCCATACCTCCGCCGTTTTTCTTTATTCATCAATATCGCGCTATCGCTTTCATTGGCATCGTACTCAAGAGTAGATAGTGTAGACTGCACTTCGTTCATTAATATTAGTAGCATAATTTATTCGCGATGTATTGTACATGTACCACTCTTTGTTGAAGCACTTGAATAGTACTCATCAGCATTGACAGGATGACGCTTCAGGATTCTACGCCTGCAGGTCCCGGGGAACGTTAAGGAGAAAGGTCGGATGTCCGAGGCGCATTGGTATAGGTATGAAAACCGCGAACTCCTCTCCCGGCGTCGCGGTACGCGTATGTCGAAAGCTCCCGTTTTTTCAGTCCTGGGTGGCTTCGGAGCGACCTCCGACACACGTATACTGCTGACGGCAGCATTAGTACAGTCACGGTAACTTCTAAGAGCTTCTAAGAGCAACTTACTTATGAGCCCGGGCCCGAGGCCTTCGGAGTCGGTCCCGCACTCGGAAGCAATATGAATATGAGGGCATGCATACTTACAGCTTGCGATTGAATATCATTTCATAATGATAATGAGTCTGGGTTGCAACGTTGAAGGCCGACGACCGTCCTTGAGTAAGGTAGCTTTATGAGCATTGAGGGTAATAGCGTTATCGCGTTAGCAGAAGTTCACGTTACCGGGCGAACATGGAATGGTTTGACGAAGACGTCCAACGCGTAGGGATGGACTCCGAAACACCACCAATGTTCGAAGGAGGGACTTGGTGGAAGAGGTTGAATAGACCAATCTTGCGCTTAGGATGTGATAGGAAGCACGATGATGGTAGATAACCACGAGGATGATAGTAAGTTGTGGAAGCAGGACATTCGTCTATAGACGTCGGAGGTCGGATGCGGAGAACACCTTCGGAACGCGTGCGTTGCCTCCCGATTCTTTTCACCGCCGCATCGTGTACACCATCAGGGACCCTCGCCATTGAACATTGAGGCTTGAGGCCGGTTCTCTGAATGACATACGACTCCATCGTCAGCTTCGAATACGTACTTAGTACCACCAGTACGCGGCCACTGCCTGAGCACCTCAGGCTCCGGAAATCGCTTTCATGCAAGTGGGGAACGTTCACTGTATACGTACGTATGCTCAACGCAACGTACTGAGTATGCCAGTGAAGAAGATGCTCCTATACATAGCTCGAGAACATGCCTATGCCTTCAATGGAGACTGCTCGCCGTGCTGATCCCGAATGGGTTGGAACCAATGCTATCCTCGCGCTCGCGCATACTCGATCGTCGGCGTACCAGTATCAATTAGCCATCGTGATAGCACAGAGTCATACAGATACCGACTGGTATTCCTCCAACATGGCTGATGTGGAGCATAAGAAGCGACTGGGCCGCACCGACCTCCGCGGAAGGTTCAAGGTATACGCATATGCTTCTGGCCACCTCCGGATCTGCTCAGCGCGTCTCAAACCTAAGACAACGTTCTTGTGGTGTATATGTGCGCGAAACGGTGTTTGGTGGAGACAAACATTCGGCTGGTGGAGTTGTGAGTTCTATGTACACCTGAGCAGCAGTATGGCTCTATACATACTCATGTACCGCACTTACCACGGTAATGATCATCCACTTGTACAACTCGGATGGCCAATTTCCACTTGGAACCTGGGCATGGTCAAGAAAAAGCTCTGATGTTGATATCAGCACAAGTATGATCATATTCATGATAATATCCTAGTGTTTGCACTTACGGCGAAACAAAATACAATAGGAACGACGTCTACCCCATCTATCTACGCTGAATAAACATGAGATGCCCGAGGGTGTTGTAATAGATAGAGCGTAGGATAGCAAAACGTGAGGTGTGGCTCGAGAGTCAATCACCATATGACTCTCTTCCTGCGTTCGAGAGGTTCGGTAGGACCATCGCGTGAAGGTTCGTATGTGGTTGAGTGTTGAGAAGCGTTTGTAAATCGTCAGCGCATTATTCCTGGTATCTCGCGTGTAATGTAATGCCAAATGTACTGAGTCCATCCTTCGATGATTCCGGCTCCAGCCATAATGTGCAGGCAGTCACCGGTAACATGCTGTCAGAAAGGATAAGCAGCGGTGAGCTTTCACTGCATATATCCATCAAAAAGGTGCTACCTACAGCGTCCGGTCTAAGTCTTCCCGGTTTGTCGATTGCTAGAAAGTGAATGTCAGGATATGATGAAGAGGACAGCACGTCCTAAAGTCACGTGGTCGCGTCAGCGAGGATACAAAGCAGAGTGAAACTCGTAAGGAATACGTACCTGAAATATGTCATTGAACTCGCCAATCCAAGGCCAATTCCAAAACGTTCGCGTGTACGGCTTCCACTCCTTCCAAGGATGTCGAACACTATGACAATCCGGATGCCCGGGATTATACGCCCGCACCACCACTTGTCGACTTCGTCCGCCGACAGTTCCTATATCCGATTTCAATCTCGATTGTACCACATCAGCCCATCGTGTCATTGCTTCACGGAAGAAGGGGAGCAGCTGATCGATTCCGGACCCTTCGTCTATGCTTTTGGTATGGTTACGGAACCCATGGAAGAGGTCGATGACCCAGTGTCCCGCGGTGTTAATGACCAGCGTGCCGTAATTGCCTTCTGGGAGAGGACTTTGGAAGATATCCATGTATTGGTGAGGGGACATCGTCCAGACTGACTGTTGACTGAATAGAGAGAAGGTATGCGGAGGGTGGTACAATTCGCTGTGCAAAGTGAGTAGCTCGTCCTTTGAGAGCATTAGATCTACTCGTCGGTAGGTCACGAGTGGTGTAGATGAGAGGTTGAAGCCAGGAGGGAGCTTCAGCTTCGTTACGAGAGGAGAGTCTGGGTTTAGAAGCAAGTTCTGCGGGTATGCCCTATCGAAGTGTGCGTGCTCGTAGTCCGGGATTGCGCGAACATGTGGGTACAGCACACAAGATAAGGAGAAGAACTGTTGTTCAGTGACAGAGTCTGAAATCACGCTGAGGATCATGATAAGGGGGCGAGATATCCGAAGCTGAGAACCTACCACCGACGAGAAGCCAGCCACCCTTCTCTACCATGTCCCGTACGAGTTCTTCTGGATGCAACGCGCGAATGTTGCAGGAATCTGCAGGCTGCCATTGCCATGAAGTGACATTCGGGAATCGGTCCCATTGATTCGGGTCGTTGGCAGCGAGATGAATAAAGAACTCCCTCGAACTCGCACACGACTCGAAGCCGGTGAAGTCGAGAACGTCCTCGGGATGAGTCATGGCCGTCTTATCTGTGGGCAATTTTCGTGGCACCCATTGACCATTTGCCCAATCATCCGGTGTACACCCGCTACGAACGCGAGATTGGATGAGGGAGTCCCGACCGTAGGGTTTGAAAGAAATAGGAGAAAATGTGTAAATGAAGAGAAAGAGAGCAGATAGGCCGCCGAGAAGAATGAGCCTCTTGCTTTTCAGCAAGAGTCCCGAGCCCATATTTTCGCGGCCCCTCGGGGTCAAAGAGGGTCGAAGTAAACCTCGAGTTTGCAGCAAGCCCGGCTTGGAGAAATGCCCAAAGAAAGTGGTCGTAAGCGCCCATTTTGTATGCACTGCTCCTGCTTGCACGTGCGCACCGCGTTGAAGGGTCTGGAATCTGTATCTGTATCCGCGATCCGTGCCTGCAATTAGTGCAGCCACATCGTCTGGCTGGGCGCACCATGCCTCAGAGATAAGTCAATACGTCGAGCTAGCGTGGTGTGAGAGGGTGTGAGTACGTCTTAGTGACAAGAGAAATGTACAAAATAACATGTGCACTTTCTCACTGATTATCGATGAGCATTCGCGTCCAACTATTTCAAAGAGCTGGATTCCTCGGGAATAGGAGAAGGTACCAAGGGGCTACCGCAGAGTACCCAGCGCATTCTAGCATGACGAGGAGTTTCGTAAGAGTCACGGATTGAAGACGTGACATTCCAACGAGCGTTCATCCGGATGGAGAAAATACAGTAACCAAGAACCTCCAGAGCTCACAGTCGGCGGACTTGAAGACGGCGCTGCTGGATTTTCTCTCCGATCTTCGTCGGGGACAAAGATTTCAAGACCATCAGCTCCGCGACGTCGCTTCGGCCGAGTAATGTTAGTATTGTTGCAATCACTCTCGAGTTTGATAGCTAAAGATACGCACCATAGCATCGCGGTATAACCAGCAGATATCGGTTCGAAGGTCATTGTCAGTAGATGATGGTCGGTGTCTCTGTACATACATTATAGCAGGAACGAGATCCCGAAAAAAGAGTGGACAGCCTCTTTTACTGTGATAATCTCGACGTTCAAGACCGACGCAACCCTGATTATCGTTCGAAGAGAGATGGCAGCTCGTTGTCACACTGCGCCCAGTCATCCGACAGCTAGACAGAGTTCAGAGATGAGGGATGCCGAACCGTCAGGATGGTTATCCGTAAAGCCGTGCGACACACTGGAACATTGCCGTTGCAACATCGCCGTTCTGCTGTTGGGGATAATGCGGAGGTACTCGGGAGAAGTGAACATCGTCAAGGGGCCGGTGGGAAATACAGCGAATGATATGTTCGGTCTCTATACTTCCGGTAGCCAATTTTTGCAATGAGAATAACTTAAGAGTCGCTCCGGCTGAAATGTGCAGCAACCTTGTAGTAGACAACGAGTCGTGCTACAGTCCGTAACGCACCATTGAACAGTTTGAGAGGCTACGACTGAAGGCCATAACGATGGTCTGCGCAGAGAATAGAGCGCTGCCATGCCGGCACTCTGGCATAACATAGGGATTGGGCGGAGTACCGGTGGTTTAATCGGAGCCTGTGAGACGGTGATGGGTACGGCGGTCGGTCGAAGTGGACGTCTGGGCGGCAGCCACATCACTGGTAGGATGATAGGACAATTCCCAACATCACAACTGACCTGCTCTGACCATCGTCGACGCTGACGTCGAGCACGACGACGACGGATGAAGCTGAAGCTCGACGGTGCCTAGTCTCGAGGGCGCTTGTGGCCGCTGCTGGTGCATTGTTTGTGTTGTCAGCACGTGGCATTTCTCGCTCACCTTCACTCCTCGCCACAACCGACTGCTGCCATCTCAAACTCCGCCAAGTGGCATATCTCGCAATTGCTGAAGCAAGCGGGCTGGAAGAGGAGGTAGAAGCCAGTGCAACAGTGCCAGGTGAGGATCACAAAGTCCTGCTGGAGATTTACGAGCGGCGACGAGCGGAAAGTGAGGAAATTGAGTCGGAGTGAGCGTCTCCCATATGTTCTCCGCTTTGTGAGACTGGTACTCCGAGCCTGCATGCCGTCTACTCCTTTTGGCTCACCTAGTTCGCAGCGAGTTCGAGATTTGCAACTGACCACCATGTTTGCAGAAAATATATACCGTTCGCCGCCGTGCTCGACGACCGCAGCACACAGGATTAAACATCACCATCGTCGCTCGCCATGGCGTCGACTTCAGAGCAGGCAAAGACCGGGGAGCATCCTCAGCCACCGCAGCAGCAAATTCAGCCTCATCCTCCTCCACCCCAGGTCGCGCATCCTCCAGCCATTGCGCCCTATCCTCCCTACAATGGCGCACCATATCCACCGATGCCCCCCGGCGCCTACCCGCCGTACTACTTCCCTGCTCCTGTCCCAGTAGAGGGGCACGACCCCAACCAACCAAATGGTGTGCCACCACCACCGTATTATATGGCATACCCACCTCCACCCCCGGGAATGGTCTACGCCTATCCGGCACCTCCTCCAGGTCAAGGTACGAACGGTCAGATTTTTTTCTTGCTGATGGATGTCGATCTTGTCCGTAGCTATCCCTGGATACCCACCGTACGTCCAGGCAGCCCCAATGCCTACCATAGTGCCCCGTCCGAAGCGCAAACAAGTCAAGATGGCTGTAAGTGCCTCCCGGATTGCACCTAGCTAGGCTGACCGTACGCGTAGTGTACCAATTGCGCGAGTGCATGTAAACGCTGTGATGATGCACGTCCCTGTGAGCGTTGCGTCAAGTATGGTCTCGCGGACACGTGCGTAGACGGCATCCGCAAGGAGCGCAAGAAAGGCATCAAGCGAGGGCCATACAAGCGTAAGAATAAGCAGGCATCCAACGGCGAATCGTCTTCGTCTCCCCAAGCGACAGGTTTGTCTTCCGTCCGAAGCAGAGCAGTGCGAGAAACTAACGGACTTATAGCAATCCAGCCACCACCATCCCAACCGGAAGGGCCCGAGATTCCCATCCAACCAATGCCCTATGCGATCTCGCCGGAAGGATACTATCAATATTATTACCCCGGCTTTGCTCCTCCGCCTCCAATGCCCCAAACGCAACCGCAATCCGCTGATCAGTCCCAGCAGCAAGCAAGTGGATCTGCACCCAACGGCACCGAACATGCCAACGGAGTGCCTCCGCAGGCAGCACCACCACCCCAAGTTATCAACGGACATCCCGTCGCCCATGCTCCATACTACCCCGTTCCTTACCCACCTTACACCTTCTCTCACCCCAGCGTTCAATATCCACAGCACATGCTCCAGGCACCCGTCCCTGGGCCTCCCCCCGTTGCTCAACAACATGCACCTCCTCAACCAACGACGGTCCAACCAGACCAGACGACAGCTTCGGGTGACGATGCGTCTCGAGGAAAGAAGCGTGCGAGGGCAAACACGGCTAGTGCTCCTCCCAATGGTAGCGAATCTCCTTCAAAGAACAAGAGGCCAAAGGCGACGCATGTACCTGAACCAGGGCAGGGTGGTGTCGACCCCGCTCACACCATCACCAACGGGCATGTTCAGCCTCAAGGCTAACATTGGGCATCTCATCTTGCGTGAGCGTTGTGAGTATGTCATACCATATAATGGTACCCGGGTCCCGATCCTCCCACCATCCCAATACCCCAGAGAATGTTTGTCGCGTTGATGTGTTTGCTGTCTGTTTTGTTGCTGCTGTGAATATGCATTTTGTGGTTCCCTCCTTCATGCCTCGTTTATTCGTTCTACAGCCTCAAAGTCTCGAGTTACTGATCATTTTCGGAGTCTTGCACTCCTCGCACGTTCCCTTCACAGTTCCCCTTGGTCTTTGTCCTCTTACAGGGTTGATTGTTTCGGTTCTGCATGTCCCCAACCACACCTATCCCGCCCCATCTCATCCTCCCACATCCTATCCCATATCCCTGTCCTATCCTCGACTGGCAATGGCCCATCTCACTGCAGACATGTGACCATGATTCCCGCCTATACACTCGCTGTTTGAGGGGAAAAATTATGTGGAACTTGCGAAGAATTCAAAGTTTAGTTCCCACAGCAAAACACGTCTCTTCTCTTCCTATCTCCCTCGTCTCCAGTGTTTCAACCGGTTCAGCTATCATATGCGCTCCCCTTTCTCCCTCTTCTATCCTCCTTCCGCCCCAGACCTCGGTTCTGTCATCCGTGCCACAAACCTTCGTCGATTGTAAACCCCGGATTGTACTGTGATATTCCTCTTCCACCTCCGGTCGTATATTGGGCTTCGTTAACGGTTATTATTTAACTCCGTGTTCTTTCCTCGTGATACTTTCTATGGTTGTGAGTGCCGGTGAATTTGATGATTGTGGTTGTACAATCAACATAGTCGATGTATGTAACCGTGTACTATAGTGTCGTTGACAACCCAGGGTCGAAATACACGAAGGATCCTGTGTTGCCAGAAGTCAGACTTCGCTCCGAGTTAGTGGCAGCTCGGAATGGTTTATTTGAAGGTGGCAAGCAGTCCCATTACAATAATACTCTTCAGACAGCTTCACACTAACCAAGAAATTGACATCCACCACGTGAACATGCTTGAACATCACGACAAAGCAAGTGACCTTCTGCGAGAGAACCTAATCCTAATCCAGAGAACGCTGAGTTCAAGGCCGAAGGGGTGATTCATGGGGATGCGTCATCTTGCGGGATAGTTTCGTCATTAACATTGATTCCAGTTCATACATAAATCGCTGGACGATTGACTGAGCCCTTCTCATGGGAACATCCCCACAGAGACCCTACCAGTAGTAGCTCAGGTAAGTAGATGCCATGCCATGACATTCCTTGAAATCCGGACAACGGAGACAAACACCGCTCCATCCCCTCATACCACTTACCACCCGTAATAGCCAACCATGACGACGCCCATCGCAGGGTCCCAACGGGGACAGGTCACTGAGAGGGTCTTCAAATCCCCCTCCAAGTATATTCAAGGACCGGCTGCTTTACAGAATGCAGCGAAATATTTAGGTGTCCTGGGAAGGGCACCATTACTAACATGCGATGCGTTCGTGTACAACCTCGGTATGCCTCCTATCTTTCGCCTAAGTGATGTCTGCGAGGTTCAATAAAATGCAATAGCGGGAAAACAGCTGATAGAGGCCCTTGAAGCGGCCGAATTGAAGGTCACTCACGTCGAATTTGGGGGAGAGGCGTCCGTGCAGGAAGTAGACAGACTGGCCAGTATTGGACTTCAGAACAAGAACGATTTTGTTATAGGCATTGGAGGAGGGAAGACCCTCGATACAGCCAAGACCGTAGCGTCAAAGCTCAAGGCTGAAGTAGCTTCCGTACCTACGACAGCTTCCACAGATGCACCCACATCAGCAGCTGCGGTACTATACCATCCAGATGGCCAATTCGACCATTACGTGTTCTTCGAGAGAAATCCTACCATTGTGCTTATCGACACAAGTATCGTCGTCCGTGCTCCTCACCGGTTCTTGGCAGCAGGAATAGGCGACGCGCTCTCCACGAACATCGAAGCCCGCCTTACAACCAATCGGGTGAACTTTGGTGGAGGAATTCCGCCAGAGCTGTCTGTAGCGATTAGAGAGAAATGCGAGGAAATACTGCTGAAGTATGGAAAGTTGGCGTACGAAGCGAATAAAGCTGGGGTGGTGACTCCAGCGTTTGAAGCTGTCGTCGAGGCAAACACGCTGCTGAGCGGGCTCGGGTTTGAGTCCGGTGGGATAGCAGCAGCGCATGCGGTGAGTGTCTTTCTTGGGAGAGATTAGAAACGTACTCAGAATACTGATGTATCTAGATCCACAACGGACTAACGGCTATCGAGGAGCTACATCACCTCCTCCACGGAGAGAAAGGTGCGTTTCCTCTTATCCGCTCACCTTGCTCAGCTAAGTCGTCTGCTTTACCGGTACCAACTATGATTGCTAGTCGCTTTTGGGATTGTTGCACAATTGGTACTGTCCAACTCGCCGCCAGAGGAGCTAGAAAAGTACCTAACATTCCTGCTCTCCGTCGATCTGCCAATCACGTTCGAGCAACTGGGCATCCCGAACGTCACAGACGAGCAAATCCGTGCTGTTGCAAAGCTCGCGACTGTTGAGACCGAGACGGTATGGTGGGTAGACAGTGTGATTAATGAGGATCTCGTGTTCGGCGCTATCAAGGCGGCGGACGCTATTGGGAGAGAGTTTGTGAAGAAGACGGGGTATAAGAATTCGAGGACGTAGGGAGTACCAAGTGTTGTATGCATGGCTCTGATGTCCAAATAACTTGTACTATAAGATGAAATTGACATGCCCGTAAGCGAAATTTGCAAGGATCCTTCACTATACCCTCGTTTGTGTCCTGTCGGGTTGCGAATCATTACTTCAAGGCTTATACGTTCTCGAGGCAATCATAACTACACGGCCAGCAGCGAAACGGAGGAAATTATAGGTCAGACGCCTTACGGAAATTTTAGGTCCAGGACTTGAGAATTCTTGCGGGGTTATATATGTTTTTCTTACAAAAGTGAAAACCTAAGTTTACCAGCAGGAAATGGGCGTCTTCACATTCTGCGAAGAAAAGGTCCGTGGTTGGCAAAACTGGGCGCCGCGGCAGACAGAAATTTCGGTGAAACTTGTGTTATCAGGTGCATCACATGATACAGGCGCCTGCATGGTCAAGTGCAAGTGACGGGCCTTGGGAAGTGTGTGCAACTTGGTTATTCTCAGAGAGCATTATGAATGTCCTCCAAGGAGGCTTATCTATGGTAAACATTATAATATAAACCTGTACATTCAATGTAACACACTATGAAAGATATGGTCAGCAGTAGCCAGGTATGACTAAGTTGGAAGTTGCGGCGAGTTGGCCAGATTTCTCTAAGTCCAACCGCCTATAGAGGTTGAGGGGGTGCGCGCAGCGATATAGACATGGATGTGCAATCCTTTGCAACAGCCAAATGGCTCAGTGGTTAATCGGGTTTGCGGATGTCGTCATGCACGGGCCTTGTCCTAGGTTGACTGCGGTTGTGGGTTCAATTCGCGATAGACGCATTTTTTTCAAACGACTTTTAACCTCCGTGAAGCTCCGGCCTCCTGGGCGTTTACTTAGATCTGCCCCGATCCGCCTTATGGAAACCCCAGGTTTGCCATCCCTCGGGTTGCCATCGACTTCAAACCTATTATCTTCATATGGGTGCCACAGAGTAACCGCATGTGCCTCGTCTTACGTTTGCCCTATCGAAAGTTGCTGGCCGTGTAGCATGAACGATGGAAAAGCCTTGATGTAATATGATTGTGGTCTCGTTCCCAGCCGCTCCTCCGGGAGCGTCTGGGGCATTTGGATAGGGACCCCCTATCGTGGAAGTAGCGCCCACTGGTAACGGTCACATCATGCCTCGTGCCTGATCCTGAGGTGGAGCTCCCGAGATAAACTTGCCAGATCTTGCCCAAATTTGGAGAACATCAGGAAAAACCTCTTTTTCCCAATATAGCTAATCCGATGCAACTGAAAGCAAATATAAGTTAAAAATGACTATTGATCAAATAGCTATCTAATTTTCAGATAACAATATCCCGATGTTTATAAACTTTGATGTATCAGATGAGGTCTGACTAGGTCAGCTCCAATTGGGCTAACTTTTGATAATTTT